>CM060959.1:113550393-113710393 GCA_030765055.1 Mantis religiosa
GAATTTTTCAAGTTGACTCTATCCCTGTTAACACTACTTTACCCCTAAGTCTCCTCAAAACTAAGGGAGTGCTTTGTACTTAATATTAGTATATAGTAACTTGTCATGTTATAGAGCTCGGTCTTGTCTGCATTCGAGCTACTTTTATCTAATCTAGCTCCTACTTTGCTCAACCACTTAGCTCTACCATCTGCACCCATATCCTACCAGCTAGGCTTCTAGATACAGAGTAGACTGTAACCTATTGGTGAACACATCTTTATGTATACAGAATTCTATTCGTAACACTCCGTTATTTGGATATACTGCATGCGCCTTCTATTTTGAGGAACCCTAACAACAAACTTTATGGGAAAACTATCCATACGAATAACTAAATTAAATATAGCGTAAGAATAGAGATTATGAAAATTACGCAGAAATAACGTATGAATGGAAACTTCATCCTAAGATACAAGGAGTACCACAGTCTGGATGGACACACTTTCAAGGAAACTTACAAGCTGAGTACTCGACGAACTCGACTGATGTCGTGGTAATAAGATTGTGAGCATTTAGAAGCTTTTGGAAGTAGTGTTATGCGCAAAATTACTTTATATCATTATTAGGTATTACCATACAAAATAAAATACATTTACTATGTGGACCAATTTTTATTAACCACAGGTTGAAAGTAATTTGATCACAAAATTTGACAGCATAAAATCACTACGGGTAATTTCGTTGCACACTATACCTAAGTTCCTGGCACTATACCTAAGTTGACTCCGATTTCAAAGTGCAACCAAATGATTTTAGTTACATTTATAACTACAAAGACCCCAGCATTTTTCGTGAAAAACTCATATCAGAACCTGGTAGAATCACACAGAATACCGTACATTGTAGTTCACATGCTGGAGTTCTCTCACCAACAAACCTCGGAGTGTTGGATTTTCTTATACGTGTCAAATACCCGTGTCAAAGACAGAGAATCGCCTTCAAGGATGAACTTAGTAAGCCTCCATTTAATATATACATTAACAACTTCGGTATGCATTAGAATAATTCTGTAAGTGAATGAAAAATTGCCACGAAATTGGACGAGTTTACCATGTAGTGCTTGCCACTATTACATACGAATAAGTAACGCCAGATTTTCAGATCGGAAAACCTTAATTTAGTAGATAGTGCCCGAAGCACCACGTGATATTACGAACACACTGGAATTGGCTAGGTCACGGGTTCAAATCCGACCCAGACCTATAGCATTTAAGTGTGCTTAAGAAGTACAGTCCCGTGTCAATAATGTAAAAGAAAATTCTGTGACATGAAATTCTAGCACACTAGCGAAATAATATACACTGATATGATCCTAGTAATTGAGAGCGTATTTAGCTAGCAAAATATTGATTTTCAACCCAAAAACATGAGGAAATGATATTAAGGAAATGAAAGATTGGCAGGGGAAAATAGTGATAAAACTGGGAGCTCACATGTTTCAGTGGAACCACCATAATTATCCACAGTAAAACTCGATTCAATTCATGTTGCATTATAAAGAGAGTAAATTACCTTTTTACATCATTCATACCTATACAACTAATCACATTATAAACTAAATTACCCAACGTTGTACTGGGGTTGAGCACCTTTTAAACCTCAACTAACGATTTAATTTATTTCATTTACTTCCCCGCAGTCCTTATGAAATTATCGTACAGTGAACTGGAACTTATTGTGAATCCCCAGCTTCATTCTTCACAACAGCAATGTTAAAGGTCCGGATGGTAATGTAATAACGGATCTTAACTAATCAACTTATCCCCCTCGACAAATCTTGGAAATAATGCACGGTAAGTCCCCGGGGAGAACCATAGATTTTTAAAACTTGTGTTATGTGAAGAGTTGAAAGAAAAATGTACTTAAGTAACTGAATAGATTAATTGAAGATTAACCTTAGTAAAGTAAGTGCTCATGATAACCATATATATTGGATGAAAAAGAATTTAATTTAAAAACTTAACCATCTCATTCTACAGTGCCTTATTTTTCACTGTTGGCCGACCGGCCGCCAGTGGAAACTGTATGAGAGTGAGAGATGGTCGTCAATTTGTCTTATTCGACGAGCATGCTTAGTGATTTATTTAAGTAAAACCGATTATTCAATACATTTTTACATTGTTGTTTATTAGTAAGTAATCAATTTGTAACAGGAACTTTAGTCCTCGGATCAATTATTCATTTACTTATGTAATATGTTTAATAATTATTCATAAATTTAAGAACTGTAACTAGTTATGTTAGTGAAAGCAAAATTGTAGACTTTGATGTAAAATATTGTAGCGAAACAGGGCAGATATACGTGAGAAACACCTCACTCTCGGGCGACAGTCTATGAAGGGCGGATGTCAGACAATAGAAGGAATGCTAGCTATTTTACTGTACCTTTACATAGGTCAATAACATCTTATTTTTTCCTTGTGACGCCGTGCTGTGTGTATATAAGAGGGTAGCAACCCCCATTCAGTCCTCATTTTCATCCACCTAAATTTAAACCACCACCCTGCAAAACCCCACATATCCTGTCATTAAGTGGTTAAGTCCGTGTAGGACAGATACACGAATGACACACATCGTGCTGACCCTCAGTCAGCCGCCAGCTACTTGATTGACTGATTCAGTCCTGAGTTGTTGCTCATTCTTTGCTCATTGCTCATTGCAGTCAAGTGTATTTTATACATCCGTCTGATGTGTCAAACGACGTGTCGCGTCCAGTAAAATGTATTATAAAATGTCCGCCGAAAGTGCAGTTATTTAAGGGTGCCCGGGTTCCACAAATGCAAGGACAAATTAAAGCAGTTCAGAGATTATCGTTGGTTTGTGTTGTCTCAACCTTAACACCCTGAGTACCCAAAAAAGAATCCATGCAGGAGAAGCAGCTAGAGCCAAGGGTAAATCAAGCAGCCGACGACGACGTAATGACCGAGGAAGGAGTCTCGACGTCGACCCAGGTAAGTGCAGCCGTGAGGCAGAGAGATAGTACTGCCGAAAATTTATGTAAATAATAGTCCCTGCAAAAAAGAATTTGAGGGAAAATATAAAGTAATTCTAATTGTTCTGTGGATAGGCCAAGGTTTGGATAGTTAGGCTGAAAAATTCAATGCCATAGCCAGAAACTGAACCACGCATCTGTCGGTCTCCGTCCAGTTGATCTTAACCATTGAGCTACTACGTCGAAATGCAGGCCTGACATTAAAATTTCCCTATAAAGCACGCGCTCTTGTATACTACATGGCAAAGCGAGAAAGCGTATTGGGAAAAATTCCTAATACAGAGAATACCTGAGCTTATTGCACATACACGGTAAGTCCAGTGTATGTATTGTTATGTTCTGGCCTAATGAACTCTGAAAGGTATGCGTTCACTACAGACATACACACGTATAGACAAGATGACGTAATGATATACGAGTCGTGCACAGATAGAAACGCTGGGAAGATAACATGCAGCCTACTTATTACACAAGCGGCAGCCCTTTGTGTAGCTTGTGACATTGGATATGAATATTGTATTTTCAAAGCTTCTTCATATTTATCTATAACGCTACTTAAAATTTCACACCCTTCCGAATGCACAACATTAAATTTATTATCTTCAGACATGGTGAGAAGATTAGTAAATCTTACTGCACTGAACTAGTGCTGCATCTTGCTACGCAAGTAGGCTACGTGACTTTCTGCAGGTTATTGCTGAGTGTTTGCTGTATTGCTCACTCAATGCGTAACCTCTCCCCCACACATCATCCCGCGGAGGTCAAGAGTCCAGAACACATCTAGTCTGTTCAGATATAATAATGTCTTCTGGACAGCAATGTGTCATACATCGGCAAGGGTGAGAAAACATATCATATAGACACACGCAGCTTCCAATCGCTCTATTTGTATTTCGTAACTTACTGTACATCAACTTACTTATATTTCACTCTTCAAATCGACCAGATAAGACCCGATAAGAGACAATCACGGCGCTGGTCACCTGAAGGTGAATACGCCTCAACGCTCTGTAGAGTAATACACGGCGTTCATTTTTATTCGTTATTCTTCCGCTCTCCGATTGAGCAAGAATGACGTCATAGTTCACTGCAGAGTCTATCTTGAAATCATAGTGCCCTCTTCGGAGAAGAAGCGATACTTTTTGCGGAACAGTAAGCAAGTTACAGCGCTCTGAATTTGGTTGTGCCGGTAACTAATACAACCAGCTTCCCCTGGATATGAACACAGAGCAGCGCGTCATCATGGTTGAATGCTACTTTCGTACCGGCATTAAAATTGGTGCGACATGTAAATATAATTTAAACCGCTGCATAGAGGAATTTATGCAACGCTATCCAACATTCAGACAAATCCCTCGGAGCGTAATGTTGTCTAAAGTTTCCAGGTAAATATATATACAAATGTATAGTTTGTTTGCAACATAAACGTTTTACGTGTTATCATTATAAGATATAAACTTGTTGTCATACTTACGCTTGCCCGCCTCGATAGCATGGTGGTAGCATGTCTGCATCATGTTCAACAGGTCCCGAGTTCGAATCTCGGTCAGTTTGGGTTACCTGGATAGGGCTTTTCCGGGGTTTTCCCGGAATGTCGGGTAACTATAAGCTCCATGGACCCCGGGCTCATTTGAGCATTATTTCACCCATTCCATTCATCGTCCGATATGACTTAACGTCGGAGGACGTAAATTACAAAAAAAAAAAAAAAAAAATCTCACGCTTAATTAAAATGTCTATTAATAATGATATCCTTATGTCTTTTGAAACCAATAGGTGCATCAAACATTTCCAAGATACAGGATCGGTTACTCGCAATAAAGTGACTGGTCCCAATCTAGAAGCAATAAATAATGTTATGACAGAAAGGCCCCAAGCATTGCTTCTCAAAATACAGACAGTGTTTAAGGGGATCAGAGAAAGGAAATATAAGAAAATGGACACATAAGACTATGTACCCGAGATATTTTCTTTTTTAGACTTGGATAAAAGATCTGTACATATTGTAACACTAATTTATTTTTCATTCCCAGAAAGTGTTCTGCTAATTTTCTGGTTTGTAATTAAGTTAAATTGTGAGGAAACTGTGGGTGATAGAAAACAATTGAGATCAAATTGAAATATTTCTATAAAGTATTGTGACTTTGTGGGTTCGTAGAATTAAAAGTCCGAGTTGCAGATATTCTAAATGTTCCATATTTGCGTAGAAATACACTCTGATCAATTCTCACGTAACAGCATTACGACACATACACACAGACCACCAAGGTCGATGACCAAACAGCGTTCTGATTACATCGCTTTACAACATCAGCTCTCGTTACAACAACACTCTACAGCTGTTTAGTCCTCTCTGTTTACGACTTTTGGACTCCTCTGGTGTGTCATAATCTCTTATATATACCTTAATTGATAATTTCTGGACTGTTCTAAAACAAACCAGAAACCGAGTAATCTCTATCAATAAAGAAGTCACTAAAAATTTCCATTTACGTCACTTATCTGTGTCGGTAAGTCTTTTATCTCCGCTACCTTTATCTGCTGGCTCTTTGTGTACACAAGCCACGCTATCGTAGATATCGGGTGCGCGACACTGCTCCCTCCTCAAGGCTTGTCGTCCAGAACAGCACCATCGTAGTGGGCCAGACAATCCAGGTATACCACCAAAATCTTCCCTCGGGCTACCTTCTGGATGCGGTAGACTACGTCGTAAATCCTCTTCGCCACCCGGCATGGTCCTTTTCACGGCTGTTGAAGTTTGTAGATTGCTAGGTTTGCTCCCAGGTGTCCTCCTGAAGTACCGGCGTGCACTTCCTCCAAGATTTCCGGGACCTTACTTCGGGGAGGTACCAACTGTTCTTTCTGCGTCTTCACATCAGGCGATTCGCATACCAGGAGCAGCACCATTGGGCCCAGTACGACTTATATGTGGTGCTCCTTGGTGCGATGTCCTCCCAGGTCGGTCTTGTCCTTGCCTCCACTTCTCTCAAGAGTGTCCCCAAGTCTGCGTCCGCCAGCTGCTCCCTCCTCAGGCCTGCGCTATCCCAACCATCCGCAGGCACTCCCGTGACCACTGTCACAGTTACGGCACGCTGCTTCTCTTCTACTCTTGTGCATTGGCCGCACGCCTCTGGGCAGGGTCTTCGGGACATGGCGTCTGCGTTACCGTGGCTCTTCCCTCTACGATGTTCAGAGGTAAAGACGTACTCCTGCAGCCTATGGACCCAACGTGCTGTGTGGCCTTCCAGGTTTCTAAAGCTCAGTAGCCAGGTTAGGGCGGAGTGGTCAGTCCTCAGGTGGAATGGCTGACCGTACAGATACTTGTGGAAGTGCTCCAAGGTCTTTACTACTACCAATAACTCTCGCCGGGTGACACAGTAGCTCTTCTCTGCCTTGGCTGAAGACGCGCTGGTATCGTCTCAGCAGTTGCCGAACCTTCTTGAGCTGTTATGCGGTAAGGTGGTCGATCGACCTCTCGAATAAGCCTTCCAGCCGGGGCCCCAGATGTTGCGTCGGCGCCGGCTCCTGTGTCTTGTCAGTTGCGGTTACGCTGACCACGGGCTTGCATGTCTCCATCTCCGTTCCGTCCTGGACGTCGTCATCGGTGCCCCATAGGTTAAGCAGCCTCACGGGCACCTCCTCTCGGTACGGCAACAATGTTCTGGCTACACATAGCCCGTACACAGGCGTCTTCTGGTGCAGCATCATGTTCTTCGTTCGCTGTCCTTCCAGTCGCACCGTCACCACCACCTCCTTTCTCGCGGGGAAAACCACGTCTTCCCTCAAGACGACCCTGCAAATTCCAAGGCGCTCTTCGGGTTGCCGGAGTATCACCTCTTCTCCATTGGGCTGCAGGACCTTTCTACCGACGTCAACCGTCACCTCGTGGATCCTGAGGGCATCCAATCCCAGTATCACCTCCTCAGCCACATTCGCGACGAACACCCACTGATGCACGGCACTCCGTCCCAAGGTCAACTTCAGCAGAGCCTCCTTCTCCACAGGGAAGGTGTCGCCCGATGCCGTCATAATCTGGCATGGTCAGCTTGGTTTCCTCATCGGCAAACCCCTGCCTATGTCAGGTCTAATGACGGTCACGGCTGCCTCAGTGTGTACGAGCATGCGGCACGGCGTCCCTCTCACCCAACCGTCCACGGTGAGGCTGTCATCCATCCGTCGCTGACGGCGCGCAGTGTCACTCGAAGAGATTGTGTAGACGGCGCCGACGTGCTTCTCGCCACGCCGGGCCGTACTCGTTCTTCCGGCTATTCTTCCTGGTGTCGGTCATCTTCGCTATCATCGTCTCAGCCAAGTTGCTATTTGCAGCTTCCCTCTTCGTTGTTAATTCAGCCTTCATTTCTTCCATCTTCTCGGTGATGTTGGCTTTGTAGGTTCGTAGAATTAAAAGTCCGAGTTGCAGATATTTCAAATGTTCTTATTTGCGTAGAAATGCACTCTGATCTATTCTCACGTAACAACATTATGACACGTACACACAGTCTACCAAGGTCGATGACCTAACAGCGTTCTGATTACATCGCTTTACATCAGCTCTCGTTACAACACTCTACAGCTGTCTACTCCTCTCTGTTTATGACTTTTCGACTCCTCTGGCGTCTCACTATATCTTATATATACCTTCATTGATAATTTCTGGACTGTTCTATAACAAACCAGAAACCGAGTAATGTCTATCAATCAAGAAGTCACTAAAAATTTCCATTTACGTCACTTATCTGTGTCGGTAAGTCTTTTATCTCCGCTATCGTTAGCTGCCGGCTCTTTGTGCTCAAAAGCCGCGCTATCGTAGATAACGGGTTCGCGATAGTATTAACCGGGCTTGTGGGCCGTGGTGTACTGGGCTCCTTCTAACAGCAACAGTTGCTGTTGAGACTTCCGCCAGGACACTCCGATCGCACTGCCACTGAAGATGTCTGCCTGAGTTGCAGACGAAACGTCTGGGAAGATGAAGAAGGAACCCAGTACACCACGGCCCACAAGCCCGGTTAATACTTCATATAATACTGACACCGGCCGTGAAAGCTTACGAATTGTAATGAAATATTTCTATTTTATGTGACAAGTTTACAATATGCATATATGTCTACTATAATAGAAAAACATGTTCATTGTGAAATAAGTGTTCATTGCCTTAACATTTCGTATATTCTCCATAGTATACTTTTATGCCTGCATAATTAGCCTTACGGTGCATTGCATTGCAGTATATAGTATTTTATGAACAGTTATGGTATGTACGCACCAGACGAAATTACGCGGGCAGACCCATCTCTCAAATAGTATATTTACCTGCCGATAGAGAGAGGTCTGAAAGCTGCTATCAGCACATCAAATACGATCGCAAGCCGCTAGGGGAATCGTATATAAACTCTCTCCATCAATGATGCTATTTATGACGCCAAATTTTGCACGGTAAAATTACAGATAAAATTGAACTCCGTGTACAATGAGATACATGCCTTTGTTGTAGCTTACTATATTGTAACTACTTAAGTCCCAGGCTTCATAGCTAAACCACTAAGGTTAATTGATCGAAATTATTTGTTCTACAAGGCTAGCCAGGTGTAGGAAGTTTTGGATAGATAAGAGCAACCGGACGGAGACCGGGAGACCCGTGTTTAAAACCTTGGCTATGACGCTTATTCTGTCTGACTCTTAACTATCCAATTCTAATTGTTCTTTATTACTGCTTTTCCATAAAGTAAACAAACAAGCGAAGTGTGTGTTTCATGAACACAACACTTTGGATCCAATGAACTTTCTATTTATGTTTTCGTACTCTTTAGTACGATTAACATAGTAACTCAAATGGCAGCTGGAAAGAACAAAAAAGATGTCTGTGGCAAAAGGTAAAATGGCCATGAGAGTGATAAGATCATGCTACAGTAAACTGCCAGATATAAATGTCAAATGGTTGGAGAGGATTTATACGGCAGTAGTAGAGAATAGAATGGTACATGGATCAGAGGTTTTGGGAGTAGGTGAGGCTTTGAGAGACACTGAGGGAGTGCATAGATACTTTTGTAAATATATATTGGGATTACCAATAGCATCACCTAATGGGGCAGCACAATTGGAACTAGGCAGGCATACTACTAAAATTAAAATCTTGTCAAGGGCAATGAAATATTTATACAGAATCACTAACTTGGAAGATGGCAATATAATTAAAGAGTGTTTCCATATTCAAAAGTAACTGGGATGGGTCTTGTGCACATAAAATGAATGACGTGTTGAAGCAGATAGGTATGGACCATTCTTGGATAAATGCAGAGTATGTGTATAGAGGCTTTTGGAAAGAAGTTAAGATTAGAGGATATTGACAGACAAGACATTTTCGCCAATACAAGTAACAAAAGCTCACTGAGATTATATAGAGAAATAAAAACAACCTGCGGGAGGGAAGGATATATAGATATATGTAGTAAGTTAGGGCGAGAAGGTTTTGCTTGGGCGAGAACAGGAGTGAGAAACTTGAACGGTATAGGTCAAGAGAGGGAGCTAGATAAATGTCCATTGTGTGGAGAAGAGAATGCAGACTTCTATTGTACATTAAATTGTAGTCAAACAAAGATATGGAGAGAGCAGGCTTGGCTGCGTAAATGGGACAATTTGGGAGGTGAAGTAGTCATTAGAAAAATTTTGTCAGTAAAAGGGGAAAAGAACAGGAGAAATATAGGGAATTATTTAGGGAAAGTTAAAGAGAGATGGCTAAGGACAATTAAGAGAAAAATGTAGAGTGGGATAGGTGAAATGGCAGAAAGTGTAAAAAGGAGTAGGGTTAGGTGTATGGGGACCGAATTACTATTCAATGGTGGGCAACATGAGAGGATTTTCAGGATTTAGGAACATATGGCATATTTCAGTATGGATTTTATAATTGTAATCTTGATTTTGTATTTCCATTTGTTGATGTAAAAGGAAATATGAGAAATAAATTACTATCAATTACTAAAAGATAGTAACTAGTCCACCTCGGTAGCGTAGGCGGTAGCGTGTCTGCCTCACGTTCAAGAGCTCCTGAGGTAGAATCTCGGCCAGGGTGAGTTACTTCGAAAAGGTTTTTCCGGTGTAAGTCCTGAAAGAGGAATGTCGGGTAATTTAAAGCTCTATGGACCCCGGGATTCATTCATCTTCCGATATGACTTAACGGTGAAGAACGTAACTTAAAAGAAAAGACATTGCTCATGAAGCATACTTTACTGGAATCATCTTCAATCTTCACTCTCCTTTCGGAACTGCAGCTGCTGGTTCAAAAATATATTTTTATAACCAAGTTCTGCTTAAATATTTCTCTACCGTTGAATTTTAGCTTGCTGCCAAGCTTATCAGTTCTCATGTTTACCCCATTATTTCCGTGAAAGGAAAGTTTAATCGATACGCCTTGTTTTCTTTTTCCTGACATTGATTTAGAGGATGCAACTAGTGATATTATACTCAGAAACTTAAGCGGAACTTTATATAATCTTTAATAAACCTTTTAAATTGATTTTTGATCGATGGACCGTTACTTTAAAGTTAATTGTTAAACATGTTATATTCTGCGTGCTATAATTAGACGAATACTTTTTGGAGTATCTGTATGTCCACGGATACACATTTTTCTAAATATTTATTAGGGTACCTCAAATCGTATATTCCCGGTAAAATCGTGGTATCAAATTCTTATTATGCAATATTTTCTGCATTTGAAATAAAAAGTAAAAATAAGCCGGTGACGGAAGAACCAAGCTTGCGTTTCTTTCTTTGCTATTAGTCGGCCAGACGCCAGAAATAATATGCAGGAAGACACTGGTTCATGTAATGAACCCAAAGTTGTGTTCCGAAACAAGTAGTAGTGTCCGTAATTGCCCACTTTTCGTCCCCACACACACAACATTGCTTGCACGTGTAGCAACATCGTCTTTTCCACTCCATCGAGACCACCCAGTTGTATCCAAGAGATATCCTTTGGGGATGGTTACCACAATATTTTATTTCGCTGTCTTGAGGAACCAAGAGAAACTTTTAAAAAAGAGGCGTGTGTATCGGCCACGTGCTGGTCTCCCCCTCCCTTCCACCCGCAGGGTTTTAACCCCGTTTCTCGACAATAGCACCCCCCGTAGAAAGCCAAAGTGCCCGCCTGCCACCTCGTTTCTCATGATGATGTAAACACCAAGTGCTTGAAGCTTACATATGAGTGGGTTTCATTCACAACACACGACTTTCACTATCCACATCACTATTTTGGGATCTTATACATAACTCAGACCAAAGTTTATTTTAGATCTCTTTAGTTCATGACCCACTATCCCAGAAAATATTGAACTCCCAGACTAAAATATTTATCTTTTGAGTTCAGTGATCTACTTTAATATAAGACGTTTGTTTATTCAAAACAGATGGAATTACTTTCTTACTTCTAAATATAATTTAGTATTTAATAAACTTACTTCAGGTTGTACCAAGCTGAGTTAAGTTTCACTGGTTTAACAAAGAATTTAACTTTCGTTCCCCAGCTTCAATTCAGTCGGTGAACACGTATCTTTATCTCTGGGATGTGGTCTTTGAAATTATAGTACTCGTGCTTCTTTGCAGATGATTCTTTAGTGCACTAACACAACCAACTCAAATTATAAATCAAAAGAATACAAATGATTTGCAATTACTTCCGAAAACGTCACCGTGCACAGATACCAAATCTTTGTTTACAAAGCGTCTACCGGGTGTTGAGCAGTTCTCTATACATTAATCTCTCATCGCCAACTATATGTTTCTTCGAGATTTTCTCGGGAAACAAGCCAGGGGAAAAGACACACAGCGTAGAGGTGTCATCCTTCTCCGAGGACAAGGAGCCTTCGACGTTTTGCCATTCCGGGACTCTGTCCCTTACTGATATTATGATGGATTTATGATAACAGACGGTGGGTAGATGGTGATTTATTTTTTATGAACCATCACAAGTTGTAGGATGAAAGAGAGGATATGTTAATTATAGGAGACTATTGGGTTATGATAGGCCTAAGGTGAGTCCGGGACGCTTGTAGGTTTCCCCGGGGTCAATGTCATATTCCCCGAGGCCTCGGATAAGTTGACTGAAGCTGTAGGAAGAAGGGAATAGAATTTATAAGTGAGGTTGAGGATATAAGTGAGGTTGAGGATATAGTCATTTAATTTGGGAATGATAGGTGTGAATGAATGCTGTCATTTGGAATGCACCATTCGGCAGCTGTTGCTACTCGAAGATATCGATTCTGAAGTATTTGAAGTTTGTGGGGGTACGTTTTTCCAGCTGCGTTCCAGACCTGGCAGGCGTAGCTGAAGGTAGACCTTATTTGTTTGTATAAAAGGAGCTTATTCCTGAAAGTCATAGGTGATTTTTTGTTGTACAATGGATAGAGCCTCGCCATACGCTTGGATACTCTGGAAGCTAGTGATGTTATATGTGCCTTCCAGGTAAGGCGCATATCAAGTAGCACTCCAAGATATTGTGTTTCTGTGCTCCATTGCACTTCTGATCCAGCTAAGCGCAATTCAGGTTTATTCCTTAAGTGGCGACGAGTAAATGAGACTGTCTGGGACTTGTTGGCACTAATCAGGAGGCGCCAAGTTGTAAACCAGGAGGTGAGCATATCCGCATAGCACTGGGCACGTTGTACTGCAGTGAGATGATTGATGATGCCGAGGTTATTGCGGGGTCATCAGCAAATAAATAAAGTTTGCAGCCTCTGAGGGTAGGCAAGTGTAGGCACAGGGTAGGCCTCTGAGCAAGGGACCAAGAACACTACCTTGGGGTACTCCTGCATTGATGAAGTAGGGTTGGGAGACTATGTCGTCCCTGGCAACGGCAAATGTGCGATGTTCGAGGTAGCTACGGATTAAGTGAAATTAAATATGGAGGGAAACCATAATGAATTAATCGGAATAGAAGAACTTTGTGCCAAACGGAATCAAAGGCTCGGGAAATGTCCAGAAAGAGAGCTGCAACATAATGACTACTGCTAAAACCACTGATCACCACATCTACAAGATGTAAGAGCTGATGAGAGGTTGCATGTTATCTAGGAAGGCCAAACTGCTCTGGACGAAGGATGTTCAGGTTGTCCATAAGACGCTGACGGCGAATTTGAAGTACCTTCTCGAAAAAGTAAAAAGGCGATTAGAAATCGACGTTTCGGGAGCATACATCTCTCCCATCATCAGGATATTTTAAGAAACGTTATAACCACAAAATGTATAACTGGATATAAAAGAAACATCAACAAAGACAAAACACTACCAAGACTTTTTGAAACTGGCCTTTAAATGGAAATCTGTTGACTTGAGAAACACCTATATATAGAGCTTGATCAAGTTAAGTAGTTACGTTTCTTTGATCCAATTAATTTTCTATACTCACGCCATCTCCTGAACTGGCATTTAATTTACTGTAAACAGTGTTTTGTTCAGTGATGCGCATACTGGTAGTGTTTTGTCTTTGTTGATATTTGTGATATATCCAGCAATACATTTGTGGTTATAACATTTCTTAAAATATCCTGATGATGGGAAAGAGAGATTTACACTCCCGAAACGTCGATTTGTAATCGTGTTTTAACCTGACTTGTTTCCCTAGAAGACCTAGCACATATTCGTCGCCAGCAAAGCTTCAGGTTTAATTTTATGTTCTCCCTTGTAATCACGACTATGCTTTCACACAGTATACAAACATTTTAAATCTGTTTTTTTTTTAATCTTCAACAGAACCAGAAAATCCACAAACAATTCTTGATCCCTGGACAAATATGAATAACTGCTTCAATTTTTATCACAACTTATTGGTAATTATGATTTTAAATAAATATCTATAGTATTAACATGAATGTTAACAACAATGCATAATAGTCTATCAACATAACTTCATAACTATTTTCAATTTTATTGAGCTTCTTCTTCTTCTTCTTCTTCTTCTTCTTCTTCTTCTTCTTCTTCTTCTTCTTCTTCTTCTTCTTCTTCTTCTTCTTCTTCTTCTTCTTCTTCTTCTTCTTCTTCTTCTTCTTCTTCTTCGTCTTCTTCTTTAGCTTCCCTAGTTATATCACTATGGTGGTGTTAGGGAATTCTTGTTGCTCTATCCTTTTTTTATGGTCGGGCCTGAGGAGCCGAAGCTTTGGATCCGATAGAGAACCAGGATAGGTGATCAGCCCAATGTACGGTGTGAAGGTGAAGGAAGTGGATTGTATATGAGGGCTAGATGAATGATAGGAGACATGATTATGTAGCAATTGGTGGAATGCTGACGAGGGAAACCAGAGGACTCGGAGAAAACCCGTCACAGCGCCATGTTGTCCACCACAAATCTAACTTTACGCTCGCCTGGGATCGAACCCGGGCCGCCTTGGTGAGAGACAAGCGATCTATCCACTTAACCATGGCGCCGTCTTTTATTGAGCTTTACCCAAACAAAATGAAAACTGAAGTGGGATGTAATTGACTATCTTGATATAAAGAAAACATAAAAAGGTCAGAATAAATAAATACAATAAAAATATGGATTATTGTATATTATTAAATTGAACGATCGGCTTCCATATACTATTCCTGGTTTAGTTAGGTGTCATGCTGTTTTGCTGAGCTTTGAATCCGTGTGGACGAAACAAATCACGATCACAAATGAATGAACTAACATATGAAGAGAGATGATAGAAACTGAAACGCAAGGAAGGTGGTAAACATGTGATATAAGCAGCATTAGTTGGCTGAAACACGCCTTTTGGCAGTGTTATTGTGAACGTGGGATAGTCAGTCTAAAATTTAATTTAGTTGATGAGAAAATATATCACTTAGAAAATGTGATTCACAACAAAAGCTGTGCGTAATAAAATTAGAGAAGACATACATTTGATTAGAAGGAGCCAAAATGACTTGGGCACACTTAATGCTCTACGAGTATGTGTAGCAAAGCTTTTCCTATAAGATGGACCAAAGTAGAGATTCTACTTCATAGTCATTTAAGTCTTAACTATAAAGTGATATAGTACATTTAATTACAAATTTGCAGTACAAAACGACAGATGCACTACTATCTTTAAAATATAAGTATCGTATCTACATAGTAAAATTATGCATCAATTTAAAGGAAAAATTTCAATTTAACAAGTCCATAAAAAACAAAATGTTGTTCTTGGCAACTTTCAAAATTTGTCCCTCCTTAATGAAAACAATTTTCTTTACAATTAACTAGTAGCTCGGCTAACAAAGAGCACCCTGATCTATAAAGGGATCTGAGTTCGATTTCCGGACAGGGATGGGAAATTTACTCTGTCCAACATTATATTGTCTATCCTCCCCAAGGACTGGAAGCATGAATGTCCATGTTGTGTGTGTGTGTGTGTGTGTGTGTGTGTGTGTGTGTGTGTGTGTGTGTGTGTGTGTGTGTGTGTGTGTGTGTGTGTGTGTGTGTGTGTGTGTGTGTGTGTTTTCTATATAATGTCCAGTGACAATTGCATTCGAGTTAACGCAATGATATGTTTCAAAAATAAAATGAATGTTTGTTGCACAGAACAAACGCGTTTTAATAAATTAACTCACTTTGTTTCGTAGAGGGAGCCATTTATGAAATGAAGGGCTCGGCAGTAAACAGTGGTAAAGGACACGTGGCAAACTTAGAGAAACTAGGAGTTGAAAGTTTAGAATACTCATGTAATTCTTTTGTTAAGCATACATAGAAAACAAAGATGTTTTCCCATAAACTATGTTTAAAGAACTTCCACTTCCAGTTAGAGAATTGTATGAGTGTATTGTGACTGTAACAGTTAACATTCTTTATTAATGTGCAATTGTGCTTAACATTGTTTTACATCAAATACGAGAGTACATACCACTGCGTTAAATTAAAGTACAATATTTATCAACATATATTACTCATCTTCATTTTAAATAAGTTCACTACTTCTTGTAGATTTAAGGCTGTTGTACCAGACATGGTATATGGAAGGGATCTATTTCAGACTAGAAAGTATGTCGTTTAGTTTATTTGGGTGTACTGGCAGTGCTCCTGATTTTTTTTTTTTTTTTTTTGGAGCCGAGTGTGATGAGAGTTAGTACTTTCCTCCTACTTTCTTTTCAATAAGCTCACCACCACCACCACCACCACCACCACCACCACCACCACCACCACCACCACCACCACCACCACCACCACCACCACCACCACCACCACCACCACCACCACCACCACCACCACCACCACCACCACCACCACCACCACCACCACCACCACCACCACCACCACCACCACCACCACCACCACCACCACCACCACCACCACCACCACCACCACCACCACCACCACCACCACCACCACCACCACCACCACCACCACCACCACCACCACCACCACCACCACCACCACCACCACCACCACCACCACCACCACCACCACCACCACCACCACCACCACCATCATCATCATCATCATCATCATCATCATCATCATCATCATCATCATCATCATCATCATCACCATCATCATCATCATCATCATCATCAGCAGCAGCAGCAGCAGCATCTGCATGTTTATTTGGAGGTGTAATCCTTGTGGAATCATTGGGATAACATTGATGTTCGTACTAGCAAAGCAGCAAAACATAACATTAACAGAAACTGGTACCTGTTAATGTTAAGTACTCATAACCTTAAAAGTTTTACTCAATTTCCTAAATCTTATATATTAGCAAATAACTCTTTCCATTTGAAACACATAATAGTCAACTTGGCCACCAACATCGACCAGCAAGTTTGGTGTACGGATAGAACAACGCTATTTTTGTGACAAAAACAATTAGCAGTTAAACACGAAACTATTTATATGAATATGTATGAAAAATATAAAATATAATCAGCATAAAATTCTAAAACAAGTTTACAAAACTGTATCGAATAAACTATTTATTCTGTAGCAAAACTTATGCTTGGTTGTTGTTGTAGGTATGTAAAAAGTTTCCCCCTGATATTTTCATTCATATAAGGAGCATGACTTAACTTTTCACACAGTCACATAATTATTGTGCTCTTTGGTGAATTCTTTGTAGTTGTATTCTATGTTTTAGCGAAGCGGTGCTTTTACTTGCATGTTGTAATTAGTAGGCATAGAAACCTCCTATCATTATACCCAGGACAAATAAAATGAAAGCGAACTGTTACGTGACTTTATGTTGTATACATCGTATACAACAAACCACCTCATCCCCATGTGGTCTGTTGGGCAAGTGCAGATACCGTGTTTCATCCGACGTCGGTGATACTTGGTCACAGCTGTACTGATGGTGGCTTGGCTGCAGATGCAACTCGAAGCTTACTGCTTAGGAATCCTACTCTTTGTAATTAATATTTAAGCAGAAAGAGAGCAATCAGTGACTCGGTTTGTTTTTCTTTCTATGTTTAAGAGTATTACAATGATTAAGGCACCTCAATTAACCATGACAGTTTGGAGTGACACTACTTCATTCGAACTTTGAATCAATAATAAATGGCTCTCTTTAAAATAACTGAGCAAATTGTTTCGCAATAAAACCTAGACATGCGTTCATGTTTTTCCGTTTTCGTTTCAACTAGACATTAGAGGACTACCTGGTTACAAGGTACGTTCGTCGTTCTCTCCGAGCAGTTCCTCAGTGGGTCGGATCTTCGAGCCAGAAAATGTCACACCATGAGTCCTGAAGCTTGTAATCTCCTGGGTTTCTTTATTTTATTCCTTTCTCCTGGAAGATGGTAGCCATAAAGATCACTCTAGAGAAACCATATGCATCAAAATGTCCCCAACATTATATTCCCTACATCGTATACTGCTTTTAGAACAAGGAATTACTTTCTACCATGTACTGGTAGTTATATACTGAAACATGACTACATGAAAAAGCAGGTTGCACACATAAAAGAAGTGCCCATAAAGCATGGAAATTTTCCTTCCACTTCCGACTAAACGACATCATAAATTAGCAATCATTTGGGTAAAACATTGATATCATCGGATATAAAGTTAGAAGTTAGCCACTTTAAGGAATTCTTGAAAACTGTACAAAAAGCATTTTCTTTTGCAACAACATTACATACAGGGTATTCACTGTTCTGCATGGAAATGTTATAGCTCGAAAACTAGAGTACAACGTGGAATTTGGTTTCTTCTTTTCTTCTTTCTTTTAACTTACCTAGTTTTACCACTATCGTGGTCTTGGGGAATTCTTTTTCCGCTATCCCTTATACCTTTAGGTGTCGGGTTGAGAGTAGCCAGGATGGGTGATCAGTCGGACATTGGTGTGAGAGTGAGAGAAGAACATGACAGAATGACGGAGAAATGAATGCAAAAACATGATAATGGAGTAATTCTTGGGATGATGACGGAGAAAACCGGAGGTTCTGGAGAAAAGACAAACCTGCGAAGTGTCGCCCACCACAAATCTCACTTTGCGGTCGTTTGGTGAAGTCAAGCGGTCTAACCACTCGGCCACGGTGCGATCTGCAGAATTTGGTTTCGCTTGACAAAATTAATCCTTGTTTCACACAAGCTTGCCCCGTATCTCTTAACGGTCACGTGAACTTATCACCTCTCGTTGGCTGCTGTTGTGGTGCAGACTGTTGTGCGGTAAAAATTAGTTCGTTATTTAACATGGTGATATGTCTTTATATGTTGGAAGTGAATTGTCAAATTTATATTTTCGCAACTGTTTTATTGAAATATATTACGCAACAGAGTTGATTTATCTGAAATGTATGTTAATTCTTAAACGAAGTAAAGAGGAAGTTCCTTTGCTCTCAAGCACATGACACGATAGCACGTGATTTAGCGGTAGAGATGACATTTTTGTTTATATGACTTTTATCACTGACCTTGTTTTGAGCTGGATTAGTCATATATCGCCATTCGGCGGTGTGCTATGCCGAGTGCCAGAGCTAAATTATTTTACTGATCGTTTATTGCGCGTGTACTTATTATATGTATAATGGCAGAGTGTAGCGCCAGTTTTTCGCTGAAGCATCGCGAGGGAAAATCTTTAAGCGGCGAAAATATAATTGTGGTGCATGTGTTTAATGCACTCACAGAGAAGAATCCGTCTTTGTCAGTGAGAGAAGTCGAACAGCTGTGCCCTGAACTTACAGGTGTGTTAGATGCGTAGGAACACCGCGACATGAAATTGAGACAACAGGAAAACTTACCACTCCAGGGGCGATATTGCTGTGTGGCGAAGACGTTATTTAAGGACAGTTAGACTGTACCGAGATACAAGTCGCAAAATATACTACCTTGACGAGACTTGGGTGAATGAAGAACACACGACAAGTATGGCGTGACACGACTTTTAAGACTGAAAGACAAGCATTTTTGCAAGGTATGTGTGCTGATTTTAAAAAATCCCAGTGGAAAAGGCCGAACGCCTTTCATTATAAACTTGTTTCAGTTTCATTGCTCATTCATTCAGTTTCAACTAGCTCAATTTCATTATAAACTTCATTATTTTTGCATGCCTTCAGATTCTTATTTGTATGATTTTATCTATCTTCCTGGCAATTATTTTGACTTTTACTGCAGGTTTAAATATGACGGGAAGGCACCGCCTATGGCCTACGGCGCGAAAGCATTAGCCAATTAGGATGAGGGGGAAGGCAGTTGCACGCGGAGTGATACTTGTCAGCGGGGCAAGGTTATATGAAACAAGGATTAAGTGAAATTGTTTTGTGAAATTAATAGAATGCGATTAGGGAGGAGACGTTTCCTCTTCATTTACAACTTTGCCGTCCCCTGTGGTCTAGGGGTAACTTGCTGGCTCTGGCTTCCAAGGGGGTAGGTTTAAACCCCGCGGAGGCTAATGGACCCCCTTTTTTCCTAGCGTAAATGTCCATCTCTCCTCGTGGGATTTGAATTCGGGAAAACCAGAGGCTGGCATGTTACCCCTAGACTCAGAAAGGGCAATTTTAAACGATGACAAATGCACGAGTTCTTAAAAACTCCATTACATGTTTTAACTACCACTGTAGTTTATTAACTTAGGTATATAATTTTGTTTTGTACTGCACTTTATAAACATACTTAATTTGGCATACTTATTTGTTTGTGAATAGTAAATATATTATCTCAGTTTCGAAATTGTTATGAAAAGTTCCAAGTAAGAGGGGAGAACCGAGTAAAGTTTAAGTTTCGTATTTGGACTATGAGTTCGATTCCTAGTAATCACCAACCCCGATCATTGGTTTTCGGTGGTCTGTCCAGGTTGATAAACGAGTGCTGGAGTGGCTCTTCTTCTACCTTCACTTGCTTGTTCATGATTTCCTTCAACATCTGTTTCAGAGTTAGGGGCAAAACAACGGGTTCTGGTAATATGGCTGGCCGTTGGATGTACGGGTTTCTCTTTAGGTCATTTGGAACTCAAGGAACCGCCTCCCATGCGTTCGGTGAGCAGAAAAGTTTGGGACTTGTAGGCGGATGTGTTCAATCTGAAAACTTTAGGGACCTGTCAAGTCTTGCGCAAGTCTGGTCACATCGAGTACGTGCAGTTTTGGCGGCCCTTTACCTTTCACTAAACATAAGAAAACGTTAAACAAAAGAGTAACCGAATACTCTGATATAAAAAAGAACAATAAAGCGCCAAATGGACTGACGTACAGCACAAATCGATCTCGAAGCTCGCCTAAATGGAGTACTTCCTTTTTCCAATCAACGACCATTTTACCTTCTTAATGGGAAATGCATTTATAGATTTCCCTTATCAGGTTCCATTTATCTAATTATGCTTGTAGTACGAACTACTCTACTCTACTTAAGCTGCATGTTGTTTAATGTATTAATAGCCTTTAGAATTGTTTCATCCTTCAGACTCTCATTTTAATGTAACAACTTAGGCCCGGAAACCTCTACATCTCACTAGATCTCATTTTGATATTCTGTACAGCTAAACAAATTGGGTGATCATTTATTCTCCCTTCGCACCAATTTAGTTTCCGTACATATTCTTTGCCTAGCATAGGCAAAGTTATTAAAGAAGGCTGGAAACTGTAGTAGGGAAAATAAAATTTTAAGCTACGGAAAAAAGTGACATGATTTTCTCTAGCAGTTCCTCCTAGAATTGTGGTTGTTTGGTTACCAACACTTCCCACATGGCAGCCTTGGCCTTCGGAGTAACCTCGTCCCACCACGTGATGACCGGACCCATTTCTCAGATGGAGGCACCCAGAGGGTGATGTCCTTTACCTCCAATGGCAGGGTGATAGTGAAGATAACGGTGAGGTGAGAGGACCTACAGCTTTTACCGTGGACTCCGAAGTACGTTGGACATAGGGGACACTTCACATGTGCTAGATAGAGGTGAAGGCATGGATAGGGTGAGATAAGGCCGACTTATAATTGCCACCCCAGAGCCGGGAATCGAACTCGGGACCCTTAGCTCGGAAACCGCGAACGAAACCAGTGCGCTACCCCAGCATCCCTCTCCTAGAATTGTTGATTTCTTTAATTCATAGTGAGCGAGATAAACACATGCGTAATGAGCTTTTTTCATACTTTGTTTTAGGTACAAGAGGAATACAGGATGAATAAAACCTTGTTGTGTTTATAGATCTGTTACCAACAGTGAATCTAGTTCCAAAACTGTATTTGGTACTGCACATTAGTGATGCTTATTAGTGATGATTAGGGATCATTTTACATGAGATTTTAAATGTAGTTATGCATAAGGCCAGATAACTCTTTTACTCGTTGTAATTTCTCTAATCTTTAACGTAGGACGCAATGCTAGTTAAATGTTCTTCAAATTTTGCACAAAAATTCGAAAAGCTATTAGTATAGAATTTCTGTGAATGACTTTTCTTTATCGCTCATTATTGGAGGAATGTTAATCAGAATAATTTAATTAACACACTCAAATATTTCTCTAAAGGCTATAACATAAACAATATCAGTTTCCAAGTTTCCTGGAACGGTCTTTAGGATAAAAATAGATATTATATACTAAATTTTTAATTTTTTGACATAGTGGATACATTTTTCTTACAATTTAAATGGTTAATTAAGCAATCAATAACGTGAAAATTGTAGATATTGTAATGTGTGCTTACTATTGTTTGTATGACTTGCGGAATGAATGCCATTAGCTATATTTTCATAAAGGAAGAATTTGGACATTTCATTAATATCTACGCATCCCTAAGTCAGAATCAAGATGTTCTAAATTAAATGTGGATTGCTACGTGTGTTTTTGAGACGCCATGAGACAAAAATAGAAAGCTATTTTGTGTACCTTGTATGCATAGTTTATTGTTATAAAGATTCAGCAAATTAATCTTGCGAAAATTTATTGCTCTATTCCTTGAGGTTGACCATATAAATATTTGCATATACAGGGTGCCTTACCTAACTCTGCGACCTCAAATATTTCCGAAATGAAACAAAATATGAAAATTCCATTTGCTAAGGAATGTTTCTATGTTAGGGACTCTCACAATGAGAAGGTATGCACAATCCATAAAGGAGAACAAAATTAACACTTCCAACACCAAGTTGCTTTTTTCAAAATTAGAATATATAGGTTTATTCTACCAAAATGAAAACTGGAGCTACAATTAGTGATAACACAGTTAGTTCCGCTTTTCTAAACACATTTACTAATAACCTATAGTCCTCGAAAGCTTCATTGTTATGCATTACATACAGCATGGAAAATGCACCTACGAATCACCAGTAGCGTCTTGTCCGATGAAACCGTGTCACTTCAACACATGTTCGAAATGCCCTCCGTTGGCATCAATATACTTTTGCAATCTGGTAACAAGAAAGAGTTGCACGAATTGCACACGCCGCAGTGATACGATATCGGTTTGATTACAGCAGGCTGCAGGAAGTGCAAGTAACCCCTGCTCTGAGCACAGAAGTACACGCCCTGCATTACGTCAGAAACGGTGGCGCCATTGCCATCCTCTAACAGCCACTTATTTCAAAACATATGAGGTTTAAGAATGTGAAACAAAGAACGTCATCACTAATTGTAGCTCTAGTTTTCATTTTGATAGAATAAGCATACGTGTTCGATTTGAAAAACGCAAATTGGTGTTGGAAGTGTTCTTTGTTAACCTTTATGAATTGCGCGTACCTTCTCATTGTGTGAGATCCGACATATGTACATTCCTGGTCAATTGGAATGTTCATATTTTGTTTCATTTCGGAGATATTTGAGGTCGCAGAGTTAGGTGGGACATCCTGTATACTTAGGATTAAGATTACATTATGGGGGGGATTCGGTACGTAGGACATCATGCTGGGCCCATTGTTCCTATGCCCCCAAGTGGGGCACCCCCAGGAGGAAGGATGAGGGCGAAGGAGACAGAGGGCGAAGGAGACAGAGGGCGGCCGACCCAAGGAGCCACGACAGTACAGAGAGCAGGGTCCCGACAGTTTACATGGAGACCTCCCCCGACAGGGCAGGACCACAGACACGCTCCCCTACTGCGGGTTGGCAACCAGTTCAGCAGCCGAGCACCAAAGGTCCCTGGCTGGTGGTCCGAGCCCCAAAGGTCCCTGGTTGGCGGTCCCGAAATGGTCGCAACAGAGGAGCGGAGACCCGCAACCAACCTCCCGCAGAAGGATATAGTTTTCCTCAGAGTATATCATCCCACCATGCACGGCCAAGACACCCGCCGACACTTCTACCCTGAAATAGACCAGCAGATGACAGATGATATAAAGTGATAATGGAGAAATGGAGGGACAGTGAATTTAGAGGACGTAACTAACCTATCCAGCTCCTGTATACTTACATAACACATATCGACAATGGTACAAATGGGATACAGATATTATTTAATTATCAAATTTTGCGATTCCTCTTTTATCCAAAGGTATTACAGGAATGTAGTTTACAAATTATAAAAAGAACGTAATAAAATTACAAGGCAGAACCACATACAATACAATATCATCAAGTTGACAAACAGTAAACATCAAAATAAATCGTTCACTTTAAGAAATATTTTGTTCAACAAAGCCATTAAATATTGATAAGCTTGTAATGCATCAAAATATGTGTAAGTGGCTTTGAAAAAGCATAACCTGAGGATTGAAGCAGTAATTAAATTTCATATCTTTCAAAACAGAGAAAGGGCCAATCAAATTAAATGTGTCGTACTTCTTGAAGGTGATTTCCATAAATACAATCAGAGGTGGATTTAATTTTGAATCGAAATAAGTAAGCAGAACATTTGCCATGACCAGTAAATAATTGAGTGAGAATATAATTATAAATAACGAATTTACATTTATGTCTATAAGAAACAGTTTGGGAATATAAATCTTTAATTAAAGCATCGTACCAGTCGTGGATCTCCTTCAATGTTTGCCTCACATAAGAAATAGGGCATAAGGAATATACATAAATATTAAATGAGTTTCTTGATCGTTGGGCATGAAATTTCATGTTATTCCGATCACATAGAAACACGTGAAGTTTAGCAGTACCTTAAAAATGCAGTAAACGTGTTGAAGAACTAAACTAATAACTCGGAAATTATCACAAATCTTTGGGAGTTTTAAAGACATCTAAATATTTAAGTAGTGTTTCATATCTCTTATGGTTCAAAGAAACGTAACTACGTAACTGTATCCCAAGGAATACTGCTGGTGGATTGGCTCCCTCCCAATATGACCATCAACAGTGAGCGGTACTCCAGTTCACTGGAACAACTCCGCCGACGTATTCAACAACGCCGCCACCAAAAATGGGCCCGTGTTGTTCTCCAACAAGACAATGCACGACCACACGCTAGTCACCAGACCATGGCCACCATTCGTACACTAGCGTTTACTGTGCTGCCACGTCCTCCATATTCACCCAGTTTGGTTCCTAGTGACTATGCCATATTCGACTGGATGAAAGAGCTCATGCGGGGTAAGAAGTTCACCACTAATTGACGAACTTCATACAGTTGTCCAACAGTGGCGCCGGGATGCCATCAAAGAATGGTTTGCTATGCAAATACGAAAGGTGCCAGAACGATGGAACAAGGGTATAGATATTGGCGGGGAATACCTATAATGCTACCTGAATGAGTTTGTTCAATAAATGTTCCCTGTAAACAAAAAATTGTTGTAGTGCCAAACATTTTCAATGCCCCTAGTAATACCCGTCCTAAGCAGCAAGAATGACCCCACCCAAGCGGCTGGGGGAATACATAGCAGAAATTGCACCGTCCTGCGGCAACAAACCAACCACCGTTACCTGGTCCTTGAACCTTTATGCAGGTGAAAAGAAACGATGGTAGAAGGGGAAGTATCGAAGCATTTGCCTATCGGCTTGGGAAGATCACAAAAAAAAAAAAAATCTCATGGTCAGAGAGACCAGCCCAATAGAAAGCGAACCCGAGGCCTCCGAAATTCGAGCCTCATATAACCTCGCAGCACACACAAACACATGGAGTTTTCCTATGAGTATGCTATTTGGATTCGGGCGGCTTCAAAAGACGGGAATGGTGATTCTTCTATTTAATACTACGAATTAGTAATAACGTAACGTAACTCATGACATAACAGCCCACTAGTGAGCCGGAGCCTGACAACTGGACTACCGACCTCACGGCCACATACTTAAGACAGAGATGGGGAGATGTGGTCAGCATCACCGCAGCCCCAGGCGGAAAGTTGACTTTCTAGTTCCGGGTTCGCTACCTAGCATAGCTCCTCAATTTCCTCACGATGCTGAGTTATTCCCGCTACACGGGACTTAAAATCCGCACCCACCAGGAGTGGGATCGATCCCTAGGGAATTCCGTGGCACAACGCTCTAGCCAGTATGACAAGGCGCAGGACATGGATTACTAATAGAGGAAGTAAAAATAAGTTTGAAAATAAAGGGCCACGGTAATAACTGGCTCATATGTATGTAAGAGAGAGAGAGAGAGAGAGAGAGAGAGAGAGAGAGAGAGAGAGAGAGAGAGAGAGAGAGAGAGAGAGAGAGAGAGAGAGAGAGAGAGAGAGAGAGAGAGAGAGAGAGAGAGAGAGAGAGAGAGAAGGAGAGAGAGGCTAGCATCGAAATCTTCACTATGTACTTTAAAAGTAGGGCTTTTTCCGCCTTTCCTGAAATCACAGACTGCCCACTCGCATTTTTGGTCTTCCTGTATCGCGCCTTAAGGCAGAGGAAGATGCTTCGAGAGCTGTGAGCGAGTTGTCAGCCGGGAGCGACGCCTCCAGTGCGTGTGACTTCAGGCAAGAGCCGTGTAGTACCAAGTTGCCTGTATAAATGGCGCTGTGAATACAGAATCTGAGGTTCAGTCAGGTGTGGCGCACTCAGTGACAAAATTGTAGCTGCCACGTACTTAAAGAAAGTGTTAAATTTACAATGTGACAATTTATTGGAGGACAAATAGACATTCAAGAAAGACTTGGCTGATTTTTACAAGAATGTGCCCCAAACGAGATTTCCGAGGTTGCATTCACTTGTTGTACGGACATTGTGTATGTTTGGCTCGACATATGTGTGCGAACAACTTTTCTTTCTGTTAAGAAATTAGCTAGGTGCAAACCCCGAAGTACCTGGTCGGATCACAATCTAATATGCAGCCTTAGATTACAAATTTCCCATACATTACGTCGTGACATTGATAAACTAGTTAAAGAAAAACGAAACAAAGTGTCGGAAAATGTCCACTTAATTTTGTTCTGAATGGTTCTCCTCTAAATTACAGAGAAATTTATTTTATGTTTTATTTTATTTACATTATAACGTACCTGACCTTCAGATCAACTACGAGTTGGGGTTTTATATTTTTTTTTCTCATAGCACAGAGCCAAAATGTAATTGTTTATAAACTGTAACCAATTGTGTAATTAAAGCAGTCAGCATTGATATTACATCACCTAAGATGTAAGCTGTACATATTATTAATACCCAATACGTTTCCTGTCTTTCCTACGCTGTCGCACCCCAACACATCAAACGGTTTCCTTCCTCTTGGGCAGCAGAAATCAGCGCAGTGACGTCACATGCTAACCTACATTTCATTCGGGAGCATATTTGGCCGTTAGAGCTGACGGAGCTGATGTCACATTGCCACTGTTTTCCCCTGCCTTAAGGTTTGTAGCGTTCAGCAATTCTGGGCAATCTCTATGTTCTTAATATAATACCGTCTCTACTTGTATATAGGGTACACCTTTAACCTTATCAACTGATTAATTTTTGCGTACTTGAGTTACCTTAAAGAATTCTCAGGCTCATTTGGCATCTTGCGACATAGACTTCAAATGTTTTTAAACTCTCAATTCATTGCAATAAATTTAAAATGAAAAAGATATGTTCTTCAATCAAGTTTAAATAGTTAAATACAAATCTAATCTACTTAAAGCTTAATAAAGCTAAATCAAATTGTATTGTAGTACTGCAAGGGAAAGTACAAAGTATTCCATCTGTTTGAAGTACGTCAGATATCATGATGTAATTTGCTTCTATTGTAACGCAGTTGTTTGTTTGCGTATATATTTTATTGCATATTTATTTTACTTAACAGTGTTCCGAAATATGCAGCTGCAAACACTACCCTAAGAAAAACATAGAAAGAGTATAGTCGCGCTGGTGTAACGGTTACCGTGGATTTACATTTGTTAACAGAAACCTCTCAGATAACGGACTGATTATTCTTGAAAGAGTGAGAGGGGTACTGACGCGCCCCTCGGACGCGTGCTTAGCACCAAATGAACGCATCACTTCAGCCAATGGAATTCGCAGGAGTCACAAATGGCCGACAGATGTTTACTCCACGTGAAGTAATCAGTGCGTTATCTATTACCAAAGATAAATGCATGGTAACCGTTCAAACAGCGCGACTATATACTATAGCTTGTCTCAACCTTAAAAGACAGTGTGGAAGTAAATGGAATATATCTCTCTTTGTCTAACACAAGGGAATTCTCATTAGCCTCCTCCTTTTCTACCCTCGCGATATTGCCACTTGCTAATGACATGGTATAAATAATTAATTGTAATAATTTGCAACTTTGAACACACTGCCTTATGCAGGATATTTTCTCTATAAGATTATGTCATTTTTACAGTCGTTTTGTTTTTATGGGCCCAAATTTTTCGTAAAAAGCTTCCTTTTCGGCAAAAGTCCGATATTTGCTATTTGTATGTTCATCATGCGGTAACTATACAGCTTACCTCTATAATACCACAACATTTTTTTCTTAGGTAGAGAAGACTACTGTGCTAACTACCTGCCAAGTTTGAATTCTCCATCCAAATCAGACGAATGTTATAATTTTTTACATTTATGCCCGATTTCACCAACAGATGTTAAAATCAACGTTAACAAATGTAACGTAACAATTATAACAGCGCTAACAAAGCTGTTAAATGTCTTGCATTTCATCAGCTTGTTTTCTGAAAATGTTAACAAACACGTGTTAACGCCAAGAAACTTGTAAATATTACAGCTATAGAAGGCTAAGAATGAGTCGTATTATTTTCTGTACGTACTGCGATGCGCTTTTGTTCTCATTTTCGTCTGCTCACAGCTAAAAAAATGGCGGATAAACAAAATCGTAAATAAAAGCCGTGAAACAAATTTTTCATCGATGGAGAAAGAATTGTTAATTGAATTGGTGCAGAAGTATAAAGATATTGTGGAAAATAAGAGGACGGATGCGGTGAATGAAAAAGAGAAAGATGTCACGTGGGGAAAAATTGGAAACAAATTTAATTCAAATGTATGTGTCATTACTAGAAACACGAAACATCTTCAGTATTACGTAAATTTAAAACGAGGAGCAAAGAAGGACAAGTGACTTGAACGTTTCAAGACGGGAGGTGGACAGTGTATTATCCACATAATTCAGTGAATTATAAAATCGCAAGGTTATTAATAATTGAAGCAAAGGCGAGATCGGCATATTCCTTTCGATGCATGTTCTAACCTATCTTGTACTTCCGCAGTAACCTTCATAGCAACTTGTTTCGACAGTCTATACCTCTGTAGAAAATTTTCTTCTGTTTGCTCCTCAAAATCGTTTCTCCTCATAGGCCGTACTCTATTATGAATGTCATTTAGACGGTCTTAAATATAGCAAATCGACATCAACAGCTGCGTTTACGCCCGCCATCTTGACTATTTACAATTGTTAAGGACTTAACAACAGAGATTTGCCTTGTTATTTTAACAAGAGATTTAACACGAGTGTTACGCTAACATTTGTTGGTTAAATGCAATTTTTGTTTTCACTATTGCTAAACTCGTATCTGTTGGTGAAATCGGGCATAAGTAATTTCGGAACATTTTATATATACGCACTAGAAAATGTAGGCAGCGAGAAACTCTTTTGTTACTGGGTTTACATCGGGGGATAAAGCGAGAGAAATGTAAAGGGAGGTTGAAGACAAGTTTGGAAAGAAACCGTATTCCTGTAACTTCTTGCATTCGTCGTATGCCAAACAAACGAGGCGACACGCGCGAAGCAAGGCAGGCACCACCCGTGTAACGTAAGCAGAGAGCAGGCAATGCGATGCAGTCAAGGCGCACACAGTTTGCAGGAAAAGTTCCTATGACTGTGTTTATAGCAAGGGAAACTTTGTGATGAGTTACCTTAAGCTATTTAACATTTTGTAAATACTTATAGTTAGGAAAAGGAAAACTAAGAAGAGGCTGGCCCCGTAGCTCAGTCGGTAGAGCACCTGCCTACTGTGCTAGGGGTCTCGGGTTCGATTCCCGGCGGTGGGGATTTTTCTCTGACCAAGATAATTCTCCATCTTCCCCAGAGTCTGGAAGTATGAATGAGAGTGTGAATGTGTGCGTAATGTTATGATAAAAAAAAAAACCAAAGATAACGAGATAACACCTTCAGTGTGTTCCAAAGGAGAACGGCCGCCGATATGACCATAGTAGTCAAAGGGGGGGGGGAAACTAAGAAGAAGCGAAATATTGGAAAAGTAAGGACCACAAATTAGTATTGAGTGTCTTAAGTTATTTTTCAAGTAAAATTAGTATCAGCAATCAAGTGTTCAGAAACATTAGTATGTAGAATAAAAAAGTGAACGAATGAAAGGTCCCCTATAAACTCCATAAAAAGGGCGGGGAAACAAAGGAACGCTAGGTTAATGCAATATGATGGAATAGTGCAAAGCGGAGTGCGGCGTATTGTTCATTCGTTGCTGCTTGAAAACATTACAACCATGCTGAATCTAGTTTTGGCAAGGGTAAACAGTAATTACAACACCCTACCTAATTTCTCAAGGGCCACTTTCATTGGTTCCTGCACGATTTAAGGTTTGAATATGAAAGAAGGGGTAAAAAGTCTGTACTAATAGAGAAGATATCAGATTTGTCGTCGAAGCTAATGGACGACGAAATGGAAGAAATTGCACCCTTATCAGATGACAGTGAAGAAGCATAAAGGTAACAAACATAAGTAAAGCATATTTAAAGCTTTTATCACTGCATGCCTCTATTTGGTTAGCTGTAATAAGTATATTTGCAAAATCTTGTTTTCAACTGCTAAAGCAATAATTAAGAAGAGGATTAATAATTAAAATGCATTCACTCAAAAATTGAGTCTCTTAAAATAGAATTTAATAGCATTGTAGAGAGTTCCGTATTAATGATGTAATATTTACATCACAATATCAAACCGGCAGACCGGTTGCTGCCGTGGCCAAAATTGGATTTTACGTAAGCTGTGTACAGAGGCCAACATAAGTATTCGAACGTAAACATATTTATTACTTATATTATTTTAAAGCTACGTAGAGTAAGCATACGTGAATACAACTGATACAAAATAAACTTGAGTCTTCCATTAAACACATAAACTCATAAATAGTAACTGAAACTATTTTGCACTACAAGGAGAAATAAAACGGTTACTTTACATCTGGACATAAGTATTCGAACAGAGAACAGCTAGTATTTAGTTATCATCCCCTTTTTTGAATTACTACTCATACTCGTTTGGACATTGTCTGTATGTGTTGTTTAGTGACTGCAGAGTCCATATTTCTCCACTCTGAAGAAGTTCTTTCAGATGTTCTTTACTTCTGATGTGATGCTTCCTCACACGCTCCTCGAGTTCCTTCCAGATTTCTCTACAGGATTTAAATCTGGAGACGGGCAGTGTCTTCAAAGTGTGAGGAGTGTTGTACATGATCCAAAGCCCTACAATTTCAGCAGTATGCTTCGGATCGTTGTCCTGCTGGAAGTAATAATCATGCCATAACCCCAGCTTCTCTGCACTCTTTTTTAAGATTGTTTTCAAGAATCCTCTTGTATTCAAATTTGTCCGTGGTCCCATTTATGAACACCAGTTCCGCAAAGCCAGATGAAGCTATATAGCCCCATACCATTACACTACTGTCACCATGTTTCACTGTAGCTACCATGTTCTTAGGCTGCCATTCTGTATTTGGCAGCTTCCACACTTTAAGACGTCCATCACTCTTGTATAAGCAGCATTTGCTCTCGTCCGACCAGAGAACCTTATCCCAGAATTTTATTGGTTTCACCACATACTGTTTAACAAATTCTATACGCTTTTTCTTATGCACTGTATTAACATATGGTTTCTTCCTATGAACGCCGGTATTGTACCCAGTACAACTTCTGGTGTGAACCACAGTGCCAGAATATTGCTCAAGACATCCTCTAATCTCAGATGCAGTGACTCTCGGATTCTGCTTCACCAATTTTATTATTTGCCTCCTGTCTCTGGTGGTGAGTTTAGAAGGAGCGCCATTTCTAGGTTTATTTACAACAGTATTTGTCTGTTTGAAGCGTTGAATTATGCAGAACACTGTAGTTTTGCTTGTGTTAATGGTGTTGGCCATTTCAGAGAGAGATTTGCTTTGTTTGTGCATATGTATTTATCACGATATTCCTCTCTGTCACCGTTGTCTCGTTACCGTTACGTCCCATATTACCTGTGAGTTCACAATTGGCTGAATAACTTTGAGCACACTGTCTCGAGGTATAGCATAAACACAACTACTATGTGGTAGGGGTGTGTAGAGTACGTCCAACCACTTTTCTCTGTGTTCGATTAGGTACGTTCGAATACTTATGTCTTCCAATAAGAGGGACAATAGAATAAATACAGTACAGATTGTGTAATAAATACATGCAAAGTGATATTTTAAATATTTTTTCCGAGACACAAGAGGTTAATATTTACATGTTTAACAATTCAACGCTGCCAAATAAATATTACAGTAAGTATAGGACGTGCAACATTACATGCTATATTAATAGAATACTTCTGTCAGCCACTGTACATGTGGCAACAGGGCGCCCCATAAGACCTGTACTGTTTTCTAAGCGTAAGATGTGCTATACAACAGCCTTTATTAGTTTTATGGTAATTACAGTAACCTTCTATGCAGTATTTAAGTTATAACATTGCAAATTCCCATGATGCCCTTTTTGATTCATTATTTGTAGATCATTTTGTAATTCTACAAGAAAATTTGTATGTGGCAAACAATCTACTCTGCAATATAATCACCAAGTAATTAAACTATTATAAAAATTGTGTAATACGAGCATAAGATGTGTTTCAAAAACACTTTGAAACAAGTAGGGCAGATTGAAAAATTTAACCTTCACATTGAATCATCTTAGAATGCTTGAATTTAATTTGATATTGAGATAATATAAATCGTCACCAATTAGACAAAATGTTTTGATACTGTGGATCGTTTCTGCTTTATGTTGTTTACAGTCCCAGCTGGAAATGTTTTTATTGCCACAGAGAAAAAGGTTGAGAGAGAAAGTCTCAATTGCAGCCCTTCTGTAGCTGTGAGGGGATGAACTGTGTCGTAAACAACTTAACGGGAGGCTAGACTCGTCGGTTAGCTCTTATCTATAGCTAATGGGTGCCAGAAGAAAACAAGTGACGATAGCTCCTAACTATAGCTCGAACAGCATAACCTGTATTACTATAAACAGAGAACTTTTGTCTGTGATTCAATGTGTGTGTGTATGTGTCTGTAACTGTAAATTGATTTTCTAGGTAATTAAAATACTAAAAAAGTATTTGTTTTTATATTAACATAGCTTTCTATACCATTTTTTAAACAAACTATTCTTACAGTAGCTTATTTCTGTGTCAATTTAATGTTAAATCGAGATAAATATTTGTAGAATTGTTTTTCTTCTTTCTTTGCATATTGTCGCGAATCCATTATTACGATAGCGTGGCTTGACGCATACAAGGAGCGGAGATAAGGAACAGATAAAGATAGCGCGAAGATATAAGGGGTTGCCGAAACAGATAAAGATAGATAACTGGAAACTTCTAGTGACATCTTGTTTGTTATAGAACATTCCAGAAACATGAATGGTCGTATATAAAAGAAGCCGTGACTAATCGTAAACGGAGTTGTAACGAGAGTTGTAGTAAACGGAGTGTAATCAGAAGTGAGTATCGTGCAACTGTGAACGCTGTTTGTGGTCAACGACCTTGGAAAATTGTAATTGTGTATGTGACGTAATTCTGCAACTGCAAGGATTGTCCAAAGTGCATTTCTACGGAAATAAAGAACATTTTGAATTTCTGCAACTTGGACTTTTGATTCTACGAACCCACAAAGTCACAATATTCTGTTGTATTCAATAGAAATAAGGCAATACTCAAAATATTTATATGCTGTGCGGCATACCCGCATGTCAGATTTCAATTGGTTGGTGTTTACTTTTGATTTGGGTTCTAATTGGAGCTATGAGATCTCTTGTCCTCAGGTGAATGGTTGTAGGAAATGGATTTGTTGTTTGTTGGCTGCTCAGTTGTCTCAATAATACACTGGTTCGTTCCAAAAAATGATTTAATTTAATTCTCACTAAGTTCGTTGATTTAGATTGATTTGTAGCGGTGACCACCTGTTACTAAACTTCCTAACAGAATTCTCTTAATTCTTTATACGGCGAATACTTTGCTATTATAAACTTCTTCTGCTGCTTCTCTCACGCTGGTTGCGTTATTCTTGACTTCCCTACATTTCGGACTTAGAAATCTTTACGACCTCTTCTTCACGCGCACTAACACGTCTTTCCCCTCGTAGTATGACTGTTGAAGTGATTTACATTTCGGACTTAGAAATCTTCCCTACTTCTTCTTCACGCGCCCTAACACGTCTTTCCCCTCGTAGTATGACTTTTGAAGTGAAGTTTCGTCTACTCTGCGATTCCGTTCGTACTTTATTCTGATCCCTACTCTAACCCTTATCACATGACCAAAATAACTCACCCTTCTTCCTATTTCTCAAATCTTACATTATTATTGGTTTCTCATTTTATTTCAATTTTTCTTTATTGGTTAGCAAAACTCATCGAACTCATTGTCGTTACATCCCACCGTGAGTTGGGTCACGCCTACCCTGGGCTCTTTGTAACGGTATACGCCGTTATCGCCTCAGCAAAGTAAATCCTTTTAGGTCTTACGCTTGACCGCATCTCGAAAACCTTATTGTTCCTACACATTTTTTGGTTATAGTTCTCAGACATTGAACCTTTCCTTAAACAAAGAGGCTAACGGTCACCTCTTCCTGTTTCCCCGACTTGTGTTCAGATTTTACAGAAATATTTTCTCTCCCTTACATGGATTCTAGCATGTTAGTTGTCTTAAATTATATTCTTCCCATCTTATTCTTAATTAAACCGCTATTTTAATCATTACTCTAATTTCATTCTAATTTCATATTAATAGAACAATATTTTATATTAGTTTAGCAAAGCATTTTCATTAATTTATCTTCTTTTTTAATTCTCGTGATTTCAATTAATTCGCCACCTCCTAATCGCTGTCTGATACTGCGGTTACATAATGCCCGTTTGACAAAAATGAAATACCCATTATTTAAATTTTGTCAAACCCCCGTCATGACATTTCCTCCTTATATCTTATAATTTCTCATTCCCTACTTGAAACATTTTTCGGTGGTCACCGTTTCCCTCATCTTCATCAGTGTGTTACTTTATACACATAGAATGGTCAATATGGTACATCATATACATAGAATTATAGATATGATACATTACGTACATAGACAAGTACACTGTCGTATATGTGGTTATTACCCTATATACAAATAACATTCGTGATACCTCAACTATATATACACTTCACTGAATTATCCTTGTCTCACTTGACATCAACTTGATTTTACCTTATTACATTCCTTAAGTACTACATTAATGTTACTATATTACAGTTTACAATATTACATTTTACATTCAATGATTTTTTTTTTAATATTATTATATTACCTTATTGGGATGTTTCTTTATCTTTCAGTCCTTCACCGTAAGAACATTCGTCCTCACATTATTATATTTTTGCGTAACGATGTCCAAATATGGTTACCTCTACCTGCACTCAGTTGTCTACCTGTAATCAGGTGTTTCGTTTACCTGACAGTAAACATTGGCAGTTCATTGTCCTGTCTTTCCACTTCACTTTTCACTCTCAACTTTCTTTCACTTTGTCACGCCTAAGTCTGTGACCTTTACAATAACAATATAGCCTTTTGGCACATGAATACATCAGTACTTATACTATATTTACATTTCACAAATTATTTTTAAAGATCTTTCTAACATGTTCATTAGCTGTGGTTATTCTTATTACATTATCATTTTGTTTGTGCACAGGAATTTTGGAACTTGCAACTCCCACGCAGTGTTTGAATTTCAAACGAAAACGTTACCCGTACTAATTATATAACTTTTACTTGGTATTCTTTACATCTTCGTATATATAATTTCAATCACATTTACACAGGTGATTCTTGGGTCTGCTCTGTACTGTTTACAACGTTTTTCTGACGATATGGCCTTATTAGGGAGATGTTATATCTGCCTATCGGTTTACCATTTCTTGGGTGTGATAGAGCATACGCTCTGTCACCAAATATTTTCTCAATCCGGTATGGGCCTTTCCATAGCATATATAGCTTTTTATTCTTCTTTCCTAACAAATCTGACTTGTCGAACGATTTCACTAGAACTAAGTCGCCGACTTTTGGTTCCCAATTCTTCTTATACCGCAGTTTCTTTGCGTTTCTTTTCTCTACTTTTTCCATTATTCTTTTAACAGCATTCTGGATCCGTTCTCGATCTGTCTCGGTCATCACTTGTATACTTTCCGGAACACCCTCTATTATTGGTTCCGGTGTTAAATTCCTATGCAATTGGATAGGAGCATATCCTGTGGTTAAATTGATTGAATTATTGAATATAAACTCAATATAGTTGATGTGGTCTGGCCAGGTAGTCTGTTTCAATGAGCAAAGGACTCGGAGATGAACACCTAGGTCTTTCATTACGCGCTCGCTTGGATTAGAGCATGGATGGTACGACGTTGTGTTATAGATGCGAATTCCGGCATCCTGAATCGTGTGCACTTATATTTGAATGGGGGAACATCATGTATCTCGAATTCATACTCAAAATCACTATAGGTCCCAGTGTGTTCCGAAAATACATTTCTGTGTTTACATAAAATGTTATAAAAAATCTCTTTTTGGTGGTCGTTGAGAAGGTTTGAGTTTGCTACTGTTTCTCTTATTCTATAGTCATGTTTACGTTATTTTCGACTACCTGGAAATCATCTGGTAGGGTAATTATCTCCTGTTCACATGCTTCTCTCTGCCCAAATCCATATGACGCCATCTCTAAAAGCCCTTCTTCTGCCGCTACGTACACTTCTTTATCATAGTTTCCCATCTCTTCTGCTTCTAATGGATTCATCTTAACTAGCTCCATTCCTCCTATTCGTATAAATTCTACAAAAAATGTTTCTCCATCTATTTCTTTTTCTTCATCTGTCAATCTTATCTCATTTTCTGCTTCCCTTGAGCTAAACGGAACTTTACCTATGACGTCTTTAATTTTGATTTCCAAGGCTTCCATTTGATAATTCAACTTAGCTTGAAGCGCATACAACACGTCATTACCCATAATAATGTCTACAGATAGCCTATTAATAACAAAACATACAAATTCTATTGTATCCTCCCCAATGGTGACTTTCAAAAGCATTTGTGTATTAATCTTTTGTTTGGCGCGACCTACCGCCAGAGTACAATATGCACTTTTCACGGGCAATGTTTGCAATTTCATTCCATTGTTTTTTAAGTGATAAAAGAATGCTTGACTTATAGCTGAAACTGAGGATCCTGAATCTATGGTAATGTGCCATTTTTCTTTGTTTATTATTGCAGCAATACGTGGAGCATCTCTCACTTCTTGCAATTCTGTTAAGTGATTGTTTATTTGAGTACCGTTTACTATTTCTGTTTCTGTTTTATTCTGTACCACCCTACTCAGAGCTGTGTCCCTGTTCAAATTAAGAACTAGCGTGTTCATCCGGGTCCGATGCGGGACGTCTTCTATCGCACCCTGGAGTCGTTTCCCGTCTGCTGTGTCGTGTCTGGCCTTTCATCTACCTCGGGCGCCGCGTCCCTCGGTGTGGGTGGAGGAGAACGCACCCATTCTCTTGAGAGAAGTTGATTCCTCTGTCTTACTTCAGGTCTGTCTGTATGGTTCTCTCTACCAGCGTCACGTGATTGATACTGTCTATTAGCTTCTGGCAGTCGGAACGTCGGTCTTGCATTCCCTCTTCGAAGAAATGGGGGGTGACCCCTATTTCCATTCCTAGTTACATGTACATATCTTATAGGGAAATTATATGAATTTGAATTTGGTGGTCCCTGTCTCCCTCTATTGTTGTTAGGGAATTCCCTCGGGACGTGGGCATCGTATCTTTGACGAGTAGCCATATGGTTTGTGTTAAAATTTCGGGGATTGTGTGCCCTTTCCCCGTCATGATTATTATTATTCCACGGTCTGTGTGGATTTCTCACTGGCATTCGATTCTCATGTCTATTTTGTGAATTTTGCGTCCCAACGCTTTGTAAAGCTGTTAATAATGTAATTGCCTCTCTCAATGTCTGAGGTCTTGCTACCACCATGTGATTTCTAATGTTCTCAGGAAGGTGGGGTGTGAGAAGAGAAATCAGTTCGCCTTCCTGTAATGGAGGTTGTAGATATTTACTCATTTGCGAATATCTCAGGAAATAATCAGTAATAGACTCTCCATTATTACCTTGGTATCGGCCATTTGTTATCTGATTCCTTACTTGGTATTGGACATTGGCGTTCCAATACTTTTCTAGGAAAGCTGTTTTGAACAACTCGTAGCTGCATCCTTCTCCCACAGTTACTCGTAGCCAAATAAGTTCGGCAGATTCTAACGCCCTTTGAACTATTATCATCTTATATTGCTCGGGTACACCTCTGATGACAAAATACTTTTCTAAGTCGGCCAAAAATTGTACTGCGTTGTCATTGCGACAATTAAATTTCGGGAGGGGCAATTCGCTTAGAAAATTCATGTGCACTGGTGGATACATATTTACGTTTTGCATATTTACTTCGCAATTATTGCTGCTTTGAGGAGAGACAGAAGGGGCGCTAACCTGTTCGTTCTGCCTCTCTCCATTGTGTGTATGTATAGAACAATTGGAACTCTCAGGTACCGGCCCTTGCTGTCCCAGCTGTAAGCCAGTTACAGTATCTCTGATTTGAGATATCTCGCTTACTGTTTCCCTCAACATTTGTGTATTCTCTGATTGAATATTTGTTACACGTGCTACCTTTTCTTTTAACTTCTCCATGTCAGCTGCTATACTATTGTTTACAGTGTCAAACCGGTCATTTATCTCTTGTACAAAAGTTACCTGTGTCGTGGTCAGTTCATCTAATCTTATTCTTTCCTTATTAATTTCCTCCCCTATTCGATTTTCTACTCCTGCAACGAGAGATTTGGTAGCTTCTAGGTCACTTCTTATAGTACCTACTTCTCGCTGCAGGGCCTCTTTTACGGTCTGGATTTCCCCTGTTATTCCTTGAATTTTGACAGTGATTCTAGCTTCTGTTTCTTTCCCTTGGCTTGTAATTTGACTTAATTTTTTGTCCATAGCTTTGCTCTGATCTAGTAATTTAGTCTCTAGTGATTTGTCCATAGCTTTGCTCTGATCTAATAATTTAGTCTCTAGTGATTGACTCTGTTCTACTAATTTAGCTTCTAGTGATTGGTTCTGTTCTCCTAATTTAGCCTCGAGTGATTTGTCCATAGCTTCTAGTGTTTGGTTCTGTTCTACTAATTTAGCCTCGAGTGATTGACTCTGAATAGTCATTTGCGCCATGAGTTTCTGGAACATCTCTTGTAGATTTTCCATAACCCCAGGATTGTCACTTCTCCTATTTACATGTAAGCTACTTACACCATTTACACCCTCATCTACTGATCCTATAACATTGCTTTCCATTATCTCTTCATTAACAACTTCTAACTCTTTCTCTGTCTCCATAACTATTTGTTCCCCAGAATTTTCCATTTTAAATTTATTCTGTACGATCTTTTTATTTCTCAAAAGCATTGAACTTCCCCTTTAAATTTTCTACTTTCCCTTCCAAAATACTTATTACTAAGACATTACATAGATATTGATCTCAATGAATGATATTACGTTTACAAGAAATTTAAATTGAGTATGTGTAACTCACAGTTCTGTTGTACGGCTGTGGTGTTTATGTGATGTCTTTACCAATTTTTGTCGTGCTGCTCGTCGTCTAGTAGGCTCAGTTGATGTCGAAAGAACTTGAACTTCTCTCTTGGTTGGGGGAAAATTCTATGTAGTTGTTTTTGCCGTCTTCTTCGTAGTCTCTGCTGTCCTCATCGTAGTTGTCGTCGTCGGTCTTCTCACTTCTCCTCGTAGTCGTCCTTCGTCGTCGTTCTTCTCACTTCTCCTCGTAGTCGTCCTTCGTCGTCGTTCTTCTCACTTCTCCTTGTAGTCGTCCTTCGTCGTTACATTTCACCCATTTCCTACAATTCGAAGCCCCAACGTGTCGGCGCCATTATGCGGCATACCCGCATGTCAGATTTCAATTGGTTGGTGTTTACTTTTGATTTGGGTTCTAATTGGAGCTATGAGATCTCTTGTCCTCAGGTGAATGGTTGTAGGAAATGGATTTGTTGTTTGTTGGCTGCTCAGTTGTCTCAATAATACACTGGTTCGTTGCAAAAAATGATTTAATTTAATTCTCACTAAGTTCGTTGATTTAGATTGATTTGTAGCGGTGACCACCCGTTACTAAACTTCCTAACAGAATTCTCTTAATTCTTTATACGGCGAATACTTTGCTATTATAAACTTCTTCTGCTGCTTCTCTCACGCTGGTTGCGTTATTCTTGACTTCCCTACATTTCGGACTTAGAAATCTTTACGACCTCTTCTTCACGCGCACTAACACGTCTTTCCCCTCGTAGTATGACTTTTGAAGTGAAGTTTCGTCTACTCTGCGATTCCGTTCGTACTTTATTCTGATCCCTACTCTAACCCTTATCACATGACCAAAATAACTCACCCTTCTTCCTATTTCTCAAATCTTACATTATTATTGGTTTCTCATTTTATTTCAATTTTTCTTTATTGGTTAGCAAAACTCATCGAACTCATTGTCGTTACATCCCACCGTGAGTTGGGTCACGCCTACCCTGGGCTCTTTGTAACGGTATACGCCGTTATCGCCTCAGCAAAGTAAATCCTTTTAGGTCTTACGCTTGACCGCATCTCGAAAACCTTATTGTTCCTACACATTTTTTGGTTATAGTTCTCAGACATTGAACCTTTCCTTAAACAAAGAGGCTAACGGTCACCTCTTCCTGTTTCCCCGACTTGTGTTCAGATTTTACAGAAATATTTTCTCTCCCTTACATGGATTCTAGCATGTTAGTTGTCTTAAATTATATTCTTCCCATCTTATTCTTAATTAAACCACTATTTTAATCATTACTCTAATTTCATTCTAATTTCATATTAATAGAACAATATTTTATATTAGTTTAGCAAAGCATTTTCATTAATTTATCTTCTTTTTTAATTCTCGTGATTTCAATTAATTCGCCACCTCCTAATCGCTGTCTGATACTGCGGTTACAGCTGCTCACTACTGATACCCTTGAAACTCCGATTTCTTTGTATGATCAGAGGTGAAGTGAGGGCTGGAAATATAGACTTCGCATTTGTGTTCAAAATTCAGACAAGGAATATCCCGTAACTGGTTAACATCTTAAAAATTAGTATTTTATAGATATGTTTCACATTTTTTTTTTTAGATTTCATAGATCCATAATTTGTGCAATAAGATTTTTCTATGTCTGACACTTTAATTCAGGGGAAGACGGGTAGTGGCGGTGTGACGTCAGCTCCGCCAGCTCTCACCGCCAAATATGCACCCGAACGAAAGGCAGGTTAGCGTGGACGTCACCGCGCTGATTACTGCTGTCGAATGGGAAGGAATAGTTTGATGTATGCCGGTAGGAAAGGCAGGAAACGTATTGGGTATTAATAATATGTACAACTTACATTTTGGGTGTTGTAATATTAATGCTGACTGCTTTAATTACACAATTTGTCATAGTTTATAAACAATTACATTAGGGCTCTGTGCTATGAGAAAATATATAAAACTTCAACTCGTAGTTTATCTGAAGGACAGGCATGTTATAAATAAAATAAAACATAAGGTAATTTTCTCTACAAATTAGATGAGACCCGTTCAGAACAAAATTACATGGATATTTTCCGGCACTTTCTGTTTCGTTTTTCTTTAATTAGTTTATCAATGCCAGGACGTAATGTCTGGGAAATTTTTAATCGAAGGCTGCATATTAGATTGTGATCTGACAAAGTACTTCGGGGTTTCGACATAGCTAATTTCATAACAGAAAAAATGTTCGCAAACATATGATGAGCCAAACATACACAATGTACGTGCGACAAGTCAATACAACCTCGGAAATCTGGTTAGGGGGACATTTTTGTAAAAATCAGCCAAGTCTTTCTTGTGTGTTTATTTGTCCTTCAATAAATCGTCACATTGTAAATTTAGCAGTTCCATTAGATACGTGGCAGCTACATTGTTGTCATCGAGTGCGCGACACTTGACTGAACCCTCGGATTCTGTACTCACTGCGTCATTTATGTAGGCAACTTGGTACTACACGGCTCTTGCCTGACGTCACACGCCCTGTAGGCCTTGCTGCAGACTGAAATACGTCACAACAATTGAAGTTGTCTTCCTCTGCTTTAATTGGACTGGACTACGCTACGGAGGGGATTCAGCACTGCCACCAGTACCCATGACCAGACCAAGACCATGACCAGACCATTGTAACCATGTCGCAAGTGAGGTATCTCCGGGAGGAAGGATAAGGCGAGGGTAAACAGAGGGTGGCCGTCCCAAGGAGTCACTACAGTGTAGAGCACATAGTCCCTACACTTTACTAGATGGAAACTCCCCTGGCGGGCTAGGAGAACGCATCTCCCAACTTACTGTGGTTCGGGAACAGGTGTACCACGAGACCGGGTTCGGAAACCGGAGAGCTTTCTACCGGAGGAGGACGTTTTACCAGTAGTACCTATATCATCCTGCCATGCACCGCTGAGATTTCTACCCATAAAGAGACTACTAGATGAGAGATATGAAATAATGAAGATGAAATGAAGGAACGGGAATTTCGGGGGATGTAATTAACCTACCCTAGCGACCCAGCAAACACCCCGAGAAAACCCATGGCTCAGGTAGACCAGCCACGGGAATCGAACCTGTGCCTCCCGAATGAGGGCCACAGGCAAAACCGCCTGAGCCATTTCTCTCGGTACCCTATAATTGTAAAAAGTAATATTGATTAAAAGGTTCAACAACTATTCCAGAAACATTCAGGATACACATTTCATTCCTTATGAAAATATCTTAAGCAAATATTATTTTAATCAAAATTACTAGAGATATTACTAAGACAATAAACTTACTTGTTCCGTGCTGAGGGTAGTCTGTGGTAAAGGGACTTCCTGGAAAATCTTCATGTCACATTTTTTTTTAATATTCTGAACTTAAATATCAAGTTTTGGTATTTTACAGACTTTTTTTTTTTTTTTAATTTACGTTCTCCAACGGTGTCATATCGGACGATGAATGAAATGGGTGAAATGGTATGCAAATAAGTCCGGGATCCATAGAGATTAAAGTTACCTGACTTCGTCTTTAAGGATAAGGGAAACCCCGGAAAAAACCTTATCCAGGTAACTCTCCCTGTCCGAGATTCGAACTTGGGACCTCTTAAACCTAAGGCAGACACGCTGCTAAGTCGGGCTTTGTTTTCTGAGTTAGGCTTTTCACACATAGCTACACAGGTATGAATATACACAAATTTTGTATCAATTATCTTTGCAGGGAGTCTCAAATATGTTTTTAGAGAAATCACGTTGTCGAATATTTGGGGGGAGTACAATATTTTCTCTATTTGCTATAAGTAAGCAGTAGAGAATGTAAGAAAGATTTATAAGAGTACTAATATCGTCGCAGGTGATAAAAGTTACTTAACAGGATGGAGTTATTGTCGCTGCTGCACTATATTTTGTTGCTGGTATATTTTCTTCCAAAAATATTCACATATTCACATATGGCAATAATGTGAAGCCTCGGAAGGATGTTGTCATAGGTTACTTTTATTTCTTTATTTAGGACTTTTCAAATACTGTAACGAAGCAACATAAAACCTATAAGTGACCATTGTTCCAATCTTAAGACTATGTAGTGAAGTTTTGAGGATGCTGAATTCGTTTGTATTTATTCTTTGTGGTGCAACGAACTTCATAAACAATGTCTTATTAAATAAACATTATGCATTATAATAACTCACATAAATGGTTTACAAACATTTCATCATGTGCTAGGGACGTTTTTAAACAGATCAAAAATTTATAATTTGCAAAAAATGTGGTAGCAATGTAAATCCAAATCTTGCATCTGGAAGTGAATTTGTTTCGCCTGAAATCAGATTTCTTTCACAAAGGCGGCCCAGGTTCGATCCCATGTGACCGCAAAGTGAGATATGTGGTGTATAACATGGCGCTGGGACGGGTTTTCTGCCGGTCCTCCGGCTTACCCCGTCAGCACTTCACCAATTGCTCCATCTTCTTTTCTGTTACTGCAGCAGAGGCGTTGGCGAACTGAGGAACAGCTCATAGGGGGGGGGGGTGTCAGACATGTATCTGCCCTGGATAGGGCTTAACAATGAAGTTACGGGATGTGGTGGTTGCACGATGGCGGTTGTAAATTATGTTGGGGTAAGAAGGGAGGCAGCTAGTTGCTCCCCAATGGTTGCGGGTTGGGGTGCAACGGCCCATGTGCATCTGAATGGTGTTAAAAGTAGGAAGTATTGAATGGAAAGAAAGCTATCCCAGGCGAAATCTTGGGTGGGGAGAAAATTCAGTTTTAGGCTGAAATTTGTGCCTTATGGTTACTGGTAGTGCAGTTACCATGCGTGGTAGCCGGTAACGCTTTAAGCGGCGATCTCTTGGACCTTAATCCCCAAGAGACCTAACCAGGGCGCTCTGGTTAGCTGGCGTAGAATTTTGTGGCCAGGCGCCTCATTTCATCCTCCACATATCTGAGGGATGGAGCCTCGGGAAGTAACCTCACGGGGAACAGTCTATATATAGAATAGATAACCCAAAGGCATCTATTCTGTACACGTTAGAGCAGCAGAAGTTTGGAGCCTGCTCTCGTACCCCAGACTTCACATGTATAAAGCTTTATGGGAAGGACTAAAGCATAAAAAGGCGTTGCTTCAGAGGAACGGGCATCGTGGAGCCCAGCATCGGGTAAAGTGAAGCCGTGGCCCCATTCGCCCGATGCGAAAGCACCGAGCGTGTTCCCCGAAATTTAGACCCTTGTCCAAAGTCACACCCAAGTATTTGGTGGAATTCTTCCACCCTATCCCTCTTCCAGAATAGGTGAATGTGAGGAAGTTGGCGGCATCTTTCCCTTGTTCAGCTTGCCCTCATATATATCCACTTCCTTCACCTTCACACCAGGCATTGGGCTGATCACCTATCCTGCTTCTCTATCAGATCCAAAGCTTCGGTTTCTCAGGAGGGATACAGGTACAAGAATGCCCCAACATCACGTTAGTGGTACAACTAGGGACGTTAAAGAAAAAGAAACCATATTTTATATGACTCCAAGTTATGGCGTCACTTGAAGATGGATTTTAATCAGCAGTTTGGTTATAGCCCTTTGGAAGATGCTGTAATTTTGTTTCCAAATTGGGATTATTTTGAAATAAAGTATGCGCCGCTGGATGTGAAGAGCTGTAAATCCTGTTGGCGTAATCAATTCGATGTATTTTTCTAAATCGGGTTAGGTTTTCTAAAATGAAATAATAATATATTTCCTTTTTTATATTCTGAATTTAGTTATTGAACTTTGACAAAGAAATGATTTAACAAAAATTAAATTTTGAATCTCTCAAATACAATTATTTTATGAAATTACTTTTGTCTTCATACACGTCTATCTTCTACAACGATCAAACTTATTCTCTCTCGTCCTTTTACGAAGGTAATGGATTTTTCTCCCCATAGAAACCGCACGTTTCTTTATATTCATGTCATTCATAGCAACCAATTCACAAATCTTGTTTATTTTAACAATTTCACTTCCTAAAGTTAATGTAAACATTATATTTTAAAACAGGAATTTCATATGTTTGGAGGTAGAGATCAAGTTTTCGAAGCACACGTGGGTAAGCCATGTTGTTCCTCGCGAATCTCTTCCAGCGATGTGATGTTATGTATCAGCTTTCATGAAGTTGGATGTCATCTCTCCTCCAAGTAGTGATGAGTTAAAAATACATTCTGAATTTCCGGCGAAGTTTGTTTTAAAGTTGATGAATTGTTAAAAAAACTCTTGTTGCTCCGGTTCGCATGAGATCTTATCTCGGTCGTGGTATCGGATAGCTTAAGTATGGAAACTTAAGATGAAGGAAATCAAAAGGTTGAAATTTTTTGTTTATTTTAAACTCGAAACTCAATTGAAATAAGATTTGTATTTTGAATCAGTATTCTCTCACATGTTACAATAATACTTTTTCTACGTTGAGGAATAATTCGAACACAGTCTTAACACTCTGATTTGCAACCAGACTCTTGCAAAGTCCAGCACGTCAATTCCCGATGAAGTCCAGATGCAAAAAAAACTATCTTCTCCTTTTCAATTATTGACTTTTACATTATCACCATGGTCACCAAACACTTCTAATCCACGTCACTTTTCCCTGTGGCCCATACATAGCTTTTTAATTACATAATTATTTTTTCAAATATAAAAAAATTTTGTCTTTCTATTGAATTTTGATATGTAACTTTTATTTAAACTGAAACATTAACGTTTGTCTTCACCTGTTTTTGACCTACTCTATTCATTCATGCCATCTGGAACTCATATTAATTCACAACGTAACTTTCACCATTTTAAAGATATTAACATTTAATAAATTAAACAATGCTCCGGCACTTAGTGTATTAACTGTTTCAATTTTAAAACATTATTTAAACATTTTCAAACTTTTAATAACATCATGAAACACATAAGTAAGATTATGAAACAAATAAATAACATTAATTTTTCGGAACCAAAATTAAAACAACTATTCCACGTTATGCCCTGAATTAGGTACACTCAGTACCAGTTCAAATATTCTCCGACATTTTCTTAATATTTTCAAAAACTAATTAATTTTTCTTTTAATCAAGTTCCTATTTTCATTAATTTTTCCATGAGAAATAGCACTACAGAAATATTAAATTGCTCAACGATTGTTCTCTACTTAAGAAAATAAGTTCAGAAGTATTTTTACCTCAGAATTGAGAACATAAATTAAAATTTAACATTTAAACTTTATACCTGAAGCATTAAAACTACACTAAATCCAATAAATGCTTCTATTGCAGTTAGCATCCCTCACGAAATCTAGGAAGAAATGAAGTATCAAATGAAAGGACATAGGTAAGGTTGCTTCAGAGCCAATCAAACTCTCAAAATACAATACCCTATGTACTGGAAATTAATTGTTCTTTCACACTGGCCGTGTGTAGGCTCAAGTATGGAAAGATAGAGTCAGACTGAAAAATTCAATACCATAGCCGGGATTTGAACCATGGATCTTCTGGTTGCCGTCCAGCCGCTCTAACCCTTGAGCTACTATGGCCAACGTGCCGACATGACATTAAATTCCCCAAGTGACTTGTGTTTTTCCCGGTAAACCACTAGGAGTTCTCATAAACACACGAGACAAATACCTTAATGGCGACTTACAACATGTAAGTACTTTAAGGCCCGGGCTTTATAGTTAACCACTATTAGGTCAGTTAATGGAAATTAATTGTTCTTTCACACTGGCCGTGTGTAGGCTCAAGTAGGCATACGAGTCAGTTGGAGAATTTAATGTCATGTCGGCACGTTGACCATAGTAGCTCAAGGGTTAGAGCGGCCGGACGGCAACCAGAAGATCCGTGATTCAAATCCCGACAATGGCATTAAATTTTTCAATCTGACTCTATCTATACACCCTATGTACTATTTGCCAACGGAAAGAAAGTCCCTGCCAAGAATGTGCTACGCTTATCTGTTTGAAAACTGTGCGACAAGGATAGTGAATGTACGAGGTGCTTTCAAGTTATAACATCTATTTTCTCTCTCTCTGAAAGTAATCACAAAAAAAAAAAAATGTGAAGCTAGTGTCACTTCTCAACGTAATCTCCCTCTAGCCGCACACATTTTTCGTAACGTCGACAGCATGATTCCATGGCCGCTGCGAACGTTTCTCTAGGAGTGTGTTTTGACCACTGTAAAATCACTGAGGCAATAGCGGCACGACTAGTGAATCTGCGACCATGGAGAGTTTCTTTCATCGTGGGGAAACAACCAAAAGTCGCAAGGAGCCAGGTCAGGTGACTAGGGAGAATGAGCAATCACTTCAAAGTAGTCACGAAGAATCTCCCGCGTCGCGTTTGCTTGCTGCGCTTGTGCGTTGTCTTGATGAAAGAGCACACGTTCTACCTTTTCCGCCCATTTTCGCACAATGTTGGGAAGAGCTCATTCTTCAAAACATTTTAGTAGGATGCAGCTGTCACCGTAATGCCCACTGGAATGCAATGAGTAAGGATTACACCACTGCTGTCCCAGACTACTACTATCCAGCAACGCAAAGAAGTTCCCTTAAAGGTATGTGCTGCCTTACACAGTGGGACAAGGACAGCGAATGTGTGTGGCAGAGAACGCATGCTACACAAGGAGCAGACCATTACAAAAACATGCGTCGTATTCACTCTGTACACTGAAGCCGAGGAGATTCATTCACAAAAGTAGAAGCCGTCAGAATGTCTTTGAATGGTCTGTAACTGTACTGATATGGGATGTCATAAATCTGTCCAGGGAGGGTGTGGGAACCTTCGGCAAACCCCCTGCGTCTCAGGCCTCGGAGACTATCTCGCCTGTGGAGGACAGTACCATCATTTTGTCAGCACTGGCGCTTATCCGATTTTTTTTTTTTTTTTTTTTTTTTTTTTTTTTTTTTTTTTTTTTTTTTTTTTTTTTTGTCGGTGAGTCTGTGTGCTTCCATTGAGGTGTCTGGTGCTTCGTTTCAGGTTTGAAAAAGGGCATCCACGTCTCATCCATTGTCACAATCAATTGAAAGAAAGTTTCATTAATGCCGTCATCATGTGTCAACATGATAATTTGCTACGCGTGCAGCCTTGTGATCATCCGTCAGCATTCGTGGCACCCACCAGGAAGACACTTTTCGCATTTTCAGATCTTCATGTAAGATTGTGTGCACAGATCCCATGGAAATGCCAATTTTGGAGGCGAAGTCTGCAACGCTCAATCGGCGATCCTCCAAATCAACGTTCTTCACTCGCTGGATCATGTCGTCAAACCGGCTGGTGTGAGGCCGTGACTGTCTTGGTTTGGTGTCACACGATGTTCTGCCTTCATTGAACTGTCGCAACCAGGGACGCACATTGAACACATCCATGGTACCATCACCACATACCTTACTCAACTGGCGATTAATTTCAATAGGTGTCACACCACGAAAATGGAGAAAACGAATGATTACACGCTGTTCTTGCAATGGAAAACGTCGCCATTTTAAGTATCAAACACAGTTCTAACTCTCGTCGCTGCACTAGAGTTCCATGCACTCTACAGTGCTGCCATCTGTCACGCTTTCAGAAAGAGTCCACGTGTATTAAAAAAAACGGAAGTTCCTATCTGGTCCCAGTTCTGAAAAAATAGGCACCTCGTATGAGACAGAGAACCGTGCGACACAAGGTGTAAAACTATTCAAAAATCACGCGCCCTACACAAAAGATTTAATTCGGTATGCTAAAACCGAGAAGGTCTAAGTAGGAGTCAGAATGTTTTTGAATGGGTTGCAAATGAAACGACCCGAGTGTTATAAACAACTCTCAGGCAAGATTTCGGAACCGTGTCTAGTCAGCAATTTCCTCCCTACGCTTCATTCCCCTAGGACTTTCTTTGCTGTGTCAAACCGGAATTTGTAATCATGTGGATTGCATATGTTCCGTATATATGGATAACGAATTCAAATATGAAAACTAGAGTAAATGTCAATTTTCTTACTTTAAAACGGTATAGCCAGACTGAAAAATTCAATGCCGTAGCCGGGATTTCAACCACGATCTACTGGTTGCCGTCCAGCCGCTCTAACCATTGTGCTACTATGGCCAACGTGGCGACATGACATTAAATTCTCCAACTTACTCGTATTTTCCCGGTAAACCACTAGGAGTTCTCATAAACACATGAGACAACTACCCTAATGGCGACGTACTATGCTGCAAGTACTTAAGGCCCGGACTTTATAGTTCGGACCACTATTAGATACAATTAATGGAAATTAATTGTTTTTTCAGACTAGCCGTGTGTAGGACGCATTATGAAACGGTATAGCCAGACTGAAAAATTCAATGCCATAGCCGGGATTTGAACCACGGATCTACTGGTTGCCGTCCAGCCGCTCTAACTCTTGAGCTACTATGGCCAACGTACCGCCATGACATTAAGTTCTCCAACTGACTTGTATTTTTTTTACTTTAGTTTGACATCTTTTACTACGTCCATGAAAAGATTTTCAAGAAAATCCTTGAAGCAAAAAATAAGTTTTACATGATTAGTTATTTCTATATTCTCAAGAATGGTTTTAAAAGTTTGACTAAAATATCTTTTGCGCCAATTCCACACAAAAAGGTACCTACACTTTAGCGGGCTTTCAGCGATTCAGCCAAGACTTTTTGTGGTAGTTCACTAATGTGAAAAACTCGTTAAATGACCCACAGTTGGGCCGACTGATATTTAGTTTTCGCAGTACGCTTATAGCAAAGTTGATATTTCGTCATTTCCACAGAGACCTGCTAATGTGAAGAAAATAGGAGAATAATTTGTAATTAATTTACTAGCGCATTGGCAGCCATATGATTTCCCCAATTGTTGGTTTGGAAATGTGGAACAGTTTTCCGTTTCACAGATTTCCTATGCTCACAGATGATTAAAAGAGTCGTATCCAAAAAAGCATCTACTCTTCCTGAAACCCTTTGACCTTTTCTAGAAACCGTCTCTGGAAGCAAACTCAAAAAATTATTCACGAAGTGTGCTTGGGAATATGAGAGTGGTTGACCAAGTTCCGTGAACGCCTAGGGGCAAGTGTGATGGGATACCTCCAGCACGGTAAACCGGCGATGCACAAAATCTCCCATCCATCATCCACCTCGGTATTCACATTTGCTATTGACGTAACCTTTTACTTGATGGGTTGTCTATTGTACAGACTACGGTCAGGGGTCCTCGATCGATGTTTGCTGACCTTTTGTATAACAGCCTGCAATGAGAAGGTAAACGTAGCTATTTCGCGGACTTTTTGCTCAGGTGTTGGCATAAACATCGCTTTATACTTCTGAAATGGCGAGTTAAAAATGACATTTATTTAAGAACGGCTGCAACGAGTAGCGCCCGATTGCTCTAAACCGGTGTAGCTAAGTACTAATATTTGACCCATATGATCTGCAATATATCTATTAACTACAGTTACATATTTAATATTTTCAGCATTTGCACCAACATGATGATCTTACATGATGAGATGAAATACTCTTAGGCAGATGACCAACTAAATCTGTAAGATTATTGCAATAGAATACTGCCTTGAAGGCTTTAGCTGGATCAGAATCTTTTACTGCGTGGTAACAACCTATACTCTATGTATGACTGCTTCAATCCTGTTGTAAACATCTTGGAGGGAACAGAGAGGGAGAGCGAGCTTCAACGGTAATGAAAAATTACCGTTAGGATATTATTTCACGAAAGTAATGGGTGTTATCTTTATATGCATAATCATAATCCAATTAACATCTGAGAAGTCGCGTAATGGTTCTAAAACACTGAACTTCACTCATAGAACATTCAGCGAGCCCTTGTCTAACCTTCTTTCTCTTCTGTCTCCTTCCAGCTCCTATACTCAGCGAACTTATCACTCCTTGCTATTTGATAAGACACCCCTATATGCTCCCCCCCCAAATATAGTTGACTGTAAAGTACTGTGAAAATATTAAGTGTGCATAAAGAATGAATGCTGAAAATTATGTTAAATGGTTACATAATCATAATGCACAATTAGATAAGCCTCCAACGTCATCTACATTATACTCATCTTTCGGGCATGTAGGCCGCGGTCCAGTTGTTATAACATCCGACGTTTCTCCGAAAACTGCGTCCGGCATCATCGGGTTCACGAATTTGGAGCTCCTGAGTTCAAGACTAGAGCGCTCCAGAGGTCCAGAGGTAGTCCTAGACTGGCGGGGCTTTCCCCCATCCGGGTGTCTTGTGCCGCAGTACCTAGCCGCTTCGCGGTTTAACATGTGAAATGAGTCTAGTGGGATTTATTTTGTTCTGCTAGGGGTAGGTTGTGTGTGTTAGGAAATTTGGGTTGGGATGCCCTTGAATAATCTCAGAAGTCATGCTTTAAAGCGTTCCCCTGTTTTGGGAGAAACGATTTGATGTTTTTACTCCGTTTTGGTTACGGGTTGCATATCGCTTGAACCATCAGGCGTAGAATGGAACATAGAGATATATGGGGAATTTTCTTGGGTTTACCAAGGGGCCCCATGACGTCTCTAGGAAGTTTGTAAGATGGCAAGCGTCTTTGCTCCCTCTGGTCATATCTGCTCAGGGTATTCACTAAAGGGTTGCTCTGGGTTTCAATTTTGTCGTACATTAATCGTGCTCTCTCGCGAATGACATCGACAATGTACAGGATCTTAGAATGTTCATGAAGGATATGGGCAGGAAATCTCCAGTCTGTATCGTATATGATCCTGAGCGCCTTGTTCTGCAGCGTCTGGAGCCTGACGAAAGTGTAATTACCCACTGTTCCCCAGATCTCACAGCCGTACAGAATAATGTGCGAGATGATCGCCCGATACAGCTGGAGTTTGAAACGGAGAGGCATGGTAGAACGGAGAGGTAGAGGCATGGTATAAGTTCCGGAGCGCGATGTGCCCAAGCTGGACCTTGCCCTTGGCGTGCGGAACGTAAGTTAATTTGCGGTCCAGCGTCACTCCGAGATACCTCGCCGTTTGCACCCATGGGATTCTACGGCGCCATAAAATGAAGTTCTGCTGTAACCGGTTGGCCCTGGTTTTCGCCAGGAGAACTGCAGAGCTCTTCTGCGGGTTAGTTGCCATTCGCCATTTTGCGCTCCATTCGCCAATGGCCCGGGGCTGAGTTTGGATTTGCCGAAAACTATAACTTTCTATTTACTATTTACTGGTTTCTATTTACTGCGAAGATCATGAGGTCGTCCGCATACTGAGAGGTGTGGGTGTTGTGGTGCGTAGGAATGTCGGCCACGTAAGCTGCGAAAAGTGCCGGCGGCAGCATGCTGCCTTCCGGCACTCTAGCGCCAATGGGCCGCTCGGTGGACAGCGCCCCCTCCATCTTTACTCGGAAGCGTCGATTTCCAAGGAAACCGGCTACCAAGGAAATGTATGGAAGGGGGATTTCATGCTATAGGAGCTTGTAAATAAGCCCTTCATGCCAGGTTGTGGCAAGCACCTTCTCCACGTAAAGCAGCACTGCTACCGTTTTTTACCTTTCCTGGAATCCCAGGGAGGCCTTCTCGGCCACCCGCAGTAGTTGCTTGGTCGTGGAATGGCCAGAACGGATGCCAAACTGATGTTCCGGGATTAGGCCCTTTTCCTCTAAGTGAAGAAGAAGCCGGGAGAGGAGCAGTTTTTCTAAAACTTTCGACAAAACTGGTAGAAGGCTGATTGGACCGGTAACTGGACGGGAAGACCGGATTTTCCCCGGCTTTAAAACGCATACCCCACGCGCCTCTTTCCAGACAGCTGGAAAGTGGCGCATGAACAGCCATGCGTTATAAATGCGGGTCAAATGAATCACGGCTCTGCGTGAAATGTGCTTGAGCATTTCCGCTGTGTCCCCCAGCGCACTAATATAGCCGTGCGTAGGGGATGGGCATGCCTGCTATTGGGTGTCCTTCGGCCACTTAGATGACTCTGATCCTGGTATAAAGAGAAGGCTTCCCGTTACTCACGCTTTCTTACCATTCTTTTCAGAATCGGGATCCATGTTATACTTATCTCTTGCCTCTCTTTCTTACGATGAAGGGCGTTTTTATGTTTAAAAATTTCTATCGCTTCCCGAGTCAAGTGAGCCTAGTAGTGGTTTGAGAGCACCTCGTATCTCATGGCCAAATAATAAAGAGTTCTGCCACTGCCGACTTGTCCGTCTGCGCCAACTGACTGTGTCTTTCATGTTCTTTTAATCGGGCACTGATACTCCGCATGTAGTGCCTATGTATACTTGTCTACAGCTACGTGGTATTTTATAGACACCAGCTACTCATTGTTGATGTCTTTTATCCTTGACGGAGTTTAGCAAATCTTTTCTTTGTCGGCCTGTAGATAGCCCGTATGTTGTACGGCTGCAGCAGTTTTCTATTCGGCCCGTTACTTTCTGGATATATGGTAAATATATGGTGCTCAGCGTTTGCTTCTTCCAGTCTTCATGGACTGTCGGGTAGCTCGGATGGTGGGCTCTTGTAATTTCTTTGTGTATATAACCGTTGCTGATGAGGACCTTGTTTAGATGACGGACTTCTTTCTGCAGTTTATGTGGCTCACAGATCTTCTTGGCTCGTTATGTAAGGGTTTTAATTATGCCTAATTTTGTTCAAAGGTCTTGTGGAGGTATCTGTCGGTATGAGTAGGCTTCCGGTATACAGTGTAGCTCAGACGTGAATCAGCTTCTCTTGTCACTAGGGCATCCAGGAATGGAAGGCTCCTGTCTTTTTCTATCTCCATGGTGAACTATATGGCGCGGTTTTGGCTATTTAGATGACGAAGAAACGCTTTCAGTTTTTCTTCTTCTGGCCGAAGGGCACCCAATAGCAGTCATGCTCCCCCTTGATGGCCACCCCCTCCCTCCACGCGCGGGTACATTAGCGCGATGGAGGACACAGCACTCCAGTCTTGGACTCAGTTCTCAAGTTCATGACCCTGATGATTCCGGACGCAGCTTTGGGCGAAACGTCGGATGTTATAACAAGTGGACCACAGCCTACAAGCCTGGAAGATGCATATAATGTAGTAGACGACGCCTGCCGTGAAAGCCTCACCAACGTCAAGTTAAGAAGATATTTGCTTTCTTAGTCACAAAATCACAATAACCCGTTTGATGAAAATAGCACCAATACAAAATTGTGTAATTTATTTCTAGCCAATAAGCTGACTCAGAACCTTTTACTGACCAAATATGTCAGGATATAACCATGCGATATTACGGCTTTTTTCGTAATATCCGGATCTGAATCCTACAGAATTAATATGAACAGATGCCAAACAATAGGTTTCTTGCAGAAATGTAACCTTTAAAACAAAAGACGTTGAAATGAGCCACCAATGAATTTGAGCAAATTGGACAAATGGAATGGGGAAAGGTATGCCTTCGTGCTGAAGAAATAAAACAGGAGTATTAAGGAAAAAGATGCCCTAACGGAAGAAAGAATTGAAAGAATTACAATTGAAGACAATGAGATGCAAACGGTGACGAGGATGACAGTGATAATGACTCAACAGACGAAGATATGTCAGGCACAGAAGAATTAAAATATGATTAAAGGCAAAATTGTTTAACTCAGAGTTAAGTTGTGTGTGAGCGAATTATAGTATTTACTTTGTTGGAGACTGTACGACTTCTCTGAACAGCGACACATCAATTAAACAATCCAATAATACTTGACAGGGTGAAGTCATCACAGTGAGATATCACTGCATTGGAAAGCAGGTAAAAGTCAAAGTTTTGTTTTAATATTTCAGGACTCAAGAACCATTGCACTGCCTATAAGGGTCATTTATCTGATATCTCTCTTCCCTCCCAGCTGTTTACATCGGGAATGACGCAGTCTGATATACATTATGACAGTGCTGTTAGGGGCTGGTGGAAGTCGTAAACTAGGATCAGGGATTAACTCTGAACAAGAACCAGTGACCGTATGCACTTGATTTATTGATTATCATAAACATAATTACGTACATATCAATGCACTGGACTGTTTGAGCTGTAGAAATGTTGAAACATTGAATTCACACTCTCGCTATTCTCAGAAACACAGACAGCAGCACCATGGTGCTATGGTAAGGAAAGTGGTTTGTCGTGACCTGAGCCAATGGAGACTTACATCGAATCAGCAGAGCAATAACATCGTACTTCTTCACTGAGCCTAGCGACTGCAGGCATCGTAAGGCATTTCGAAAACTTTTCGGCCCTATTCAAAATTATATAAAGGACAAACAGTAAACAGCGAAGTTTGACACATCGCACTGCGATCTTCACAGATCTATTGGTGCTGACACCACCCAGGAGCAGGAAATGAAATGTGGGAACCGTAGGCCATTAGGACCCTCTGCATAGCCACCGACATTCAGGGTCCGATGTTTGCAGTGTCGATAGCTATCAATTAAGCAATCATTCAATTTGAACATCAGACTTGAGGCTTTCACGGCTAGCGCTATTAATCAAGGCTTCGATAACTAGAGCAATGACCTCTCTTAATTTATTAGGAATAGAATTACATAAGCAAATGGGAAATATCCGGTGATTAGCCGTTTCAGGTTTATAAATGTCGAGCTTTCGGCCATTCTATACTCCATGGTCTTCAGGTAGGCGGAAGCTTGACATTCATAAACCTGAAACGACTATCACCCGCAAAGTTTTGATTAATTTAAATATTGTTCATCGTTTATTTTTATATGGTCTCTATAAACTTTGAAAGTTTATTTTACTATCTACTTCACGTTAACCGATGCAAATATTGCAAAAATATGTAGTTTCACTCTACATTTCGTCGAAGTTATAAAGAGGCTGGAGAAAACTGAAACTGATAGTCCGATGTTTAGAAACGGATGACTTGAACACTAATGTCTTTGGCTCCATTTGGGAGGTCGTCGGATTGATCCTCGTCGACTGATTTCTCTGGCTTCCCATGTCACTAGGCGAATGCTAGGGTGTCTTCGGATTTCTTTCCTTCTCTTCGTCTTTTCATTCCACTGGAGTCGCGACGATTCGAACATATGCGGGCAGATGGTACGGATGTTTGCTCTATGTAAAGCTTTGTTTCACTTAAGCAGGCTACTTGCCGGTGCCAAGGACATAAGCGTCGTTTGGTCGAACTCTCACTGGGTTTGCCGAAAAACTTCGGTAGTGCGCCGCGTGACTATCTAAAGTAAGGTATTTGTGCACCACTTATCTGTGGCTCTGCTCTGTCCCCATCCTCGCCGGTCTTCCAACTCCGCGTAAACACCAACTTGATTAAAGAATATAACTAATTTATTTAATAAGTTGAGAGACAGTAGCAAATTGCCTGACTTCTGGAAAACAAGTGTGACTGTAGCCAATATTTAAAAGAAAGGGAAGTGTAAATATGTCAGAGAACTGCAGGGGGATATGCTTGCTATCTATAATTGGGAAAATGAATGCAGGCATACTAGCGGACAAACTAATGTATTGGGTGGAAAGAGAAAATAAAATATCAGAATTTTAAGCTGAATTTAGGGGGGGAAGGACCAACTATAGACAATGGGTTTATAATCAAGACGTTAATTGATAAATACTTGAGCAGGAAAAGGGGGAGATTGTATATGTTTTTCTTTCTGTGGATTTTGAGCAAGCTTTCGACACGATAAACACGGGAAGTTTAAAATGGAAATTAAGAAAAAAAAAAAGGGGTGAGCGAGAAGTTTACAAATGAAGTTAATAAAATTTATAGTGAGGTGAAATTCAGAATAAGATGTGGGCTGAATGTACTATCGGAAGATGGCGAACAGAAGTTAGGCTTGAGACGGGGTGCAAATTGAGTCGTATTCTATTCAATTTATTTATAGATGACATAATAGAGAGGGTTAAGGAAAGCAACGCCCATTTCCCAATAATAATGAACAAAGAGATCCCTGGTTTATTGTACGCGGATGATTTAACGGATGATTCCGTAATAGGGCAAAAAAATCTATGGAGGCAATTCATAAGTTTTGCGCTGACTTGAGATTGAGAATAAACAGCAAAAAAATAAAAAAGTGGTATTTAAAAGAGGATCCATACTGAGGAAAGGAGACGAGTGGTTTATAGGAAATCAAAAGATAAAAGTGGTAAAGGAGTATGACTATTTAGGTGTTAGGATGTGGAGGAAGGGGCGTACAAGCCAGAAAAGTGATAGCTAATGGCAGGGAGGGGGTAAGAATATGTAAACATAAACTGGAGATGTCAGTGAGATGGTTAGAAAGATTGTATGAAGTGGTCATCGAATCCAGAACAATGTATGCAGTGGAGATATGGTGCACATCAGAGATAGGTACAAAATTGGACCGGATGTATGAATTGTTTTGCAAAGAACTACTGGGGCTGCCAAAATCGATACCAAGAGAAGTGGCATTACTCGAGTTGGGTAATACAAAATTGAGGGTAATAATAATAGAGAGAATATTGAAATTCTGGTATAAGTGTATTATAGGGCAGAAAGGGGAATTATTGAATCTGTGCATGAAGCAACAGAGAAGCCTTAAGAACACAGTTAGTGGTCGCAATTGGAAAGAATGGTATCGAAGATAGGCATGGGAGATTTATGGAGAGCAGAGTAGTCAAATCATAGTGGTTTTTGAAAGGAAGTAAGAATCAGAGTACAAAACATAGATAGAGGGGAGATATGGGAAAGTACAGAAGAAAAGAAATCTTTGAATTTTTATAAGCCATTAAAGAAAGAATGGGATAGGAAAAAATATATAGATTAATGTGGCAAAACTGGAAGAGAAGTCATAGCATGGATGAGAGTAGGAATAATATATCTAAAAGGGTTGAGAAGTAATGAGGCAGGGATATGTGAATTTTGTGGAGATGAAGAGAGCACTGTTCTTTTACCTGGTAGAATGTTAGGAGTTAACAAATTGCAGGAGACAAATATGGGATAAGAAATGGGACAGTGTGAGCAAAGAGGTAATGGTGTTTCGCATGTTAACGGGGACGGGTGTACAGAAAAATAGATGTGTAGGGGAATTCTTATATAAGTTATGAGAAAGTGGATTAGGGTAAAAGAAGCGAAGGTGAAGATGAAATGACATCAAGTTACTCAGGAAAACCAAAGGCTTATGGCCAGGGTAACTGAGTCAGCGAATAAATCTTAGGGACAGCAATTTCACGTATTTGTACAGGATGTAGAATAGTGCATGTTCGATGTAAAAGTGAAAATGTGCAAATAAATATAATATCATATCATATACTGACTATAAAAGTCCATACTCTTTTCATGACATAACTAGAAATAACTGAAAATCGACAGAACTTTAAAAGATGACAAAGCACTGAGCAATTGGAACCCTTAAAATGTACCTGTTCTTATGTGTAATTATCTTAAACATATTTTAATAAAAGCTCTTAGAGTGAGGCTTAGGGAAGAAGGATTTTGTTTAAAACAAATGTGTCACACGTTCAAAGTGTATTTAACCTACATACAAGCTCTGCTGTTTATCGCACTGTGTGAATTTTAATTTTTTTTATTTATGCCGTCCACAGACAAATAAATGTATAGAAAGAATTTTTTTCCTAAAATCGCTTATTTTTTATCGGGGTGCCACAGAAAATATGCTTCCAGCAAAATTTGGATAAAATTTTTTGGGTGGAATGCATATTTTCTCTACCTATATGTACATGATGAAGTAAAAATTACGTTCCGTCGTTCAGCCTTATTTTTTCAGAAGCTCTATAGGCCTTATTAGGTTGACGTGTTTATCTGAAAATCTGAGCCCAAGGATAGCGGAAATCAGGACTTTCCTCGCATCCTCCATAGTTTCTCTAGTTTCTTGAAGCAAAAAAATGGATATCTTCTTGGCAGAGCGGTTTTCCCCTTCTCTCTCTCTCAGCTATTTGCCCCTTTTCTCAAGAAGCACCCCCAGGAGTAGCACAAAATGCTTTGGAAATTGTCTAAGGATATAAATATCTTATATTTTCCCTGCCTCAGTAACCACGTAAACGAATCAACAAGGTTCAAAATGGTGGGTCGTAAAATTCAGTTGCCCTGATCTTTTCCCACTTCAATTCACGACCCATTGCACGGTTTATGAATCCAAAAGCACGTTTAGAATGGAGGATTGTGGACGGTCTATTTCCCACACCCCGCTTTGATACGAGGGTTTGGAGTAAGGAGATTACGTCAAGGATTTACCGCCGTGGCTCTGTGGTTCCACCATCGACCTCCTGGAACTCTACTACACGTGGCCAATGTGATTTCAGTCCATTTCCACTCCAATTTCAACCAATACATCTTATTGTTATATGTTAGCCTTAAAATCTGATATCTGTTATAACTAGTTTATTATCCACTTAAAATTTACCTCCACAAAGATGATACGTGCTTCCAGCCCAGTTTCACACGTATATTTTGATAAAGATGCTTAAAATGGCACATTACGTCACAATATTTAGATATTTAATACACATAGTAAAAATCGAGTTCGCGTATCAGCGTATTAAGAACTCTTGTTCTATACGATTACTTTCACAGGTAATTATAAAATGTAAATGCAGTTTAATTACATCCCCGAATTTCCTGTCCCTCCATTTTATCTCCGTTATCATTTCACATCATCTCTCATCCTCTCTTTAGAGTAGAAGTGTCGGCGGGTGTCTCGACGGTGCATGGCAGGATGGCATGCTCTGAGTAAAGCTGCCGGTTGTGCTGGCCGGCTGGGCAGTTTCCAAATGGTAAATTGTAGGGACCCTGCCCTCTGCGTTGTCGTGATTCCTTAGGACGACCACCCCCTGTCTCCCCTTACCTCATTCTTCCTCCTGGAGATGCTCCAAATGGGGCAAAGTTCCAATAGATTAAGACTGAACGCAGTGTTGAATCCCCCCGTAGAAGAGGCGTTCCGTCCCATTCAGCTGCCGTGGTGCGTGCGCTGCGGGTCCTTAGCACTCGTGGTAAAGTCTGTCTAGTGAACGGGAATGCAGTTTGCCGCTCAAAGGAAACTACTCTCCCGCCCACTAATGACCGTCATAAATCTATCTCCACACTTCAGAAATGGAACACGGTCGTTGACGACCAATAGCAACCCTGATTTTCTCGAAGTGACAGTCGCATGTCTACTCCACATGGAGTCTCAGTTGCCAAAGTTCCAACTTTCAGTTGATCTGTTTCATTACGTGCAGAAATTCGTTGTGTGTCACGATGTGGAGACCGTGGGAGGGAAATGCAGTGGTAAATGCAAATGAAGTAGTAAATAACTTTCATTCAAGTGAAAATAATCAAAGTGATGACAATAGTATGAATGACTGGGCCGAGTTAGGTTACTGGTAAAGCCTCAAAAGCAAAGTTATAACGGGAACTGTTTCTAAGCAAATTCAAGCGCTTGGTTTGAACACATATAAATATGTGCTGACAAATAATCTTGGTAAGGGTTCGTGCAATGAACCTGATACATTCTGGGTATTCACAGAAATACTGTAAGAAATATTGTGTCGAAAGGAATACCAAAGACGCCGATCAAGTGTGAAAACAAAAAGGAAACGTTTCTCTAAAGTAGATAATTTCACATGCGTTTTAATTCGTCGAGAAATTTATAGATTCCATGCAAAGAAATTGCAAGAAATTTGTGGTTTTCCTTATGAGCACTGCACTTTGCGCGGCCTTCTAAAGGAGCTGGGTTTCAAATACCACACTTTGAATAAGATAAGGGTTATTATGGAATCCAGTAGAATTGTAGCTTGGCGATATATATATTTGTCAAAACTAAGGAAGTTTTGTAGTAATGGACATAAGATAATTTATTTAGACGAAACCTCGTACCATACCCATGACGTATCGAGAAAAGTGGCAACCTTGCAGAAAGATCTGGGAGGAGGGTGGTCTGGGGTTGTAAAACGATTATGAGGGTTCGTCAAAGGCAGCGGCCGACGTGCACACGAGTTAACTAAACAGACTTTACCTCTGACGTTACTAGAGGAACCTCGGTCCGAACTGCCGAGTCCTTCCCGTAGGGGAGTTGTTCGGATTGGGTTGGACTCGAGGGGGCAGTGGTTCCCGATACCCGTGGGAGATCAGGTACGTCTCCGGACGGGGTTGACGGAAGCCATATATTCCCGCATACTAGCCTGCATAGGCGGCTACACCAGGCAGCTCCACCGAGGTTCTTGGGTAGCCTTCCCCTTTGGGGTTGGCGCGCGTTTTTGGCGTATCCACTTCCATCCCGTCTTGTGTTTTCGAACCAGATGGGGCGGCTTGTTAGTCTCTAGGTCCTGCCCTAAGGAGAGCCCCACGGAGGCGCCCGGCGTCCTTCGGGGACAGCTCGGTAACTCCATGGTTTTGAGAGGGCGGTTGCTCTTCATTTTGTGAAGACTGTCCACGTAGATACCCTCGCCATTATATATAATTCGAATCCTCTCCGTACCGCAATCCAATCTAATCCTAACAACGCATCTAATCCAAGGGTTTGGTTGGCGCACCCTTCTAAGGTGCTTTTGTTCTATTAGCACAGTGTTGCTGGAAACTCCTCCAGTATATAAAATGGAGGGAGAAAGAAAAGAGTGACATCTAGTGTCATATAGTAACAAACTTGATTTATGTCCGTAATGTTTGTGTTATTTGTTTTAGTAAATGTCTTTACATAAACGATTTCCACCAAAAGAATATGAGTATCATTTTAGTTACCAAGGAATCAGCATAAAAAACGCTGATGGCTTACTTTTTGCTTCCCGATGGTGAAACAAAATAGAGTAATGCCTCAGGTGGTTATGACCATGGCCCACATTCGGGAGGACGTGGAGTCAATTCCTGTGATAACTTTTGGCTGCCTGTAGGGTACTTTCATTCCACTCATCCTCACGTGGTCTGATGCAGAATGTAAGCCTTCGGCTGCAGTCCCGGAATCACCACCATGATAGACAGACAGTAATAAATTAAAATGGTATACACAACCAGCTGATAATCTTGAAAACTATAGCTTTCATTATAAAAAACTACGGTAAATGCTCATTTAAGACGGGAGGGGGGGGGGCGGAATATTGTTATTGGTTCTGTTGTACTGTCCTCCACAGGAGAGAAAGTCTCCGGGGCCTGAGACGTAGGGGGATTGCAGAAGGTTCCCACACCCTCTCTGGAGAGGTTAATGACATCCCATGTCAGTACAGTTATAGACCATTCAAAATCATTCTGACGGATTCTACTTTAGTGAATGAATCTTCTAGGTTTTAGTGTACAGAGTAATAGAGCGCACTTTTTTAACGGCCTGCTCCTTGTGTAGCAGGCATTCTCTCTCACACACATTCGCTATCCTTGTCCCAATGTGTAAGGCGGCACATACCTTTCAGGGACCTTTCAGTAATATGTGGATTTTTCAAGGTGTTGTTTTTAAAAATTAGCTTTCTTTGTTCAGAGAAAATTAGTTACACTGTTAAACACAGTCAATTTTTTGCTGGTGTTAAAACGGGCAGTTGGCATTACTGAAATATGGACAGTATTTTGTTATAAAATTCTTTACAATGTGTGTATTCCTTATGTGTGAATAAATACCATGTTAATGAGTAATATATAACTTTATTGCCAATTTTACAACATTTTACAACAATTTACAACATTCTTAACCTATTCTGATTTTACACTTAGAAATGTGTAAGAAGTTTGAAGAAGCTGTATATGTTGACGCATTGAAAAACTAATTTTGATTTCATTTATTTGAATTTAACAAAACACAACCGCAGTTAGAATATATTAGTTTGTTTTTTAGTCACAGTCTGAATATGTATTAGTTTTATTGAGGAGTGAGAATCGAGAACCTTCTCATTAGTAAACACCACTCAAACAGAACTGCGATGTTTGCTATCATGAATTGGTTTAAACTATTATATGTTTATTAGAATAAAGTGGAGAGATAGCTATAATCTGAAATGATTATCATCATGTGACTATTTCTAATATATCGTTGTTTCATACCATACAGAACATTAACACAGAGTACAAAAGATCAATATTTTGACAGTACACCTTGTGCTTAAGTAATAAGATATATTTAAAAATTGGATGAAAATGTGTAAAAAATGCAAATATTAAATTTTAAATTTCTCTGCCATGTACAAACTCGTAGAATGTAGAGAAGGTATTGGAATTCCTCTCAAAATCCTCAAAATGATCACTTGATTTTAGTGCTAGATATACCCTTTAATGTCTTTTGAATCCAAAAATAGCAAGCATTTTGGAGAAAGTCCGTATGTGTGTGTCTATGAGTGCATGCGAAAACTCTTGCTCAAAAACGAAAAACTTAACATAGTATTTAAATGGAGATTAATTGTTCTTTCACACTAGCCGTGTGTAGGACGCACTATGAAAGGGTAGAGCCAGAATGTTGGCACGTTGGCCATAGTAGCTCAAATGGTTAGAGCGGCTGGACGAAAACCAGAAGATCCGTGGTTCAAATCCCGGCTATAACATTGAATTTTTCAGTCTGGCTCTACCCTTTCATAGTGCATCCTACACACGGCTAGTGTGAAAGAACAATTAATTTCCATTAATTGTACCTAATAGTGGCCCGAACTATAAAGCCCGGGTCTTAAAGTACTTACAGCATAGTAAGTCGTCATTAAGGTAATTGTCTCATGAGTTTATGAGAACTCCTAGTGGTTTACCGGGAGAAACACGACTCAGTTGGAGAATTTAATGTCATGTTGGTACGTTGGCCATAGTAGCTCAAATGGTTAGAGCAGCTGGACGGGAACCAGAAGATCCGTGGTTCAAATCCCGGCTATGGCATTGAATTTTTTACCCTGGCTCTACTCTTTAATAGTATTTAAATGTTTTATTTTCTCAAAAATGGCTCCAATACTACATGCTTGAGACATTTCCATATTTTCACGACAAAAGAACTTTGTAACTACTTTTTGTGTCTGCTCCTACCAGGGAACTATCACTATGCTCACACCTTGGGAGTTGACATCATCTGTGGTCTATGTGGGGCCTGTATGCTAACATTCGGGCTCGCAGTATTGCTGGAAGTACCGGAAAATGAGTTTAGAAGTATATAGGCATAATAACATAGCTTGTGTGGGAGGAATTGTTTACCCCTGACCGGCAGCAGTCTACGCATGACATACGTAGTAAGGAGGGCTGTCCGCAGCATATTGACGAGAGATGTCCAGCAGCCACTTGCAACGGTCGCGTGCGGCACTTTGCGAGCTTCGGTTTTGGGCGTTGTGGTTCTTCTCTGCAGCAGACTTTTGGTTCACATGATTTATATACAGCAGCCATTACACCATCAAATTTTCAGGTGCGTAGTGGTGTGAGTACAGTAATGGTTCCCCTGTCGGAAGTTCTCTTCAATCTGATTGACCTTTGTATAGCTAGTAAACGGAAACAGATAGACAAAATCTTAATAATAATAATAATAATAATAATAATAATAATAATAATAATAATAATAATAATAATAATAATAATAATAATAATAATAATAATAATAATAATAATAATAATAATAATAATAATAATAATAATAATAATAATAATAATAATAATAATAATAATAATAATAATAATAATAATAATAATAATAATAATAATAATAATAATAATAATAATAATAATAATAATAATAATAATAATAATAATAATAATAATAATAATAATAATAATAATAATAATAATAATAATAATAATAATAATAATCATAATAATAATAATAATCATAATAATAATAATCATCATAATAATCATAATCATCATAATCATCATAATCATCATAATCATCATAATCATCATAATCATCATAATCATCATAATCATCATAATCATCATAATCATCATAATCATAATAATCATAATAATCATAATAATCATAATAATCATAATAATCATAATAATAATAATAATAATAATAATAATAATAATAATAATAATAATAATAATAATAATAATAATAATAATAATAATAGTAATAATAATAGTAATAATAATAGTAGTAATAATAATAATAATAATAATAATAATAATAATAATAATAATAATAATAATAATAATAATAATAATAATAATAATAATAATAATAATAATAATAATAATAATAATAATAATAATAATAATAATAATAATAATAATAATAATAATAATAATAATAATAATAATAATAATAATAATAATAATAATAATAATAATAATAATAATAATAATAATAATAATAATAATAATAATAATAATAAATAATAATAATAATAATAAATAATAATAATAATAATAATAATAATAATAATAATAATAATAATAATAATAATAATAATAATAATAATAATAATAATAATAATAATAATAATAAATAATAATAATAATAATAAATAATAATAATAAATAATAATAAATAAATAATAATAATAATAATAATAATAATAATAATAATAATAATAATAATAATAATAATAATAATAATAATAATAATAATAATAATAATAATAATAATAATAATAATAATAATAATAATAATAATAATAATAATAATAATAATAATAATAATAATAATAATAATAATAATAATAATAATAATAATAATAATAATAATAATAATAATAATAATAATAATAATAATAATAATAATAATAATAATAATAATAATAATAATAATAATAATAATAATAATAATAATAATAATAATAATAATAATAATAATAATAATAATAATAATAATAATAATAATAATAATAATAATAATAATAATAATAATAATAATAATAATAATAATAATAATAATAATAATAATAATAATAATTAATAACGCATGGCGCGACAGCCCTTAGAGAGCCAAGGCCTACCAACACGACTGCCGGCCTCACGCCCACTTACGCACGGCAGCGGTGCACGATCATCCAACCGATACGGGGAGGAGATGTGGTGAGCATCTCCGCATCCCCCAGCCGGAATGTTGGTTTCCGTGACCAGGGCCGCCTCCCTAGCGTAAGCTCCTCACTTTCCTCACAATGCTGAGTGGGCACCGGACTTTAAATTCCGAACCCTATGGGTGGGATCGAACCCGGGCTGCTCTCCGTGGTCAGGGACCAAGGCATGCTGCCTTAGCCCGCTACGCCAGGGCGCAGGACTGACAAAATCTTACTACACAAAAGTGCAGAGCCCGTTAAAATACGCAATTTGTGTCAAATATATTGTTTTTGTTCTTTGTGAAGTGAGCTATTTAGGATATATATTCCCTAATATTTGTCTGAATGTTACAATAATTATTATTTTCTCAAATCGAAATTGTTATTAATTTTTATATCTTTCCGCCACACACAAATAATGGAATTTCACAGCAATTACAAAGCGACCAGCTTTAAGAATTGACTCTTACTTAAAGCCTTCAATATTCCCATATAGCCCTTGTGCCTATAATAAAATTAGCAATATCCTGATGAATAAGATAAGGGAATAATCAATTGAAAGGCTGAGTGCAACAGTGGTCTATCCCACGTTTTAAAGAAGTTGAGATGTTCTTCTGCAAAGTTGACAGCAGCCAGTTACTATAGTTTGAGAACAAGAAATCAAGTTGCTGCTAAAGCGAAAAATATAAATTTCTTTCAGTATATATCGAATGTAATTGGTAGTTCAAGGTTAATGACAACAGATGGCAGGGTCAACTCAGACTCTACATTGGAGAGGGTTAGACCGCTGTTGCATTCAGCCTTTCAATTGTAACAATAGTTTCTTCAAAAGCAGAGGTCATATGAGTACAGCACATAATTTTATTACGTTTAGATATGATAATTTTATTTGACACCTTTGACTTAGCAGTATCAGTAATATTTTTCAGTCTGTGGGGCGTTGGAAACATTAATAAACACAGGTACGAATTTTAAAAGTATTTTCCCCATAAGTTTAGATGTTTATTGTTGTTCATTACTTAAAGTGCTTAAAGGGGTATGGACGAGAAAATGTTCAAAAAATCTAATTATTTTTTATTGTTTTGTAAAATAGTATATAGTGTTAGCTATCAAACACCAAAATATTATGACTGTACGTGGTCTGTTTGTGCCTTTAAAAAATTAGATGTCCTAGTAGCATAGTAGCAACACATAGTCTTCCATCAGCTGTCTTGGAATCTATAAAGCGCACCTACCAATTCTTAGCACACCCAGACTTTCTAAAAAATGCCTCTATGGAGAGACACAAAACCCAAATGAAATCCTCAACAGTTTGATATGGAAAATATGTCCCAAAACATCATTTGTGTCTTCCATAGTGGTGAAAATTGCGACATTTGATGCTGCAATAGTGTTTAATGATGGGAATGTTGGCAGAAAGAAAGATATGCATCAGTTAGGGTATCAACCTGGTGTGTTTATGGAAACAATTTTGCAGAGTATCGACAACATTAGCATCGCTGGTGCAGAAAGAGCTATGAAATTAATGCAGAAAGAAGCAAGACAGAAGATGAATTTAAAAAGAAAGGCTGAAGAAGACCAGAATGAGGATACAGACTATAGTGTTTAATGATGGGAATGTTGGCAGAAAGAAAGTTATGCATCAGTTAGGGTATCAACCTGGTGTGTTTATGGAACCAATTTTGCAGAGTATCGACAACTTTCGCATCGCTGGTGCAGAAAGAGCTATGAAATTAATGCAGAAAGAAGCAAGACAGAAGAGGAATTTAAAAAGAAAGGCTGAAGAAGACCAGAATGAGGATACAGACTATGGATATGGGATGTTCTGACTAAAATTAAAACGCAAACTGAATATTGTATTTTTAATTGCCTTCCCCGTAACTTGCATTTTCTACAACTTCAACCCATTTTTCTCTCAAAGTACTTCTTCTACAGTGATGCAATGTAGCACACAGCTTTCTTATGCCACAGTGAACATTTTTTTGGTTCTAGAATTTAAGATTTAGCTCCAGATGGAATGTGATGATACAAAATATATGAAATTATTTTAATTTTTAAAGGATACATATGATTAACATTTTTTAAATTCTATACAGCTTCAATAAGAAATCTAAATCCAACAAATTCATTTCTAGTGTGTTTTAAAATAACATACAAAATTTCAGAAAGATAGCATATGTGAATTTTGAAAACAATGGGCTTAAGTTTGTAAATGTAGCATTAGTTTCAAACATTGGAAAATTATGAAAACAATTGTGCATATTAACTGTATTATCTTAAATGAGTACCCTAAGTTTCACTTCTCTAACTTGAAAACTTTGGATGTTATGGCTATTTATGTAAGACCCTGAATATTTGCATACGTCCCCCCTTAAAGTGTCCAAGTATTTACTAATAATCTTTTAATCTTCACCAAAACTTTGTAAAGAAACTCCCACATCTATTTCTATTTTTTAAATTTTATAATGCTTTATTTTTATATCCTGATGCTCATAAAACCGAAAAGTACTTAACTGTAAAGGGCTGATCATTCTTTTCTAGTAAACTTCATTTGAATTTAAATTTTAAAATTCTGTATTTAAAATTTCTGTATTTTAAAATTCTCTTTAACAGCAGAATAAAATTCTTGACAGTATGGAAAAAATTATATCTGGAGTATGCTTAATGACCGTAATTATACATTATAAACCTAGCTAAAACATTAATATCTGAAACAAATTTATATACTTGATCGAAATAGTGTATATGAATGTAACATTGTCTTAAATGATTGTAATAAAAATGTCAGGTTGCTCTCAGTCTGCTGTAAAGTGCGAGATATCTTCTAAAACGCAGATGTTTCTGAGTATAAGACATAAATAAAGGATAAAAGTCCTGATGGGGTGGAAACCATGTTACACTATCAAGGATAGTTGTGGTAGGGGATGACAGTGTAGTTTATTATAATAGAGGGCGTTGCTGGTAAGAAAAAAGCCTTTAGCTGTGAACACGTTTTGCTCTTGATTCAGACATTATACTTGGCAGTGTAGAGATAAGGCCTTTGTTTTCTTGAGTGCTACTTTTTGTATCTTGAGCGTAGTGCTATATATACACACACGCCTTTTTCCCCCTTTTCTTTATCCGTGGGAGACTGTGTTAACAACAAAGGGTGGTGGTAGTACAGTAACCTAGTTTCAGCGCCCCATGAGGCACACGAAGGCACGTGGCGCCATCATTTTTATCGTTGTTGTAGTAGGCTCTCCGTGTGATGTGTCCACCCATTGTTGGTTGAGCCCGTTGAAATTCAACATCTGCCCAGAATTGTAGCATTGGTGAAGCATCTGCTGTTTCAAATTGCATTTCAGGAAAGCAAGAACAAAGTTGATGTAATGTGTTCACACCTACCAGCGACAAATTCACATATAACACATATGTACTATAGTATTACTATAAAAAGTAAGTTACCTACATTACAGAGTATAACTTCGCAACTAGGAGTCCTGGATCGACGTCCCAATCTCATCTTGGGGTTTTCTTTTTCCCAGTCGGCAGGGAAATACTTGAACGGATTTGCATAAAACACGAAAATCCTATCGACATATACTGTTCTAAAACATCAACCAGGATTAAAGGTGAAATAAAATGAGAAGTGAGGTTAAAATGGAGGGATAGAAAATTTAAGGGATATCATTATTCTCTCCAGCATTCAGCTAGCGATCCAGGGAGACCCCGTTGGTCACAGAAGTCGGCCACGGGAATGAAACCATGACCTTCAGAATTTGAGACAAAGGCACCATCTCTTGAGCCATCCCATTAGGCTTAGTATCCAACATTAAAATCTCACCTCACACTTTTCTTCTTTTCTTTATTGTTTCTTGCAATTTACGTCCTCCAACGTTAATTATATCGGATGATAAATGGAATGAATGCAAGATGCTCAAATGTGCCCAGATCCCATAGAGCTTAGAGTTACCTGACATTCGTCTTTCGGGATAAGGGAAAAACCCTGGAAAAACCTTTTCCAGGTAACTCGCCTGACCGAGATTCGAAGTTGGGACCTCTTGAATGTGAGACGTACGCTACCACCATGCTACCGAGGCGGGCACACTCTTCTGTGATCCAGAGGATTTTAATGGTGAATATTCTGCTTTATATCTTACAATTGTACAAATATTCCATACAAGTCATAGAAATTCTCTGATATTCACACAAAAAGACGTAAAATATCGTTTGAACGTCTGGTTTCTTTAAGCTCCTTTTGAGCCCACTTCAGACATTGTAGTTACCTCTTGGTGGTGAAGGAAACACAAACTTAACTGCTGTAACACAGCTTATGTGTTAAAGGCACTTCTAACACAAATGGTACATTCTTATAAGAATACTTCGGGCACCAGTTGGCGGCAAGCTAATGTATGCGATTGGCATTTGAGAGGTCTTAGGTTCCTCGGTGATGCCTGTTTTGGCACATGAAGTTTTCGTGGCTTCCTAAGGTCGTTAGGTACTTCCCCTTCTACCACGACTTAACAGTCCCTCATTTCCTGCTCGCATCATATACTTCAGCACCATGTGTTGTAGGACCAGACGATGGTGTTGTGGCTGGGTGGTAAATGTAACCTGGCTTCAAGAAACCACCTCCCTACCAGGGGCAGCAGTTCAGGGTTAGAAGCCTATGGGTATAGAAACCCCGTTCATTGTCATTCAGATTTGGTCTCTACTTTCCTCCCTCCTTTAGTTTGCGGTAGAAGCGCAAGGGCCCGTTACAGAGCCCTTGTACCTGTAAAATTCTTAATGTACCTTATTCTATGGTGAAATGCAATGGTATGTGGAGCAGAAATGTTATAATTGCAAGTGTTAGACTTGCTTCGATATCTACGAGTATCTAGATTCTATTCCTTACTTTCTTTCTCTCTGCCTTAACTGCATTTTAACTGCATTTTTGCAGCAGGTTTAGGGCCCGTCGGCAGCTAGTTCATTTGGGGCGCTTGACGTTGTGAGGCAGTAACATAAACTGCTTCACTGATGATGAGACGTGGAGATATTTGATATGGCAAATTGCACTAATTGAAAGTACTGAACATTTGATCATCGCAAACGTGCCCAAACAGAGCATGATCACTCTAGGCAACATTTGAATTTCAGCTCGTATTTTGAAATGGTAAATTGAAATTACCTGGAAATTTCCATACTTCAGGAGAAACCTTAATAATTCCGTGACAAGACCACTGTCGTGATGTATTTTTCATAATTTTGTCACGATATCTCAGTCTAAATCTGAGACGTTGGAAATGGCAGGAAAGTTTACATTAAGTTCATGTATTCGTCACTGTAAGAAATCATTTCTACGGCGACAGATTATAGTAAAATAATTTGGCTGTCTTAAATTGAACAAACAAGGGAAAAACGTTCATGTGGATCGCTGAAATCTGATTAGGTACACAATAAAACGAAGTTTAATATGATAACAGGCTTCAGGTTTTGATGACATGTCAGTTATTACCCGGGACAAATAGCTTGAGCTTTGTTTATGTGTAGGCCGCGCCGTGGCTCAGTGGATAGAGCGCTTGACTCTCACCAAGGCGGCCCGGGTTCGATCCCAGGCGACCGCAAAGTGAGATTTGTGATGTACAACACGGCGCTGGGGTGGGTTTTCACCGGTATCTCCGGTTTCCGCCGCCATCTCATTCCACCGGTGCTCCATCTTCATCTCATATATCATCAGTGTCATCGCCTGCGGTGCCGTATGTAGTTAAGTGGGCGTTAAACACTACAAATTTCATATATTTTTTATGTGTGGCGGTAGTAGGAACTAACGTGTTGTAATGGCTGGCTAATTAATTAATTAATAATAAAACGTGTCAAGATTTGGTCATTCTTAACATAGTATGCTATTCAATACCTATGGTCCACCATTTTTTTAATATTTTGCAGTTTTAGGCCAATATCCTCTAACCAAGTCTGCTCTAGTTAGATGTGGGATTTTCAGGCGAGTTTTCTCAATGTTCTCACGCCATTCATTCCACCAGCTGATCTAATACCATCTTTTATTTTATAATTTTCACCTTCATTTGATGTCATCTCCTTCCTCACTCTGTGACCCAGAGTTTGTCTGCTTCTTGACAGACATCTGACATATATGGAGGGTATAAGACAAAGAAAAAGAAAAATTTTTATTTTACTGACATTTCCATCTTTATTTGACAACCTTTTTGAATTACATAGAGTTTATAAAATATGTATTTTTATAGTTTATATAACCAACAATAACTTTTCAGACATCAGAAGTTTCACTATTCAGTTTAAAAATAAGAGTAGCTTTGTACAGGGGGCACGTTGGAGGGGGGGGCACATGTACTGTATATTAATACCTAGTCTGGAAGCGGGAGTTGCTGTTTTAGGGGAGCAAGTTTATTACAATTATGAATTCAGTTCCAAATTAGAGGATAAACAGATCGGTGTTTGCTGCTTCGTGTTAATGAGTACGTACAGTCAGATTGCTTTCGTCCTCATTATTGCGTCCCCTGAAGTCCTCTTCATTATAAATAAATTTTATATAATATGAAAACCCAAAGAATTTATGGTAGATTTTGTTAAGTTCTATTTAAAAAACAATTCAAAAGAAGAATATGAAACAAACGAATGTCTCGTATTTAATTATTTCCTTATTATTTTTATACATGCTTTTTATAATTATGTACAATTGTAAGTACGCATAAATCAATTTATAATTTGTTATACTAATTTTAGTCAGTTAAAATAACCATCAGTTTAGGTTATCTTTTATAGTTTGTCATTCTTTGTACATTTAATTGTACTTTTAAGTATATCAGTTATTTATTACTGCATGTTCCATTATATTACTATGTAATACTACATCCTGTTTACTTAATTTACATTTTAGGTTCCAAATAACATAGTGTTAACACACAATTTCACAATCTTCTCTGGTTTACATTTAATCTTATATTTGGTTGTAAAATATCAAAGTTTATAGTACTAACAAATTTAAGAAATAGTGTTTTAAAAGCTCCCATCAGTTCGCAGTTGTCTATTGGCCACCGCCCTCTAACTCTCACTACACTTTTCCCAAAGGCTTCTCTCACACTTTTCAGTCTTAGCCACGCCCACGGCCTCGCAACAGCCGGTCTGACGACATGATCCAGCGAGTGGAGAACATTGTTTTGGAGGATTGCCGATTGAGCGTTTTCAGATCTTCATGCAGGATTGTGTGCAAAGATCCCACGGAAATACCAGTTTTGGAGGCAATGTCTGCAACTGTCTTAGTTTGTTGTCTATCTTCATTGAACTGTCCACCCAGGAACGCACATTACACACATCCATGGTACCTTCACTACATGCCTCACTCAACTGGCAATTAATTTCAGTAGGTGTAACACCATGAAAATGGAGAAAACGAATAATTACACGCTGTACTTGCATTGAAAAGGTCGCCATTTTATGTGTCAAAAACAGTCCTAACTCTCGTCACTGCCACTAGAGTACTGTTCACTGTACAGTGCTGCTATCTCTGTCACGCATTCACAAAGAGTCCACGTTTATTTAAAAAAAAAAAAGGAGTTACTCTGTGGTCCCAGTCTTGAAAAAATAGGTGTTGTAACTTGAATGCACCTCGTAATTCCATCTTTTATAACAAACATATTTTATGAAAGTAGATCAACGAATTTGGAAAGCATACAATTTAATTCTTATATCATAAGTTACTTTCTGATTTAGTTCCGTTAGTTATTCAGGACAACTAACTTGTCGGAAAAGGTCTTTCAGTCATCCCTTAAAACTACCTCAATGCAATATCGCAAACATTTCAGAGTAATAAACTTTGGGATACTGGGTTAAAAAAGACAGTTCAGCATCTAATTTAAAAAGTTTAATTTTATTGTTAATTTTGTGGTTGTTTACCCTTACAAAAAGCAAGGTAACAGATTATAATTACCATTCGAGTTTTCGGAACTTTCTTTCTCAGTGCTTTTGTTCGTCAAAATGCTCCAAACTTTAGATTTTTAAAAACCATTCTTTTCAAATTTTATATATGTTCTGAATATGTACATAATTAAAACTGTTTATGTTGTCATTATTTTCTAGTAACTAAGAATAAAAATTATAGGGCAACTCGAGAAGAAAAACGTCATGGTTATTTGACATAAATATTTTTGTAGTTTCAAATGTAATATTTGGCATATATATTTAACTAAGAAACTTAAAAACCAGAGAAGCAATGAAATTAAAAAACTTTTAATGTTTGCATAAGAGAAATTTCAAATTAATCCTTCAGTAAAACTAATCAAAAGTGTAATGTTATGTTCTGCTGAAAATGGATTCACTGTATTAGTAAGACTTTCTCTGAAATATTGTGTATGTCGATTATATTTTTTACCAGGGAGGATTCGATACTGCGCCAGTGAGACTGAACTCCTAGATGTGTTTTGGGACTCAAAATTAGATCTGTCATTGGCGAAGAACGATCACTGCGTGGGATTTCTCAAGAGAGATGCTGTCGGCCTATGTTCGCCACACAATCTAGCTCCTTGTCAACGGAGAGGTTCGAGTCCCATGAAACTGAAGTCGCATGTGAGAACTCACATTAGTTTCTCTATTCACTCTTATACAAAATAATGTATAAAACTCCAATTCTTCTATCTACATCGAGAAAGATGTTTGTAAAAATGGTTTTATTACAATGGGAATGGAAGATTACAGTAAATCCCGAGGTCGCGGATTCTAACCTGAGAGAGGGTGATGTATATTGTTGGTGTCAAAGACCTTAGCATGGCTTTCATGGGTAAACGTAAAGCATGTGGCCCAGTGTCATAGATTAAGGGCACGTAGAATGACCTGAAGTATACATGTTTAGGCTTTCACGGCCGGCGTTAATCCAATAGAATGTTGTTTCCGGGCTTGAAGGCCGTGGTCAAGACGATGAAAAAATATCTAAAGCTTCACCCGTAGCTCCGTCGGACATCTTCAGAGATTCAGTCCTGGCTGTTCACAACTAGACTGGCGTTTAGTGGAGCGCCTGAACTATATATAGAGCAATGAGCGACCGCATTTATTTATTATGTATTGAAATCTATAAACACAAAGACAGTTTTAATAGAAAAGAAGAAATAGCACGCCTACACAAAGCCTGAATGCCAGTGCTGGACAACACAAAGCCTAAACACAAAGAACCACCCAGAATAAAGGAATGGCAACCTTTTCAGCGCACAGGGATTAGTGGACGAGTGACCAATTCCCCTATATATAGTTCAGGCGCTTCACTAAACGCCAGTCTAGTTGTGAACAGCCAGGAATTAACCTCTGAAGATGCCCGACGGAGTTACGGGCGAAACGTTATATTTTTTTTTCTCGTCTAGACCACGGCCTTCAAGCCCGGAAAAAACATTCTATTGGATTAGCCTGAAGTATGTCAAAGAGCCCTCTGAGTACTTCACGTCCATTATGGAATGACATCCTACAGTTTAAGACCGTACACGAATAAAAAATGTCAATTTCAAAATAATTACAGTTGCATAAGCGATATTCAAAACTTACAAGGACCGATTGCCATTTAGTAGCTTTGAAATGCCTTTCGCTGCACCATGTCTCAGTAGTTAGACCGCTTGGCTTTCACCAAGGCAGCCCACGTTCGATCCCAGGTGACGCAATGTGAGATTTGTGGAGGACAACATGGTGTTGGGCCAGGATTTCTCCGGGTCCTACGGTTTCCCCCGTCAGAATTCCACCAATTGTTCCATCATCTTTCCTATCGTTCATCTCGCCCTCATATATATCATCCACTGCTTTCACCTTCACACCAGGCATTGGGCTGATCACTATCCTGGTTCTCCATCGGTTCCAAAGCTTCGGTTCCTCAGGCCCTACCGTATGGGATAGGGGAACAAGAATCCCCTAATACCACAATAGTGATACAACTAGAGAGTTTAAGAAGAAGAAGAAGAAGAAGAAATAGAAATGCCTTTCTCTTTCTCTGGGTAATAAAATAGCAAACGACTGTCCATTTGAGAAAATTATAAGTTCTAGAACATTGAAACAAATGAACAAGGAATGTCTTGGAAATAATTCAGTTCATAAAAATAATAGGGGTGATATAGGATTACTACGGAAAGGATTTGGCACTGCCACCAGTCTTCATCTGTTGTACCTATGCACCAAGTGGGACATCCCCGGAAGGACGGATGAGTTGAGTCCAAGGAGCCATAGTACAGCGGGCAGGGTTGCTGGATTTTTACTTAGATGGGAACCTTCCCCGATAGGCCAGGACAACGGACATTCTCCACTACTGTGGTTCGGAAGCGCTCCCAGCAGCCGGTTTGGAGACGGGTAGGTGACCTACCGGAGGAGGAAGTAGTTCACTCAGGGCTTATCATCCTGCCATGCACCACCGAGACACCCACCGACATATCTATCGTGAAAGAGGTACCATATGAGAGATGATGTGAAATTATTATAAAGATGAAATGGAGCGACAGGAATGGGGGATGTAATTAAACTACCCTGCATTCACCTAGTGGCCCGAGAAAACCACCGAAAAACCCATGGGTAAGGAGGTCGGTCATGGGAATCAAACTCGGATCTCACGAAGTCGGGCAACAGACGAAACCACCTAAGTCACTCCGCCTTGTGTGTGTATTAATAATATCAATCTTTTTTGTGCAGTGACATTTTGTCTTATTAAAGACTTATTTGCTTCATCCAAGATGAAGAAGGCTTCTGATGATATTCCTAGAAAATCCAAGCTATATCTAAATTTCATTTGCAATGAAAATATCTCAAATATGAGGCATTTTAAAGAATTTCATTAGAACCACTTTTAAGAAAATAACATTTTTGAAGACTCCATGTAATGGGTAGTTTGAGGTAGATTTTCTTGAAAATCTTTGTGTAGTATTTTCGGAAGATGGTGAACTTAAATACCAAATTGACATTTAACATATTTCACCTTTTATCAGGTATGCTACTCACATATACACGGACCTTTTTCTAAAAATATTTTTGGATTCAGGCGTGTTTCCAACATCCCTATCAAACTTTTGGGTGAAATGATTTACCTTCATAGTACATACTGTTAGTGAAAGCACGAGAAAAAGATCAAAGTAGTCAAAGTAAAACTGTAATTGTGTTTTCAATTTCCATAGATACATTCTCTTAAAAGAAGACCAGAAGGAAGTCAGCTGTGGAAAGGAATGTATCAATTGCTATGCCCAAATGAAGTTACATAACGAATTGTATGTAGCAAGAGATAGATGGATGACGTAAGATTTATCACTGGCAGGTCTGGAGGTGACATGGTATCCAAGGTATCTTTTGTTATCATACATATTCAGTTGTTGACAGTAAAATCTCTTCCGAATGATTTATTCTGCCCTCGCCCCGGATGCCATACCAATCCTCACGTCTAAATTCAGCGTTCATGCGACGAACGACGTGTAAGATTGCATAAAAGTATACCGAAACTTTGTTCAAAAGTAATAAAAAAACACGAATGTTATAGTTGCTTCTAGTACTTCGTATCTGAGGTATTTATAAACAAATTTCAAAACTTGTGCGCCCTTGGTTTGTTAGGTACCTACTGATTAACAAATGTCCTTTCATTCAAGACTCTTTTTTCAGCCAACGTTTTACAATATTAAAATTGCTCAACATGAAGGAAATCTCAACCAGATTTTCTAACATTTCGATACTGACAAATTCCAGTTGAGAAAGGAAAACTGATTTTCTCCGTGTATATTGTTTCACATTTAAATACTTTATCATAATACTTTGTTCGCCCAAAAATGAGAAAAATTATGACATAAATATCTCATCATTTTTAACAATCTAATGAAATTTCGCATAAAAATCCAAATGGATTTATTGTTACAGTTTAGCAAAGCAAAAATTGAATTGTAAATCAGAAATCGTTTTCATTTATTGAAATGAACATTTTGAAGAAATGAAAAATAAGAGATTGCAATTTTAGTTAATTGAATTCTCAATCATGATTTATCTTGTGAGTTACAAATTTTATATTTTATTTGAATGAGTAGAGCCAGACTGAAAAGTTCAATACCATAGCCGGGATTTGAAGCACGGATCTGCCGCTCTCCCTGCGGTTGCTCTAAACCACTGAGCTACTATGGCCAACATGCCGACATGATATTAAATTCTCCAACTGACTCATATGTTTCCGGTAGACCGCTAGGGGTTCTCATATGCTATTAGACACGCGCCTTTTGTGGCGACCTACTAAGCTGTAAGTACTTAAGCCCCAGGCTTCATAGTTAAGCTTAGCAGCATAGTAGGTCGCCACAAAAGGTGCGTGTCTCATAGCATATGAGAACCCCTAGTAGTCTACCGGGAAACATACGAGTCAGTTGGAGAATTTAATGTCATGTCGGCATGTTGACCATAGTAACTTAGTGGTTTAGAGCAACGGCAGGGAGAGCGGGAGATCCGTGGTTCAAATCCCGGCTATGATATAATTTTTCAGTCTGGCTGTACTCATTCAAACCTTAGCCTATACACCGCTAGTGTGAAAGAAATGATTATTTCCATCAATAATAACATAATGGTTTAACTATGAAGTCTGGAACTTTAGTACTTAGAGCATAGTAAGTCGTCATAAAAGGTACATGTCTCATAGCATATGAGAACCCCTAGTGGTCTACCGGGACACATACGAGTCAGTTGGAGAATTTAATGTCATAACGGCATGTTGGCCATAGTAGCTCAGTGGTTTAGAGCAACCTCACGGAGAGCGGGAGATCCGTGGTTCAAATCTCGGCTATGACATTGTATTATTCAGTCTGGTTGTACTCATTCAAACCTCAGCTTACACATTTCGGCTAGTGTGGAATAAATTATTATTTCTATTAATTTATATTTTATTTTAAGAACAAATACCAATTAACTAATTAAAATTTGAAGTTGATAGTTTAGGAATGGCATAGTTTAATTTTCACGCATAGTTTAATTTTCACGCATAGTTTAATTTTCACGCATAGTTTACTTTATTTAATACTGAATTTTAGATACATTTTGAAGAAAAAAAAATACCCTTTTTAAAAAGTTCTAGAAACAGGACAAGAATTTAATTGTGTGTGAAACATCATAACATCATTTTCTTCTATTCTCGTTTGTCACATTTTAGTAATCCAAACAATTTTCTTGCAAATTCGTGTACAAATTTTTCCAAAAGCAGTGTACCTCCTTTAGAATTATATGGCAGGTCCTCCTTTTCCTAACCATTTATTTATCCGGAGTAAGAAGAGGAAATATTGCATTCCACCCATCAAATCGAAATTGTATTTCGTCGAAAATACACGTTTTGAAATTTTACGAATCCCAAATAACCATTTGTAGATGAAAATTTCTCTGTCAGCAACCATAATTGCAAAATGAAGAGCAGGTTACATGCAAAACTGTGTAAATTTCAAGAAAATCCCCCTCCCCCAAACTACATTTTACAGGGAAACATATTCGTTATTTTGATGTTCTCAAAAATGGATCTAACAATTTTGATTCAAATACGATATGTTTAATCATGTTTGCATAACAAGCAACATATGTTATCTTAAATTTTATGTGAATAACATAAATTCCTCTTAATTTTGAATGGCTTTTGTGTAATCGTAACAGACAGACAAAAATCTCTTCTTCAAACGATTACATTCCTCTCTGTAAGATTTAAAAACCCATGTCTTGGGTCAGTGGCCTGGAAAAGAGCAAGATTATAGCATACCCAGGATGGATGATCAGCCCAATTTCCTGCCTGGTGGTGAAGAAGACAGACAATGAAAGGGATGGCAGGAAAAGTTCAACGATAAAATTATTCGGCGAAGCCTTCCCCGAGCGACTAAGAAAAGGAAAACATACTTCTGCTAGGATGGTCGGTTCCGGGGTTTGAACCCAGGACCTGTCAAATCCAAGTCACACACGTTACCTAGTCTCACCTTACATGGTTAGATGAAATTTATAGCTATAAAATGTAGATCTCAGAAAGTGACAATTTATATATCAAGAATACAAGGTTGTAACTAAAACTAGAAAGCTAATGGCATTTTTTTACATGTAAAGAGTGGCTTAGAGTGAAGCGACTTACACGAAAATCATCGTATACTTATAAAGAGGCTCAGCTTTATTTTCTCATTTTATTTGCGCTGTTTATCAAATGTAGTATTTGTAAAATCGTCTCTTGTGCTTAAGTTCATACCCAGACGTTACACCAATGTTACTACTTCAAAACATGAATTTTTTAAATATCATATCAAGTGTAATGCCTCTTCCTTATTTTACGGAAACCATTAAATCAATTTTGATAACCCTTGGCCTAATGAAAAACACTTTTCCTCCCGATACATACAGTCTAAATGCATCTCTTTTTAATTTCTAAATGATTGTAAACTAATAGGCTTTAGGAAGTCTGGAATAGTCAAGTTGGTGTTAACAAAGTGTTTTTGCTATTCGTCCAGCTGTTTGTTACTCCACACAATGTGGCAAAAGTTGTGAGCATTTCATTCAAAACAAATGGAAGTCGCAGCACACTGTCTCTGTTGAATAGTCACGGAGAGGTATCAGGTTCGATTCACGGCTGGGAGTGGTATCAAAACGTCTAATATGACCAGGTAAACTAAGTAGGTTATATAAATTGAGGACAGAAACATGAATTAACCAAAAAAATATTAACGTTGTTCCGAAATGATTACTGTTTATAAGTTTTACTAGGTTGAACTTTACTTCAATGAGCTATCTCTAAAAAGTATGATCTCATTTCTAACAAACGTGTTCTTGTGATATATAGATTTAGGTATACCTGCGGGAGAGAAACGGGATTAGGATTTCATTACGGATGGGATTCGGTACGTAGGGCACCATGCTAGGCCCATTGTTCCTATGTCCCCCGGTAGGTAGGATGAGGCGAAGACAGAGGGCGACCGACCCAAGGAGCCACTGCAGCACAGAGAGCATGGTCCGTACAGTTTACTTGGATAGAGACTTCCCACAACAGGCCAGGACAAAGAATTCGCTCCCCTACTGCGGGAGCAGCCGAGCCCCAAACGTCCCAGGCTGGCGATTCCGGAATGGTCCCAGCACAGAAGCGGAGACCAGCAACCGACCTACCGGAGGAGGAAGTAGTCTTCCTCAGAGCATATCATCCTGCCATGCACCGCCGAGACACCCGCCGACACTTCTACCCTAAAATAGAGCACCAGATGACAGATGATACGAAATTATAATGGAGATGAAATGGCGGGTTAGGAAATTCGGAGGATGTAATTAACCTACTCAACATTCGCCTAACGACCCGGGAAAACCCCCGAAAAGACCCATGGATCAGGTAGGTCGGCTACGGGAATCGAACCCGGGTCTCCCGAATGCGGGCCACAGACGAAACCGCCTCAGCTATCGCGCTCGGTGAGAGAAATTAAAAAATAGTCATTGTAAAGTAACTTAATGAAGGTAAATGTAGATGGAGCGTAAAAAGTAATAACTCCTTTGAAAACTTGAGGAAAATTAAAATTGTGCGTATTGGTTTACTTTTTTGAATGGGATGAGACTGGCAGGAATAGAAAAATGCTTGGAGCACACGATTCTAATGAATATTATGAAAGCTGGAGATGAAAAATAGAGGAGGCTTGATTTTCAGTGAAGTAGCCATAGGCAAAAATTACACCTCATTCTTTGAATGTTACCTTTGTTTCATATTAAATTCATCCTTGTACATTTTACACATATCTTAAACACCTTAGCTTCGATTGCTGTAAATTCCCCAATTTTCTCTCCCTCTCTGTCTCTCTATTGAAGCACAGCAAGTCAACACAAATCAAATGCTTTCTTTTTCCTGTTTGGTTTATGCATCTCGAATATATTTCGATCGGCGTGTCCATTCGAGGGAATTACTCATGCAAATCAAACTTGTCAGAGTCAGAAAGAGAGAATCCGCTCCCCAAAGCCGTACAATAATCACGTTAGGGTTAGTGCTTAGAAAGGAATTATCATAGAAATCGGTTCTGGTTTCCATGGGAATAGCGCATCGCTTGTCATCACTCGTTATCATTAGTGTGGCTGGTTTCTATGGCAACGTGTTCGGCCTAACCAACACTTATCTTTGGCAATTCAAATAAATGGGACGAAACCAATGTAATTTGAATTGTAATGTCCCCGTTATTGTCCTGTCGATTCTAGTGATGCTTGTAGTAATATGGCTGATGGGAATTTATTGACACTATACACCTACATCGCTATTGGATTGGACAGGTTTCCACTAAATTGTTCTGGCATTGCAGTTACCCAAAGAAATAGTGTAATATAGTCTCTCCCTGCTACCATCTCAACAGTATAACTTTCATACAGCATTAAAACTAGAAACGTTTCTTGCTTTCGTTTAACGTTTCAGTAAAAACTGGTTAAGCAACAGATTATGTTGTACATAACACACAAAAGCATTCACGTGTTTACACGCATAACAAGACGAGTTTTCTTTGTCATGCCACATAGTTTTCAGGAATCCTTCGCCTAAACAAATGAACGCGTGTCTTTTTTTTATTTTCTCAAAATGGCGCTGGCGATTTTGACTAAATACCATATTTTTTATTATTGGCATAACAAATAAAATTTATAGCTCGTAACTTCTGAAAAATTCTCTTTGTTCTGAATAACTTATATAGTTGACAAAACCTTGGGCTAGGAACCTGAGGAAAAGTCATTTTCTGCCCTAGTATCTGAAGCTGAGTCTCAACATAATATCTGTAAATTATGGGTCACTATAGGTCAGAAAACAGAGGATTCTATTTGTCCTTTTCCGACTTTTGGCAGATTTTTTTATTTAAAAATACTTTTTTTAGAATTTTTACTTGTACTCTTCGTCTTTTAGCTACTTTTTGTTTAAAGGTATATTTTAGAACTTTTATTTGTTCTTTTTTAATTTTTAGCTACTTTTTGTTTAAAGATAGATTTTAGAATTTTTATTTGTCCTCTTTGACTTCTTAGCTATTTTTGATTAAAGGTATTTTTAGAATTTTCATTTGTCCTCTATCACTTTTTAGCTATTTTTGATTAACGACATTTTTAGAATTTTAATTTGTCCTCTTTACCTGTTAGCTATTTTTGTTTAAAGATATTCTTTCAGAATTTTTATTTCTCTTCTGCCATTTTAGCTAATTTTTGTTTAAAGGTATTGTTTAGAATATTTATTTTTCTAGCTATTTTTTGCTTAAAGGTATTTTTTGGAATTTTTAGTCGTCCTCTTTGAGCTTTTATCTAAGTTTTTGTTTAAAGGTCCTTTTCTTAGAATTTTTATTTGTCCTCTTTGACTTTTAGCAAATTCTTTGTTTAAAGGTCTCTTTTTAGAATTTTTATTTGTTTTCTTTGTACTTTTAGCCATATTTTGTTTAAAGGTATTTTTTTTAGAATTTTTATTTGTCATCTATGCCATTATAGCTAATTTTTGTTGAAAGGTATGTTTTAGAATTATTTTTTCTAAATGCATTTTTAGCTATTTTTTGTTTAAAAGTATTTTTTATAATTTTTATTTGTCCTATTTGACCTTTTAGCTATTTTTGTTTAAAGATCATTTTCTAAAAATTTATATTTGTCCCCTTTGACTTTTCAGGTATTTTTTATTTAAAGATATTTTTATAATTTTTATTTATTCCTTTGACTTTTTAGCTATTTTTTATTTAAAGGTATTTTTTAGAATTTTTATTTGTCCCCATTGACTTTTTAGATATTTTTGTTTAAAGGCCATTTTTTTAGAATTTTTATTTGTCCCCTTTGCCTTTTTAGCCAATTTTGTTTAAAGGTCCTTATTTATAATTTTTATTTGTCCCCTTTGACTTTTTAGCTATTTTTGTTTAAAGCTCATTTTTTAGAATTTTTATTTGCCCCCTTTGTCTTTTTAGCTATTTTTCTTTAAAGGTCATTTATTTAGAATTTTTATTTGTCCCTTTTCCCTTTTTAGCTATTTTTGTTTAAAGGTAAATTTTTTAGAATTTTTATTTGTCACCTTCGCCTTTTTAGCTATTTTTTATTTAAAGGTATTTTTTTAGAATTTCTATTTGTCCTCTTTGACTTTTTAGCTAGTTTTGTTTAAAGATCCTTTCCTAAGAATTTTTATTTGTCATTTTTTTCCTTTTTTGTTATTTTTTATTTAATGGTCCTTTTTGAAATTTTCATATGTCCTGTTTGCCGTCTTAGCTAGTTTTGTTCAAAGTTATTTTTTAGAATTTTTATTTCTCCTCTTTGACTTTTTAGATACTTTTTGTTTCAATGTAATTTTTTAGAACTTTTATTTGTCCCATTTGTCTTTTTAGTTATTTTTGTTTAAAGGTATTTTTTTTAGAATTTTTATTTGACCCCTTTGCCTTTTAGCAACATTTTTATTTAAAGGTATTTTTTAGAAATTTTATTTTTCCTCTTTGCCGTTTTAGCTGTTTCTGTTTAAAGATCCTTTTCTAAGAAATTTTATTTGTCCTTCTTTTGCCGTTTTAGTTATATTATATTTAAAGGTCCTTTTTTGAATTTTCATTTGTCCTCTTTGCCGTTTTAGCTATTTCTGTTTAAAGGTACCTTTTGGAAGTTTTATTTGTCCCCTTTTTCTTTTTACCTATTTTTGTTTAAATGTATTTTTTTAGAATTGTTATTTGTCCCCTTTCTCTTTCTAACTATTTTTGTTTAAAGGTATTTTTTATAGTTTTTATTTGTCCCCTTTCTCTTTTTAGCTATTTTTGTTAAAAGGCATTTCTTAGAATTTTTATTTGTCCCCTTTCTATTTTTAGCTATTTTTGTTTAAAGGTATTTTTTAGAATTTTTATTTGTCCCCTTTCTCTTTTTCGGCTATTTTTGTTTAAAGGTATTTTCTTAGAATTTTTATTTTTCTCCTTTCTCATTATAGCTATTTTTAAAGCTATTTTTTTTTAGAATTTTTATTTTTCCTCTTTGACTTTTTAGCTCCGTTTTTCTTTAAAGGTCCTTTCTAAGAATTTTTAGTTTTCCTTCTTTTGCTATTTTAGCTATTTTTTTATTTAAAGGTCCTTTTTTGAAATTTTCATTTGTCCTGTTTGCCGTTTTAGCTATTTATTCTTTTCTAGCATTGCTATATCTTATATTTTTTACAGCTTTAATTTCTTTTTGACTATATTTATCTTGTTCAACATAGTCTAGAGTCAATTCTAATTTACTTTAACTAATACACAGTCCTAAGGTTGGTTACAGTAGTCAACAGGATCATTTCAATTGTATTCAAATCATTTGCACCAGCAGAGAATCCAGTAAACTGGTTTGTTTTTTTCCCCCTGAGATTTCAGCACCAATTGGGGTAAAGTTTCTGAAGTTGAATTTCTGTAACTTTAGGGTGGTTAAGCCAAATGTGATTTAATTATATCTAATTAAGTTCTTTATCCAGAATATCCATTGCTGATTGCAGAATCAGAAGAAGCAGTACTTAAACGTAATTGTACTTTAAAACTTATTCATTAAATGTTTAATTGAAAATTATTTTATTAATTTGTAGGTATCACTTCTTTAGGTTGATTTTACCAATCTTTAGATCTCTTTTGGGATGTTTTAGGTATTTTAAAAGGTCAATTTTAGACAATTTAGAGGTCCCTAACTTCCTAGCCCTACTTGTGAGAAAAACTTTTGATATTTAAAAATAGTCGTTGGAACTGTCTTTAAGAAATAAAAAGAAAAATTTTTCCATACAGATAACATATTGGAGACAGTCGGGTTGGTAGGTCCTAGCCCTATATGGTCTGTCACACCCTGGGTTACTTTTTTATTCCCTTGTCCTGAGAGATGAATGTTGGGATAACTCTAAGCTTTAAATTTACCTATTTCATTCATGGTGTGACATGACCCAATCGTTTAATGGATCTTAATCTAAAACAAAATAATTTAATTCCACCCCAAAGTTTCCATATCAGTATTTCACCGCAAATATGTTTTGAGACTCCCTAAATAAATAATAAAATAATTTTTAGGAAACGGTCTGACGCTAGAGGCATGTCTATCGACATAACTAAAATATTCGTTTAAGTAAAATCAATATAAAAATAAGATTTGAAGCTTTCCTGGCGACCAATATATTCCAGATGCTCTCGGGGTTCAAGCCGGATGTATTGATGAATAGTCATCTACGTTTTGGGAGCGTACATCTCTCCCATCATCTGATGGCTGATCATGAATACTCCTGGCTTGAACCCCGAGAATATAGAATATAAAGTAAATATTTTGAGGTCTCCTGAATAAGAAAATTATATATAATTCCCGAGATATTTACAGTTATTGGTTTGAGATTCTCAAGCTTAATCAAATTTAAACATCCTGTGCACTTAGGTCTAACTAGGTATATTATGGTTATCATCCACTAGAAGAAAAGGATGAACTGAAAAAAGCTTTTGAGGCTGCAGGCCACAGCAATACACCATAAAGACGCGCAGAAGTCACTTAATCGTTCCAGATTCGTCCTACTGCCTCGGCCAAGCAGCCTCTAGTGTCTATGAGAAGTATAAAACGTCATGATATTTCCGTACTCCAGCGCACTTATATACGAGAGCTGTTCAATAAAGAATGATCACTTTTTTTTGGGACAACGTACCTTTACTCATCCTCATAATTTTGATGGTGCTTCTCAAAGTAGTCTCCCCTGAATGCAATGCACTTGTCCCAGCGTTTCTGCCAGTCTTCAAAGACACACTGCAAACCATTTTTGAGACATACTTCAAAATCGCCTCCGCAGCCTTCACCACTGCTTCTGATGATGGATAATGCCTCCCACGAAGACTTTTCTTCAAGTTAGGGAATAGAAAAAAGTCAAATGGGACTAAATCCGGACTATAGGGAGGGTGAGGGATGCACTTCACGTTGATTTTTGCAAGATATTCAGCAACAACAATAGCAATATGCGGCCGCGCATTATCGTGGTGCAGCATCCAACCTGATTCACGGAAATGTAACCTTTTGCACCTGATATGGACTTGCAATGCTTCAGGACATCCGTGTAGTATTTTCCAGCTACTGACGTGTGTGCAGGTACAACATGTTGATAAACAATTCCATGACTATCAAAGAATGAGGTGACCATAACTTTCCCAACAGAAGCAACCACTTTTGCTTTTTAGGGGGTTGGTGATGAAGGAGATTTCCACACTGAGCTTTGCTGTTTGCTCTTAGGATCAAAATGATGTAGCCAAGTTTCATGAGCAGTAATTACGTTTGAAAAAACTCCGGATCTTCCTCTAACATTAACTTTAACTGCATGTTACCTCCATTGCAGCAGTAGGCGATACTGAACATGTCTGAACTTGCCTGGTTCTCACAGGCGGGAACCAGGAGTATTATTTTATTTATTTTAATATGCGAGCTTAGGTCCAGGTGTCTACAGTCTTAGCCTGGACTTATTGTGCTCTTTATTATATAAGAAACTACAAATCATACCAACATATTTAATTAATATAAACTTTCTTTTTGCAGACAGAATTTATGCCTACATTAACTACCCTAATGGCCACTGTCTCCAGTGGCCTTACAACTAAATCAAACCTAATAGCAGCCTTATTACTATGTACATTTTCTAATAAATAACTAAATTACAATTTTAATCTGAATAATAAATTATACTGACTGAAGGCTGCTGGCCTATTTCTAGTATTTTGCTCCTGCAACTGAAGTCTTCCCAACCTTGTATTCTGAAGTCCATTAAATTTCGTTGAGTACCAGGAGTACCAACAATGGAACTACTACGACGTGTTTATTTGACATTAAGCTAACAGAATATAAGATTGAATTTTAGTGCGAAAAATTATGGCCGTAAAAAATTATGATCATTCTTTAAGATAAGATAAGATAAGATGCTTTATTGTCACATACGCTTACAGATAGTGAGTAAAAACTCAGTAAACAGGTGACTCGTCAACAGTAGAAAATTTAAAATAATAATTACACAAAATAACAATAACACTAATAATATAAATACTAATAATACAAATAATATAATTACTAATAATATCAATACAACTATATACAAATATTGTTATAATTATGACATGCCCTTGGAATAATATTGTCAGAATATTAGAATTACAAAATGACAAAAAATTTCATTATAATTCAATTTTATCATCCATATATTCAATAATCGAGTAGTAGGCTTTGTCCATTAGTAGGTTATTTATTGCTTTATTAAAGCATTTGAGGTTTTTCATTTCACGGATTCTTACAGGTAATTTATTATATATTTTTATTCCTGCATATTGTGGGCTTTTTTCATACAGTGCTAATCTGTGCATGGGTGGTTTTAGATTATTTTTATTTCTCGTTCCATGATTATGTTGCATTTGTGAATTATAAATTGTATCAAAATTTGAATGGATGTATTTATTTATTTCATACAGGTATTGGGATGGTAAGGTTAATATCTTCAGGTTTTTGAACAGGTTTCTGCATGAAACTTTTGGTCTTGATTGAGTCATTATCCGAATTATCTTTTTTTGACTTTTATTGACCAGTCCTCGTAGTAAGAAAAGTGAATATCATAAGTACAGTGTATTGTATATGCGTTTTGATAGCACTTCCAGTCTCTTGCTTCCCATACACTGTCAATAGTTCTCCTTTCTTGCACTTAAGGAGTGCCATAACATTTTACACAAGCTGTACTATTGAGCAGCACCGGAGGAATATAAAATAAATATTTTGTTTGTTAAGGACGCTGTCAGTTGCCTGAATCACATCATTGCGAACAGTGTATTGGACTTTCGTTCAGCAAGAGTTCTTTTATATGCCAGAAGTATGTTAATATGTCTCTCTTTTAAACACATTTAAAAGCCGTTGGCCAGAATCTGGATTGAAACCGCGACTTTGGCCCCGCGATAACACGCCTGACTTGTATTGTGGCGTGCGGTAGGTGAATGCTGGGTTGTGGAACAGGATTTATGTCGAATCGTATAGAAGGATGGCGAATTATGCCCCTCGTTGAGGTGATCATTTGGAACAGGGTTGGAATTGATGATTCTTGAAGTCCCAGCTTACCTCGGCGTGGCTTCAGTCGGTTGAGCTAGATATCTTCTTTTTACAGGGGTGGTACGGCGGAAGGAAATTTTACGTAAAATGAGTAATCATTTTCCTCTGTATTAAATAATGTAGAAACTTTTATTTCCTTACTTCAATTAACACCAGTTCGAACAAGATGTATGATACAACATTTATAACACTATTCTTACACAAGATTCACTTGATGTGACGCGTTTATCTGGATGCGTGCAAGAATCAAAAGTTTTATACGTTGTTTTTTTACTACCGTGTATAATAATTAAATTGTGTGTCTTCTAGCGATGATATTTAATGTAAAGATTATCTAGTTATAATCGATGATGGTTACGAGAATAAACTTACACTCTTCCGCACACAACGGCGTTTAAGAAGAGAACCTTACATCCGTTCACGGCGACTGTTAGGAGAAGAATGACCGGTTCCGCTTCTTCTACACATTAGCATTTCGCTAATAGTTCAATCCCTCTAGAGGAATATTGAATATCCTCCATGGCAACGTAAAATCTTCTATATCTGATTGGTACACGTTTTACGATATACGCGTCACACCAATCACAAATAAGTTTGTTATTCCACACTTTTGTGACGTCATTTCCACTTACATAGCTTCTCTGTGCGTGATTCACTCTACATAACCTCACATAATACAATATTTGAAACTCTTTGGGGACAACATAAAATAACTGTTTCAGATGCCCCTCTTCAGAATATATGGAAAATTAACTTAAATCTCCCAATAATATTGTTCCATATATTCTGAAGAATGCCCCAATAATTAAACATTATTACAACAATGAACAATCAATACAATTTAAAATAACAATATAAAATCAGAAATTATTCGAACACAATAATAATAAACAAAACATTTTTCAGTAATTCATAAACATATTATTATTATTATCTTTTTTTTTTTAAATCATTTATTCTTGTGAGTGTCAAGGCTTTTGAATGGTTTTAAAAGTGTTTTGTGATATTTTCCTATCATTTTATTATCATCGTCTCTTAATTCGTACGTATGATCCCCAAATTTTCTTACTATTTTATATGGACCTTTATATAACAAATTCATTCTCCAATAGGATTTGATTTTAGAACTGGAGATATTAAATGTCTTTACGAGAACTTTATCATTTATTTCAGGATTCCATTTCGCTCCTTTTCTTTGTATCTTTGATAATCTTTTCTCTGCTTTTTCTTTTATTCTTCGAAATGCTTCAGCACACTTTTCTTCTTCATTCAATTCCATTTCATCTACTTTTAAGGTTGTTGGTGCTTTTATTACTAGAGGTTCAGGTTGTAGTCCAGTCATTAATTAGATTGGTGAAAATTTGGTAGTAGAGTTTGGGGTATTGTTAATGATTTTCTCAATCATATGGCAGTATTTGTACCAGCCTCGGTGGTTAGAATGACACAGAATTCTGAAATACAAGCCTAAATCACGCATCACTCTCTCGCAAGGATTTCCTTGGGGAAAATATGCTGAAGAGTAATACATCTTAATATTATTGTTCTTCATCTCTGAAGTAAACAATTTACTCCGGTGAACCGTTGCGTTGTCTGATAGCGATAGGCACAGATCTACTTTTATGAGTATAAGGAGCAATGTCGTTCACCTTAAATGTATGTATGTACTTATTACACAATCCAGGTTTCGTACTAAAAACGTTCCTGTTCTTTAGTATACATAACCTCAATTGTTCTCTTTGCGCGTGATTTAAATTGTATGTTTTCCCTAACTTTTCTTTCAAAGTTCTTTGGAATATCATTTCTTCCTCTTCTTGTTTTCGCTCGGTGTCGGTATTTAATGTGTTTATTTGGCAACAATGATCTCCAAGGTCAAACGTCTCATTTTCTTTATTATTTAAAAGTAAATTTTCTTTACCACTATCATCTTCTTCATTATTTATTATATCTTCTTCGTATAATATTATATTTTCTACAAAAAACCTATCATTATTTATACTATCCTTCTCATCTTCTTTTAATATAATTTCTTCTAACAAATTTATTTTGATTACTTCATTATCTCCTTTGACCTTCATTTCATGTTTTTCGAAATCTATCACACTTTGCCAACCATACAATACATCATTGCCAATAATAATATCACGAGCTAAGTTTGGTATTACCAATACGATAAAATTGAAATTCAAATCATCTATTCGCGCAGGAATTAACGCTTGATATTTAACTTTATCTTTCTTTTTCCCAATAGCTGTGCTACAGTATACATTACACACGTTTAAATATTCAATCCTAAACTTGGATAGTAATTCCTTGAATAAGTTCTCACTTATTACTGATGAACTAGCTCCTGTGTCTATCAATACTTTATATTCGCTATCGCCTATACGAAGGTTAATCTGAGGTGGATTTACTAATTCCCGATCTTTACTTCTGGAGAGAGTGAGCTTATCTTCTGGTAAATTTTGAATTTTGATTTTGCCCTGTGTCATTTCTACCGAACCACTTTCCAAGGCACAAAATGATTTGGTACTCAGTTTTCCGCATTAGTGCGGTCGGTAGTTACACTAGCAGTTGGGTTGGTACTACCGTTATTTATTTCTCCTTCTATTCCCTGAGTCCGTGTCCTTTCTAGGTTATTGTCTGCCCTTTCAAACCTAGGACCCCCAAAATCTCTTAATGAAGAGTCTTCGATGCTAGTTCCCCTTCCTCTACTTTGATAACCCGTTCTTAAGTTATTTCACCTGTAAAACCTCAGTTGATTCACCTGATTACTCCTCACATTTCCCACAGGTTGGTCATTATTATAATTCCTCCTAGGAGTATTTGGAATTCTCCTTCCTATACCTGGCACTACCGATTCATATGTCTTTCTGGGGTTGTACTCTCTTCGTTCATAGTTGTCTCTTGAACGTGCCCCGCCCCAATTTTGGTTAAAACTATTTTGGTTTTGGTTAGTATGGTTGTGATTTTCCCTGAATGTTGGTCTTACTTCCTGTCTATTTACTTGCTTTTGTTCTATATGAGTCTTGTCAGGATCAACTTGACTATGAGTAGAATCAGAATTAAGGTTATGAGCCTCAAATTCTGATAATAACTCAATCATATCAGTAAAGTCGACGGGCTTAGCCACAATTAGGTGGTTTCTAATGTGCGGTGGATAATGTCGTATTAGCATATTCACGATCTCGGTTTCTGACATATCTGGATTCACAAGTTTACTTTTGTTAGCAAGTTTTAGGAAATATTCTGTCATGGACACACCCTTCTTGAACTCGAATTTACCAGTGGCCAGTTCGACTTTAATTCTTCTCTGTCTTTCTGGACCCCAGAACCTATTTATAAACACATTCCTAAACATACTATACGTTTCATGTGATGCTAGTGTTAACCTCAGCCATTCTAAAGCATTTTTCTTCAAACACCTTTTAACAATCATCCTAAATTCATTTGGAATCTTTTTAATTTTAAAATATTCTTCTAATTCCTTTAGAAATATTTTGGGATTGTCTCCCGATTCTTCTTCGAAAGTAGGTGGACTTATGTCATGCAACAAATAATTTGTACAATTTGTGTTACCTTGACTGTGTAACTGTGTATGTGTGTGCATGTTTTGTATTTGTCCATTACCATTTACTTCACAATCAGGTGACAAAGATTCTGTATCGTCACTCTCCAAATAATTCTCTAAGTTTTGTACAATATTACCTGAATTACCAGGTGAGTCAATACATGTAATATTCTTAGATTTTATTACCCTCTGGTTCTCAGAAATTTTGCTTGCCTGTAATGCAACCACAACTTGATTCAGCTTGCTAATGTTTTCTTTCTCTCTCTCAAAACTTTCCTGTGCCAAATCTATTCTTGTAATCATTTCACTATTCAACTTACTGACTTCATCATATTTAACTTTTAGTTCATCTTGTTGTGTTTGCACCTCAGTAGCAATTAGTTTAACATCATTTCTGATACTATTTACCTCTCTTACAAAATTATTCTGTATTTCAATATTTTCCTCATGGTATTTCCGTGAATTATCTAATAAGACTACATCTATTTCTTGTCTTATTCTATTCTCTAATTCCCCTATTTCTACTTTTTGTTTTTCTACAAATTCTACTTGTTGTTGCTTAAGGATTTCTGACTCCTTAGCCAATTCACTTCTTATATCTTTTACTACATTTTCCTGACTTATTTTCATTTCCTGAAACATCTCTTTTAACTTAGACATTTCTCCATCATGAGATTCTATTTTCTGTTTTAAAGATTCTATGCCTTCTCTACACTCTTCTCTTCCTTTCTCAATTTCATTTCTTAGGTTACCTAAACCTTGATCTATCCTAGCTTCTAACTTCTCTGAATTTTGATCTACCTTTTCTGAATTTTGATCTACCTTAGCATTTAAATTACTCATTTCCTGCCTTAAATTTTGATCTGCCTTTTCTGAATTTTGATCTACCTTAGCATTTAAATTACTTATTTCCTGCCTTAAATTTTGATCTGCCTTTTCTGAATTCTGTTTTATTTCCTGTCTTATTTCCTGTCTAAAACTATTTAAATTTTCTGAATTTTGATCTGAATTCTGTCTTATTTCCTGTCTTATTTCCTGTCTAAAACTATCCATTTTAGCATCAAAATTACTCATCATTTTCTCTAACCTGTCTATTATCATTTCATTACCTTTACTCTGCATAATTTCTGTTCTACTTGTTCCTGCATCATCACTACTCATTCCTTCCACTACTTCCCTGACTTCTTGTATTTCTGCTCTCTTATCACTAACTAGTCTTTCCACTCCTTCCCCAACATTTTTATTCTTATTGTCTGTTAATTTTTTACCTTCCATTTTAGGTAATATTTTTCCCTTTCTTAATAACATAAAAAAAATGAAAATTATAATTTTGTCACTTTTTCTATTAATTATCTATTAAGATTTTCCGTACTCACTTTTCTTCTTTCTTCTTTCTTGATTCGAAGTTACCTGTCCATTACACTATTTATTCTCCTGTGGTGTAATCCTCCTTCTGCCTATTCGAGCCATACAGTTGGGCGCCATTTTGAAACTGGTTTTATGTCGTACTGTATTGATGGATGACGAATTATGCCCCTCGTTGAGGTGATCATTTGGAACAGGGTTGGAATTGATGATTCTTGAAGTCCCAGCTTACCTCGGCGTGGCTTCAGTCGGTTGAGCTAGATATCTTCTTTTTACAGGGGTGGTACGGCGGAAGGAAATTTTACGTAAAATGAGTAATCATTTTCCTCTGTATTAAATAATGTAGAAACTTTTATTTCCTTACTTCAATTAACACCAGTTCGAACAAGATGTATGATACAACATTTATAACACTATTCTTACACAAGATTCACTTGATGTGACGCGTTTATCTGGATGCGTGCAAGAATCAAAAGTTTTATACGTTTTTTTTTTACTACCGTGTATAATAATTAAATTGTGTGTCTTCTAGCGATGATATTTAATGTAAAGATTATCTAGTTATAATCGATGATGGTTACGAGAATAAACTTACACTCTTCCGCACACAACGGCGTTTAAGAAGAGAACCTTACATCCGTTCACGGCGACTGTTAGGAGAAGAATGACCGGTTCCGCTTCTTCTACACATTAGCATTTCGCTAATAGTTCAATCCCTCTAGAGGAATATTGAATATCCTCCATGGCAACGTAAAATCTTCTATATCTGATTGGTCCACGTTTTACGATATACGCGTCACACCAATCACAAATAAGTTTGTTATTCCACACTTTTGTGACGTCATTTCCACTTACATAGCTTCTCTGTGCGTGACTCACTCTACATAACCTCACATAATACAATATTTGAAACTCTTTGGGGACAACATAAAATAACTGTTTCAGTTGCTTCCTCCTCTATCGCGATCTTCCTGATCCAACATTATTGTCTACGGTTACAGGCTTACAGGGCCACAGATGGTGTACGGCGTGTGTTAGTAGATGGTGCTGGCGTCAGTTAGGACTACCCAGTCAAGAGTCACCTCCCTGTGAACCCCATGGGACTGAGACTTAGATGGTGGGATTGTGGGTAGGCTGTCGGATGCTTTTGAACTGGAAACGTTAGGAAATTTTGCTTACGCCTGAATATAGTTACCCTTCGGGTTTTACCCTCATCTCTCCCTCCGATGGTTATCGGTAGAAGAACAAAGGGCCTGATGACCTGCACGTAATGCTCTAACCTGGTTGCGGAGGTCTATGCGAAATATCTTTACCTTTAACTCACCTAGGACAAGCATCTACGTCATCTGCCCGCCACTTCCCTATACCATGAAATTAGGTAGTAATGATCAGACATCGCATCCCGTACGCCTTAGCAATCAATGTACGCGCACAGGTACTATACAAGGTCAGGCGTGACATCAACAAATGTCCGTGTCAACAAGTATACCGAAGCGCTGTGTGTACAGTCTGCTACGGATACAAAGTGTAAGCTACGTTACAACATGCCATCCTCCTCATTGCTTTCGATGGGATATTACAGTGAACAACCATGTTCATTCGTAAATTGTCAAATGTGAATTTTCTGCGCCTCTCACTGAAACAATATAAAAATATTGGGAGAAATTTCATTCGTCACATGACATTAATGGTGCATATGAGTAGTACAAATCATTTTCATATGTTTGTCGGAGACTTAGTTCATATCTTATATTACGCAGCATTGAAAATCCAGTATTTTTGTGTTGAATACTGGACAATTCATTTTTGTTCGTTTGATAGATGGTGCATTCTCTATATTGTTAATTTTTGCAGATATCTCCTCGACTGCTTTTATACAGCTCGAAAGTTCATTTTTTTAAGCTGTCTAATGATTATTGATAATACCTCAAAGCTTTTGATTTATAAAATGCAGATTGTCCAATAAAGGTTGTGAGGGCAATGCTATTAACACAATATGTCAAACACCTTGTACTCCCTGGAAGACAGATCTACCTGCGTGGAGAGCAGTAGTTGTAATGAAACTAAAGCTACGCGCTGTGAACCGGACTAGCCCTGCGAGTTGTCCCCGGGACTGACGTCAGCAGTTATATACTGCGAGACTCGTAAACATCACATCCCTTTAAAGGTGTACGGGCTCCGATGTCTGGTAATGACAAAGCAGCACAAACTGCATCTACCTATCAGAGAAATAACAAGGACTACACTACCAAGTAGGGAATGAACCCAGGACCTCCTGAATGTGTGTCTCACGTACTACGGCAGAGCCATTGCGCTCGGTAAAACTTAGTTCTAGTTTACATGCATTTTATCAACGTAGGACAAATAACTTTTTGAAGCAATCACTTAGTTGACGCATTCTCATTGTTGCCACAGTTCGGAGAAACAAACGAGAAAACGAATTAGTGAAAATGGAGTTTTGCCAAGTGCTGCAGGTCAACAAAGCCATTTATATCTCTCAGTCAGGCTATTATTACTCAGCAAGACTCGCCCTTGGCAAAAAGCACAATGCAATGGTCATTGACTCAATGTGAAGGCCGCATTGTCTACCCAGAAACACGATTCCTATAATTTATTCTCCTTTCTTTTGTTTCTAGAGAAGCTAGTGAAAGACAGCTGTATTGAATACAGTCAAGTTTTGGACAATAGCCTAGGTTTATTAGGGTTCCACTAGGAACCGCCTTACGTATCAATAGGATAATGAAATTGCACAGAAATAAGAATCGCAAAGCACAAACACAGGGACTGAAATCCTGTTTTATTAAGTTGCAACAAATAAATACTGTTTTATAGTAAACTGAGCCAACTAGACCAACGTGCTACTGAAAACCACCAAGGTGGTGGTCATAATGTGGCGTGGGTTAGGGTTAACCGTATGTGACATAATAGCGGGAAATGGGAGTATGCCCACGATAAGAAGGCTAGAGGGGTATGAAGAGCAGAGGAGCTTGAACTGTTTATCCGCTCCGGTAGGGATCTGTTTACTAGGAAATGAGTGAGCAGAGTGCATATGAGTCACCCATGCTGCCAGATCTAATGTTTGTTGCTGCGATAGGTATTATGTATATGTGAGCTATGTAACAACACTTGTGTATTTTAAACGTGCCTTTCATCCTTGTCATACTCGAAAGGCAAGCATACACCCCGAGGAGACAGCAAAAGTGATTACGTTGCGCATTCCTCTAGCTTGCCTTCTTGTCTTGGGCAATCAGTACGCACCCAAGACATGCCAATAAGAGGCATGATGACTCCATACTCCGTATGAGATGCTTTGTTACATCGTCCGGCTAGTAGCTTATTTTTACCACACTGAAGTTCAGGAAGTTTCTATAACTGACCTTACCCCCGCAATAATCGTCCATCTCAACTCAGGTAGGTTTGCAGGTTTCCTCAACAGATCCCATACTGTCATTGTTGGGATTGCTAGTTCTCGACTCGTCCGCCCTACTACTAAGAACTTTCTTCGGAAGCCTTTCTAACACTCCTCAGTTTCATCGGATATGCGTTTACCGCAATTTTTCCCTTATACAAACTCGTTGTTCGCATTTGATCATACAGTCGGGTGCACGGAATGATGATTCTGTTTTCTTATATTTTCTTTATTTAATGTTGTGAGAACGACTTCATCATCTAAGTCCGACACCTGGGTGAGCCAATAGCTTATTGATTTGAGTTCAACTTCACTACACACATTTATCTGTGTACCTAGATTTTTATGGTGAAGATGGGTTGCACGTTGACTATTTCGAAGCCCCAGGTTGGAAAGCCATATGTAACAGGATTTCTTCGTTGTAGTACACATGCGATGTTGAATATACTATGATGATTCCCCACGTTGTGGCGACATGTCGAAAAGGATTTCTTCGGTGTAGTTTCAATTGGTCCTTGTGTATTGTGTCTGCTTAAATAAGTCATAAGATCTCTTCTTCTCAAGGGTGGTCACGAGTGAAAGAAATAAAATTTGGATAAGTTCAATTTCGTAATATATAATTTAATTGTATCATCTTGATCACATTTTACTCGAACTTTCTTTCCTAGTCAATCATTGCAGGTTACCTCCATCACATCGATAAATCCTTGCTTCCTTCATAAATAGTTTCCGTTAATTACATAAAATTGCTTACTCCTGCACGTCCACTCTTCGAAATAAAAACTTTCATCTTCTCCGAGTCGTTTTTCCACAAGGAAGATTATGGATTTTTTTCTCTCTCTCTCCATAGCAACCATTCATTTATTTATACTGACGTCACTTATACCAACCAATATACATATCATGTACAATTTTCCCTCTAGAATCTCACATCCACACACTCAACATAAACATTATAAAATTTTTAAGCATTTTCCCCAAATTCCAAATAACACCACCAAGCAAATAAACAAAACTCATTTTCAAGACCAAACAAAAACAACTGTTACAGCTGAAAACAAAAGTAAGCCTAGGTGAGCTGTGGAAGGGGTGGGGTACAGAAACAATTCACCTAAGTGATCGAAAGATGCGGTTAGCCACAAATTTATTATTTGCACCAGCCTCCGCCAGAAGTCTGTCGTTCAAATATTAATCTATCAACACAGGTAAGTTTAAAGCTGAGGAACGAAGGAAGCAGAGTGAGGTAGACAAATTTTAAGCGTAGGGCTAGATCTGGATGCTTAAAGCTCTTATCTGTATGTAGTATTTTATGTAGTATGTTACCCTTAAGTCCTGCGCCATGGTGTAGTGGGCTAAGTCAGTATGCTTTGACTCCCTGCCAGTGAAAGCGACCCGTGATCGATCCCACCGCAGGGGTGCGGATTTTAAGTCCCGTGTTTAGGAACGGTGCGCACTCAGCATCATGAGGTATTTGAGGAGCTACGATAGGTAAGCCGCCCTGGTCACGAAAACCAACATTCCGGCTGGGATTGCCGAGATGCTTCTCCCCGTATCGTACCTTGCTTATGTGGGCGTGAAGCCAGCAGTTGCGTTGGAAGGTCCTGACCCTATATGGGCTGTCGCACCCTGCGTTACTTTCCTATATTGCCCTTATACAGCCTGCAATTACTTTTCCTTTACAGCACAGTGAATGATCAGTTCCTAGTTGCCACCAATCACTGTCTTGTTTATATTTGCGCATTCTCTCTCAATTCTACCCGCCTTGTATTTAGCCTGTGACTTCAGCATGCCCCTTCATTATTGTGGTAGGTAAGGACACGGAGTGGCGATAGATGCAAATAGTGTAATCTCGGCTATCGTGAACACGGTCACGTAGAAGCGACTACACGGAAGGAAGAGGGGTCACACTTTAAGGCTTTTACCTACAAAAAGAAAAGCCATCTCTCTAATGTGTACCTTTGAGCCTTATACTATAAATATTGAATCCAAAATAGGAATTTTAATGAACGCCCCTTACTTTATCTAGTAAACAGCATAATTCAAAACAAAAATATCTGTTAAATGCCAAACTTACGAGGTGCGTTCAAGTTATAGCACCTCCTATTTTTTGCAGGACTAAGACCAGGTGGGAGCTTATGTTTTTTTTTAAATACACATGGACTCTTTGTGAATGCGTGACAGAGATGGCAGCACTGAAGAGTGCATAGATCTGTAGTGGCAGAGACGAGAGTTAGGACTGTTTCTGATACTTAAAATGGCGACGTTTTCATTGCAAGAACAGCGTGTAATCAACAGTTTTCTGCATTTTCGTGGTGTGACAGCTATTGAAATTCATCGCCAGTTGAGTGAGGTATGTGATGATGGTACCGTGGATGTGTCTAATGTGCGTTCCTGGGTACGACAATGAAGGCACAACATCCTGTGACAACAAACGTAACATCAATCCTTTACCCAGTGTTTCCTAGGTATAGAGGAGAGAGCAGGGGCCCTGATAGTCCACGCAAGCGCTAGGAAAAGTATTTTCTTTGCTCAAATTTCACCGTGTTGCCGCAACACACAAACCGTCGCCACCGGTCCTGCAACTCTTAAACAGATGAAACGGCGGGAGCAGAAATAGCCTACCAATCGTCTACTAATCCCAGGACACCACGTAAAAGCCCATGGTCATGAATGGGCGAGTGACAGCAATCGAAGGCGTTACCTCCTAAATAAGTTACCGCGGAATCATCGCGAAATCTTAACAGTGGTTAACATTTGTTTATGCTCTCTCTCTCTCTACTTGACTGCATATTTTTAAAGTATTTTTTCACAATAACCAAACCCAGATGCTCCTATCTTCCATTATATTTATCTTATATCTTATTTGAGACGTGTGACTTATATTATCAAAGCTTTCTAAAATAAGGAGTGCCTTCTTTCACACTCGGTATATTATTTCAACTTTAATTAGGGTTGGTGTGCCCTGTCCTATCGTGCCAATCGTGTCTGGCCACTACTTCAAGTTATTTTTCGGGAGAGCTGCTAATCACATTACCGTATTAGATGAATGAACTTTGTGGAGATTCACCAATTTTAAAATAAACTAAGTTAAAATTAAGATATTTCTCTAAACATTATCTTAAAATTAATTTAAATTGTGTATTCATTTTTCTTACAGGAAAAAAACACGAATCTCCTGTTAAAAAGTATGTTGTAAATTTGATAAAATGCTATCCAGATATGAAAAAATTAAAAAAATGAAAGGTTAGTGAATTTTCTACCATACAATCATAACAAAATTAAACAACATTTTGGTATATTTTGGAATTTAAAACTCTAACATTTTGAAGTGATGCCTAAGCTCTGAGCACTTTATAACGTGTCACGACCGCAATTCTGTCATCTGACCGCAGTTCGAAACATTATGAATTAAAGAATTTAGTACATCTTCACGTAACCCAATGGTCCTCCCGAACAATCCACACGTACATTGATGATGGATAAAAGTTTGTAGCCGCGAACGCTTCTTTTCCTCTGTTAAGGTTTCTGCAAATGTGGAAAATTGAAGACATATTTACCCATAAATAATGAATGGCAGAAGACAGAATGCAAGGATGCGCCATAGACGTGCCGTTGGTGACAATTCAAAACTCTACAAACCTGTGCATCATCTAGAATACTACTTTTAAGTTCATAAACCTGCATACAGAACATGTCAAATACAGTTTTGTCCATAAATAAAGCAATGTCTAAATATATATCTTGGAAATTTCTAACGACTTCTGTGCCTTTATTATGTATTTCAAATGGGAAGAGTTCTCGCCTGTAGCGAATCAGATGCGTGAGGGCGGCCACGCAGTGGCTCAGTGGTTAGACCACTTGGTTCTCACCAGGGCGGCCCAGGTTCGATCACAGGTGACTGCAAAGTGAGGTTTGTGGTGGACAACACGGCGCTGGGCGGATTTTCTCCGGGACCTTCGGTTTCCCCCGCCATCTCATTCCATCGTTGCTCCATCTTCATCTCATGTATCATCAGTGTCACCGCCTGCGGTGCCGTATGTAGTAAAAGCGTTCGTTAAACACTACACATGCGTGACGGCCTTCAGCGTTGCCACCTGGTTACCCCCACTCTTTTATATTCCCCCCTCTCTCCCTCACACTTTCGAGTGTTCTTGGCGCTAGACGTAAGGGAACGCAAACTGGATTTTCCAAAGTTTTATAATAATGCAGTTGTTGAAATCACAATTAAAACGTGGATATTCGTATATTACGCACGTTGTTTAAATATTTAGTTTAAAAATAATTATAGTTTATGAATTACTTCTTTTTCTAATCCAACGAAAATGCCAGCGATGCATCCGTATAGCTGTGAATGTTACTTACGTTAAGAGATAATTCGTCATTGTCATTTTCTTCAACGTCTGAGTACTGCAAATTTATGATGATAGTTTCCAAAATCTCATTACGTGCTATTTCTTTCCAAAAGTCATCTTCTTCTTGTTTATCTGATGTACCACGCAGTTTTCCCTTGTTGTGTTCCTTGTCAATTTCTTTGTGAATAAGTCGTTCAACGTCAGTCAGTTTAAAAATATTATTTCTGTTTGCAACATAATGTCACGGCAACAGGCATAAAAGTTTCGGCACAAATAAGGAAACAATCGGCGGATATAGCTTCATGGTAATAATGAGCCTTGCTAAGCAGTTAACGATAGCGTGTAGTGTAAACAGATATCGCCGGCAAGCAAGATAACTGAGATTGTTATTGTCCTCGATTTTGGAAGATTGTGTGATGTAATGTTGTTACGTGAGAATTGGAATAGTGTATTTCGACGATAGTAAAGGAGATTTTTAATTTCTGCAACTCGGCCTTTTAATTCTACGAACCCACAAAGTTACAATAATTTGAGCCCACATTAGAACTGGTGGATTGTTCTGGCAGTAGTAAGAGGGAAGGTGGATCACGTCTCATTGATCCAGCTGATACACTTTTTCATGTTTTTTAAACGCTCGATAGAGCGTTGAGGTAGGGGACCAGCGCTGTGATCGTCTCTTATCGGATCTTATCTGGTCGACTAGAAGAATCAAATATTAGTAAGTTGATGTACAGTAAGTTACGAAAATAAAATTGAGCGATTGGAAGCTGCATGTGTCTATATAATATGTTTCCTCGCGGATGCCGATGTATGACACATTGCTGTCCAGAAGACATGATTATATCGCCGTGAATGAGCGATAATTAGAGGTAAACACCTTTGTTTTGTGAACTTTTCCCGATACGCTTTTTCGCTTTGCCACGTAGTAAACTGAATAGTACTGCTTTGAACTCTCTTGAGTAAATAGAAATTACGAACCATTCATAAACAAAGATAGAATGTGACCAGACACGTTTTGCCAGACTAGCAAGAAGTGTATTGTTTTCTCTCATGGAATTTAACAAACGCCTTGGCTTATTCAAAGTATTTCTTTGATCACGTTATGTAAAATATTTACGTTTCAGTTCTAAGTAATTCCAAATACCTATACGTACACTCATGCATGTCAACCAATAATGATATTGTCATCCAGGCACGGCCAACTGACGGCTGAGTGAAAGCTGGGTAGCATTCGGCCACGCCTACCCATTTATCTTGCAGCGCCAACTGAAGGGATCGCAGGCCACTGTGCCGCTTCTTTCCCTCCCCCCTGAGTTCTCGAACATCCAGGATATATCATCTAACCCGGAACCTTCTAGATAGGTCAGTTGGTCTTATATAAGTGACGCGCCGGGCCGGAGAAGAGTTCAGTTCAGTTCTTGACGAGCAGCCGTGAGGAGCGCCCAGTGAGTGAACGGACTGGAAGACGGTGTACGTGTATCAGAGGAGTTGTGCGTAATTGCGAGTGCAATGGACCTGTGACAGACGAACTGGTGAATTGTAATTGTGTGCGCTAAGTAATTCTATGTAATCGGCAAGTGTTCCAACTGTAATTCGGTGGGAATAAAGAACAATTTGAGTTTGTGCAATTGGACTTTTAATATCACGAAACCACAAAGTCACAATATTCATGACAGTGCTTACGTCGCAATCCATTGTTATAATATAACAGTTCTTTATTTATTTGTATTAGGAAAACTATTTCAACGGTTATGTTAAATACATTACTCTCCCCTTCCTCGTGGATCAATTTTTGCAAAATCTGAATTTTTGTCTTAGCGCGAATAGTATTTATTAGAGATTGATTAGTTTGGCGCTCGTCACACACCACATAGGGGGAATGCAGTACAACAGCGCAGGACTCCGGTTGGTTCCTCATCTAGTAGCACTCAAGGTCAAACATTATCCCATTTGAAACACATAATAGCGTATCTATTCATGTGCTGAGAAATTCTGTTATGTAGAAATATCTATCTTTTACTGGTTAGGAAATTAATGTTTTTCAATTTCAGAACGTAAAAATTACAAACAATAGCAAACCAGCATTTAAGTTTTAAAACTTCAAGTTATGTATCTTAAAGCTCAAGTCATGAGGCTTCGTATGTAAATAAAAGTTTGTTTATCAACCTCCCAGTTCCTTTTTACTAAACCCGTGTAGTTGCGGGAAAAGAAAAAGGTTTAATAGAGAGTGTTTGTAAACAAAGGGAGAGAAATTAAAGGAAAGGGCTTGCTGAATGGGATGCGGAAGCGTTGTTCCCCCTTAATGCGTCTGTCTACCTGCGGTGGGCGTCATCAGACCACGTGACCTCCGACATTGACCGATCTACCTGCCTGCAGCATCCCACGGTACAGAATGTGGGTCATTGTTACACAGCGCTCGCCTCAATAACAGCGCTTCACTCAAAATTAAACAGCGTATCGCGAATCGTATTAAAGTTCTTTGGTTAGCAGCGTTGGGTTTTTACTGTCTGCGTTACTTTCTTCACCTGAGCGAGAAATAGTAATACTATTATGATGTGTTGGGAAATATATGCACTAAAAACCTGAAAATATTCATGCAAATATACAATAAGAATTGCCATAATATGCACTCAAATGTGCACTATCAAATGATATTAATATGCTGCGTTATTGGAAATGTTTTACCACACTTAACCTAAAAAGGTACAAAAGAACGGGATAAGTGGGTATAGTCGATCCATTTAAACCTGAACCATTTCAATAGGGCACAACTTTTGAACCAATAAAAGCACACACGTGCAACTTTGGGAGAATATAATACACAATTTGGAGATTACATTACACTATTTACATATCAGAGAAAATGTTGGAAGTGTCCTCCACCAGCATCTATACATGTTTTTACTCGTCTCATCATATTCTCTGAAGTTTTACAGAGAGTATCCTCGCCAATGTTACTTATTTCGGTTTGAAAGGATTCTTTGAGAACAGCAATTGTCCGTTACCTATTCTTGTATACTCTATTTTTATATAGTAAAATAGTAATTTATTTTCTCATCTTTCCTTTTACATCAAAAAATGGAAATACAAAATCAAGATTACAATTATAAAATCAATACTGAAATATGCCATATATTCCTAAATCCTGAAAATCCTATTATGTTGCCCACCATTGAATAGTAATTCGGTCACCATACACCTAACTCTAGGTTTTTGTGTATTGGAGGCCCTCTACTCCTTTTTACACATTTTGCCATTTCACCTATCTCAATCTAGATTTTTCTCTTGATTGTTCTTAGCCATCTCTCTTTAACTTTCCCTAAATAATTTCCTATATTTCTCCTGTTCTTTTCCCCTTTTACTGACAACATTTTTCTAATTACTACTTCACCCCCCAAATTGTCCCATTCACGTAGCCAAGCCTGCGCTCTCCATATCTTTGTCTATTTTTATATACCTCCTACAAGAAAAGCTTCGGTAAGGCTAGGTCAGGGGATCTGGAGACGAAAATACTAAAGATTTGCCAACGTTCTGGAAGACGTAAAGCATGGAATTTTGAGGACACACGCCAAATTTTGAGAGATACTAAAAGATACCATACCATACACTTGGAAAATCATACAGATGCTTTACATCTGTACCTCATAAACTGACACCTCAAGAGGCTGAACGTAGGGTGGAGATCTGTTGTCAGCTTATCCGTAATCCCATGAATGATAGATTTGTCACTTGTGACAAAAAATGAGTGTATTATCAAAACCCTGATGCAACGAAACAGTGACTTGGTCCCAGTCAACCTGTCAAAGCCATCGTTAAAAAAAATCAGTTCGGTTCCAAAGTAATGTTGCGTGTCTGGTGGAATTTTTAAGGTGTGATTTATTGGAAGTTTGTTCCAAACGGGCGGGCGATTGATGCCGATCTTTATTCTCAACAATTGGAAGGAGTTCATTAAATTATGAGACGGTGTAACCCAGCATTAGTTAACCGAGTTCTGTTGCAACAGGACAATGCAACACCTCATGCTGCACGAACAACCATGGAAGTAATTCAGTAATTAGAAGGAATTGAACTGCTACCACACCCAGCATACAGCTCTGATCTCGCACCATCAGAGTTTCATCTTTTTCTATTCCTGGCCTATTTTCTACGTGGAAGAAATTTTGACAACTTTGAACCAGTGCAAGTGGGTGTCGCGAAATTCTTCGCAACAAAAACAAGACATTAGAACCATCATGGGATAATAAAACTCGCTGAACGATGGCTCAAAGACTATAGAATCTAAATGTCTACACTTTGAAAATCAGTTAAGTGCTTGTCAGAACACATTTCAAATAACTGTGTTTCTTAAAAAAGGATAATACTTATGACACAGTATATATAACACCCTGACAGTTCCGCAACCATTAAATAGAATACACGGTGTTCAGTTTATTCGTTATTTTCCACCCTCCGATTGAGTAAGAATGACGTCATAGTTGACTGCTGAGTCTATCTTGAAATCATAGTGGCCTCTACGGAGAAGAAGCGGTAATTTTTGCGGAAGAGTAAGCAAATTACAGCTCTCTGAGTGTGGTTGCGCTAGTAACTAATACAACCAACTTCCCCTGGATATGAACACAGAGCACCGCGTCTTCATGTTTGAATGCTACTTTCGTACCAGCATTAAAATTAGTGCGACATATAAATACAATTTAAACCGCTGCATAGAGGAGTTTATACAACGCTATCCAGCATTCAGACAAGTCCCAAAACTTTCCAGGTACCGTCAAATTGACATACTTTTGTTTGCAACATAAACATCTTACGTTTTATCAGTATACGATATATTTTTGTCACTCTCACGCTTAATTAAAATGTCTATTAGTGTTGGTATCCTTATGTCTTTTAAAACCAATACGTGCATCAAACATTTCCAAGATACAGGATCTGTTACTCGCAAAATGATACACACTGGACGCTATAAAGTGACTGGCCTCTATCTAGAAGCAATAAATAATGTTATGATAGAAAGGCCTCAAGCATACCTTCTCGCAATACAGACAATGTTTAAGGGGAAGAGAGAAAGGAAATATAGCAAAATGAACACATAAGACTATGTACTAGAGACATTTTCTTGTTTAGACTTGGATAAAAGCTTTGTACATATTGTAACGCTAATTTAATTTTCATTCCTAGAGCGTGTTCTGCTAATTTTCTGGTTTTTAACGAAGTTAAATTGAGAGTAAACTGTGGGTGATAGAAAAGAATTGAGATCAAATTCAAATATCTCTATTTTATGTGACAGGTTTACATTATGCATATATTGTGAAATAAGTGTTCATTGTCTTAACATTTCCTATATTCCTCATTGTATACTTTTATGGCTGCATAATTAGCTTTGGCATTGCAGTATATAGTTTTTTATAAACAGCTATCGTATCTACGCATCAAGTCAACTCAACTCCATGCTGGCGGGCTGTTTGGAACAGCCCGAAGGGTGGTCAAATCGTGTACCTGCTCTGGGAAGAGCTTAACCACGTAGTGGCGGGATGTGGATGTTGCAGAATGACGGGTGTATTTTAAGTGGGGTTAGTGTAGGGAGGTAGCTTGTTGCTCCTCAGGGAAAGGCGAATTTACGCACCTTTATATAACGCGGGCAAACCCACCTCACTAATGGTATATCTACCTGCCAGTAGAAGGAGGCCTCAAAGCTGCTGTCAGCACATCAAATACGAACGAAAGCCGCTAGGGGAATCGTATATAATCTCGCTCCATCAGTGATGCTATTGTTGACGTCAAATTTTGCGCGGTAAAATAAGAGATAAAAATGAACAACCTGTATACGTTGGAGATATCAAATTAAAACACATGCTCTCTGGTCAATTCGAAGAAGAGAAAGAGAAAGAAGCTTTTGCCCTCTACTTATATTTTTCTTTAGTTATCTATTTAAACTTAAAGGGGGAGGTTTAAATATAAGCTCTTTCCACTAAGCCTAATAGTTCCATTAGCCACATGGAACAGAAAGTAGCCTTTTCCATGAATGTTAGGAAGCAAACAGGAGGTTTACCCTCTATCTCTCTCTTTGCAATTACAGGAACAGTGTGGGAACAGGTTGAAAACTCTTTGCATCGGTAGGCCTAGTGTCTCCAAGTACAATACTTTCTAGAGGGTTGAGGAAATGGTCGGTCTTTTCCAAAACTGCTGTTAATCAGGTAATGTTGCACAAAATCTATGGATAGATTTAACCCAAAAACTAAGAAATATGCACAAAATATGCACTAACACCTAAAATATGCACATATATGCAGAAACAATTATGTACTAATCCTCTTAATTCGGCATGAAATGGATAACTACAAAGTTTCATTAAGATATGACCTTTCCATAAAAACATGCATTTGCATATATTTCTCAGCACTAATCATGAATCTTAATAATATATATGAAACTTGCTGTGTGTTTGTGTGTGTGTGTGTGTGTGTGTGTGTGTGTGTGTGTGTGTGTGTGTGTGTGTGTGTGTGTGTGTGTGTGTGTGTGTGTGTGTGTGTGTGTGTCCCTTATGGCTTCTACATTATGACACCGATTTCTGTAAAACCTGGTACAAAGAGCTGCCTATTTTAAAATTGAGATTTCACTCGATCTTACACTATTATACTGCTCGTAAAAGTTAAAGGCGTGTGAACGCTGGCCAATGCTCAAGCGGAGCGCTGTTGCCAAGCGCAGTACGTGTACCGCAGAGGTTCTGTGTACATAAGAGCAGTTTTACCCACCAGCAAAGGTTTTGGCCATTCTTCCCGTAATTAAACAACACATTAAATCTTCCTAAAACATTAACATCCTACCTTGATATATTTCACAGCAGTGGAACAGCAAGCACGGTTTCCAATCCAATAACTCGCTTTCCGACTTCATTGGTCGCTCCCTGAGATAGAAACACAGGTACGCTTCTTTTTTCTAAGGATGAAGCTGCTTCACTACAAATTCATGACACTGTGTGTACACTATTTACACTACAAGGGTACAGAGTTACTGCTGGGATTTTGAAAATCTACAGTTGCCCTATATCCTGGATTGGAATGCTTTTGTAAAAACTTGTTCATATTAAATATAATTTTTCTGCCCTGAGAATGAATCACTTCACGTCTGTTGATCGAAAAATCACTTGTCCTAGCTTCGAGGCACATGTTTAGGCACACGGATCACAAACAATGGAAAAAAGATGTGTATAATAATAATAATTTAATGTAATATTAACAATATTTCAGCATGAGTTCAGCACACGACTCAACGATGTCATTCACTTTAACAAACCGAAACCTCTACTCTGAAAACGAACTGAAAATTAACTCTATTTCAAACTATGTGACTTCTGTTTTAATATTGGGTGCATTATTTAGTTATACTTAAGATAAATGTTATGAGGAGAGAATGGTGTTCTTTTTCAGGCCTATCTCTGTTAAATGGATGGATTTTGGATGTAACTATAACCATGTGAAGATAAAAGGTGCATCGCTCGCGTTATAAGTATCGTAGAGTCAAGCTTTTTATATAGTCATGAACAGAAAGTAAAATTATTTCTTGTTATAAGATTGGCATCTGTAGTTTTCACATATTTATCCGTAACATTTAATCATTACATATGAAGATAAAACGTGTATCGCTCGTGTTCTAAATATCGTAGAGACATGATTTTTGTACGGTCATGATCAGAAAATAAAATTCGTTCTTATTATAAGATTGGCATATATAATTTATCAAACATTTATCCAAGCGTAGTTAATTATTATAATGTTCTCAGTTCAGGCGCGCGAGATGCGTGTACCGCATTCGGCAGCGCTGATAGGCGGGACAAGCTTAGGATTAGCTGAAGTCTGCAGTACGGCCCACCTCCATATGCCTTTAACTCTATCGAAGATTATAACTATTTAATTTTAATTAAAGCCTACAAAATCTATAAAGATCATCTACATCTTTGTCAATAAAATTGAGAGGCTCGAACGCCGCCAATAAGAGAATAATTGCTTAGTTTTTCACGATCACACAAAATAGCAAACAAACTTCCCTCTGATATATCGATTATGGAGTAATTATAACAAAGTGAAATTTGACGGCCTCTATTTTGTTTTGACTTTCTTATGTTTTCTAACTAGTGTTGTGCATATTGTTTTTAAGAATAAACAAGGTGATATTGACTTTTTAAAACTACTATTATTTCTTTCCAATGACATTTTCTCTAAAAATAGTGAAGGGATAGCCCGAAAGTGACACCGTGGAAGTCTCTCAGCTGCATTAACGAGAAATCGTCATAACAAACTCTGGTTTTGTGATTTATCAGCAGTGCTTTTCCGAAGTATTTTCTAGGTATTTGTATTAAATGTTTATATTTCGTCTTTATAGTATCCTGACAATTTTAATGATTCTTTAGCTTACTAGTTTATTTTTAAATATATCTATAGAAAGTAATTTATAATAACAAAGGATATCATTTCAAAGAGCACCTTGAATTGAGGAGAGCATTAAGAGTAAATGTTTCAGTCAATAATGGTGGAGGTGTATATGTGTCAAGAATGGACCTAAAACACCCTCTGCCTCATGACTTCTATCAACATTTCAGTAGCACTGTAACTCTGCTGAGAGACAGCCAGTTGAATTAGGTATTAGAGTCGTGTGATGACATGTTCAAGCAAGAGTAGGCTCTGTGTCTCACAACCTCTTTGGTACAAATACATTTCCCTCGTCTTATTGGCCTTCACATTACACTAAATTTGCCTTACCCCTTCTCCCACATATCCCTACATTTCTCAGATAATCGTCTCATATCACTGGCCTCCAGACAGCTTTCAAAACTCTCACCGCTGTTACAGTTCCAGCCACGGCCTACAGTCTTCATTGTTACTCTACAAGTCAGTCGTTCGTCCGCTTATTAATTATGCCTGCCAAGTGTGAGAAGCCACACACACACACATCTGCGTCGTCTTCAAGTTATAAAGAATAGCTTCATGCGCATCGCTACCAACGCTCCATGGCTCATTCATAATCAGCAGCTCCATCACGAACTAGGACTCTTACCTCTTCACGACTACATTCGCAGCATCCCCCGTCGTTTCTTTTGCAAGTTGCAAGAAGTTCCAGGAGCTGTGCATTATAACAGCGGCGTCCGCACGCGCCAACCCTCACGCTTAAAGAAGAGACTACCACAGGACCTGCTTCTGAGTGATACATCTGATTCTAGTGATTCTAGTGCTTGATGTATGGCTTACATCTCCAGTATTGACTTAATTCCTCAGAGTGTATTATTGGAGTTCTAACTTAATGTAACTAGTGGGCAGCCTGTTAGCCTACCCCTGAGTGTTATTGTTCTTTAATGTACTGTTCTGTAACTTTCTTTTCACTCTGATCTGTAAAGCATTGTACTGTTGATCGATCAGTATTAACAAGGAAAAAAAAAGAGTTCTCAGATAAGTGCCGGGACAAGGACAGACTTGCTCGCTGACGTCACAACCGTTGAAGTAGTCTGAAACTGAAATTGAAAGTCACAGGAAAACTCACAGATTGTTAATTTACAAAACCAACAATGATTCTTTTTAATAAGAGCTTCTGGTGATATAAACAACCTCAATTCTTGGCACAGTCGCTTCTTGAAAATAAATTGCTTTGTCTTTCATTATACTGTACAAGTAGATAAGCAATGTATAGTCGTTATTTTTATTGAAATGCAACATAACTTTGTAGTGATGTAATGCATCAACTACAGAGTCACTTAAGTAGAAATAATATACTTATTTTGTTTTTTATTTATTTATTCGGTTGGAAATTCATATAATGAACCATTTTTGGCTTCAAATTAAGCGGCATGTTCGCGAGTTTCCATTTCCCTTAACGAAATGCATACATGTTTATTCTTTGTTCCTTATTTTGTCTTATTTTGGCAGCTGTTTTCTATATCCTGTTCTAGTCACCGAAAATGGAGTGCACATTGGGAAACAGTACTAGGGCATATTAGAGAGAATTTGGTGTTTGCAATCCTGCATAAAGAAACACAATACTAGGACTTACAAACAATTGAATCCTGGTGAGTGGAGAAGCCAAACATCGTTACCTAAGCATCGTTGCCTAAGACCCGAAAACATCATTAATGCAAAATGTTGATGCACTCATTAAAGTGATTGATTCCTTAAAGTCACTTTGTTCCATAGTGTCAGTTAATTAGAATCAAAATGACACTTTTAAGTTAAAAAAATCTCAAGAAAGGAAGTATCCCAGCGGTGTCTTATTCAAATATTACTTTCCAGGTTTCCGGAGCGATGCTCAAAGAAATGTGGTTGCATTGTGATTAAGTCCTGTATTTCTAACACTGTTCTCTTCCCTGTACTACACAAATATTTCATTTGAAGTCATTAGCTTTCCTGCAATTTCTGACCATAACCCCTGAAATCTAATACTTATTTTTGTCTCGGGGTAAAATGATGACAGTTGTTTGATTTAAACATTTTTGGCAACAGGCCATGTGTTTGGAACGTTATATGTATTTCATTTCAAAGTACGGGGGTATCTGGTATTTATGTTTCGCGTTTAAATGTGTGACAGTTCTTTAATTTAAGTTTCTCTTTGATTAAAGCAATATGTATGGAACAGTTAACGTCAGAGGCAAGCTGTGTGAGGTACATTTAAGGCTTTCGTTATACTTGTAATATCTAATTTATAACCGGTTTCACGATTTCCTTTTTGTTCCATTTGATTTCAGTAGTTCATCGATGGTCTGTCATTTGCAACATATTGTTTATAGACAATGTAGGTTTAGGCTTTTTGTACATTAAATCGCAAATATTTTTCTCCCAAAAGCTATTTTTGTTAATAAACTTTCAATTCACGTTTAGTTGTAAGTTACAGCGATAAAGCAATGCAGTTTCAGGATAATGTGACTATGTGATCATTTTAAAACGCTATGATCCTTCTATGACCATGAGTAAATCTTAACAACTTCTAATTTGAGAAAAAACATTAGTATTTGAAATGTCAAACCTATAAAAGAAATATCTCAAATGGTTAATTCTACAGAAAATGGAGAAATGTTTGACATAAATTCCTTAGTTTAATGAGATCTATATTTTGTGTAGTAATATTTTGTATATACCCTAAGTCTACCAATTATTAAAAAGTAATTCAGAATGAAAGAGTATGCCACAGAAATTTAATATATTCATTATACCTTTCTTAAATATTCTAAACTGCTACATTTACTAAAATCGTTGTCTGTTTCATGAAATAAAGAGTGACGAACATGTTTCCACTAAAGAGTACTTCGGGGTGGAGCTATATACATACATCTTCGTATCGCGTCCTAGAGGATGCAAGTTTAAATACCAGGTTTCTGTTTTAATTACACACACTTTTCGTTAGTGAATTATGCTGTTCACATAAACACGGTGACAAATACATACAGAGACCTTTCATATGTTCTTTTTTGGGTTCAGAGTTCCTCCATTTATATTTTGGTATCGAATTTTTGGGTATATTGCAATAAATACTATAAGCAAGCAGTGAGAAAATAAAAAAGCAAGTCAACATAATTTTTAAACAGCGTTGTTTTATATCGAGACAGCACATACAAAGGAAATAAAATGAAACCTTAGGAACAATCGCAGAAGTGCAGAAATACAATAAACATTTTATCTGAAGATAGTAAAAGCAATTATCTTAGTGCTGTGTTTAATATCCGGCCCACCCGTTGGTCGCATCAAGAATGACGTAACTCATCGACAATTGCACTCGTCCTTAACATCGTTCTGGAGACTTTCGAAATATCTTTCTGCTCTACAGTTCCACTGGTTTTGCTTAGCTCAAATATTGTGTTCTATGTATTCACATTCGGCGATAACCTAGAGCAGACATTTTGAGATGCTGTTCTCACCAATTTCTGGTTACTCCCGCACTTATTTTGTACATGTTAATTAACAAGTATCGGTGCAGTACATATGAAACTTTTATAAAATGGAATTCTCATGGCTCCAGAATTTGATGATGGAGAATCCCGAATTATGGCGATCATATTAGTTAAGGGTATCCTGCACAATTTCTGTGTTGCAGCATGTGTTGTGTGGTAGCCGAAGTAGTATGTTCCCTCTTCGTCAGATGACAACATTTTCCTGTCGTGTCCTAGAATTTCTTCGGCATTGGGAGCAAGTCCCACAGGAGCAGCTTATTTTCGTCTGTGCGGTTCTCATTTAGGACTGACCTGCTGTGGATACCGCAAACGTGAAGAGGTTTTCTCTCCGCTGAAGGAGCGATTTGAATACCAAATTGTCTCATGATGGATGTGGCAGAGCAGAAAGAATGCACTGTTATCTGCTTCCCCATTCGGAGTACTGACATTTGATTTTCAGATTTTGTTCTTGGTTTTAGGTACACCTTCCTTTGATCTGTAAACTTGAATGGAGACTATCAAATGCTGCAATCATCAATGAACATTATTTCTATTGCTGTTTTCATATTTGGTCAATAAGCTACACGAGAATCACAATTTTTAGAGACGTTGTTGAAAATATTCGTGTATTATTTATACAAATTAATGAATTTTATCGAACTGCCAAAGAACAGAATATATTGCTAACGATTCTTATAAAGCGTAGACTGGAATGATGAAATTTCTTGAAAACGCGCGTGTCAATCGATGGAGCATGCAGATATTAAAACCAAACTGACATATATTCGAATTTCCTTTCGGAATTACAATGTTTACACTCACACATACATGCAGATGAACTATCTTCTGAAGAATTTTCAAGTGGAGAAGTGAAAAGCCACATTTCTTGTGACATGTTTACATACAGTTTTTGGATGTATCCCAAATACTTACTGTTGGTAGTTCTGTAAGTTGTACAACGAAAGGGGCACTTTGTGTACTGCTATCTACATAACTTGATTGTAGCTACAGTAAGGTGTAAGAAATGAGGTAAAGGAACTACCAGAGCCTAAAAGCCACAGGCAGGCTATAGAGACGTGCTGTGGTCTATTTAACTTGGCACTTTTTGCACTATCCTTGTCTAGCATGGCCACTGGGTTTCTTTCCTTGAAACTGTCAGTCCCTTTTAAAGCGATATTGTATTGTGGTATGAGGGTGAGCACAAGCAGGCGTCAGTGGTGTTGCAAGTGAAGTATCGGTTTTTAACGTGTTGCAAATGTGAAAATGTGTTTAGAATTTGAGAATTTTGTGATTATTTTAAACATAATGCTGGGAATAGCTCTATGTTAGTTCTAGAGGCGTGGGAATAAAAGGAAAAGCTATAAGATCGGATGGCAAGGAAATGGTAATCAATGCCCATATTTTTTTTATAAACGAATGTGAAGCCCTAAAATGCAGAAAGCCAACTATATCTGTGTCGAGCATAATGAAATTTAGATTTGTAAAGACAGAACCGCCATGCTGTAATACGATTACTCATCATGCCTAAATGCTATAGAACTTATATGGGCACAGATAAAAAATGATGTCCCTAAACATATCATTTAAGCTTAATGACGTAAAGTATTGTTTGATAGTGTAGTAGGTAAAGTGTCCGAACAAATCCTGCGGGAAGCTTGTGAACCTGTTGAAAAGATTGAGCAGTTTTATTGGGAGAAAAATGGTTAATAGATTAAAATAATGATAGCTTGGTAATTAATTTAGAAGATGATTCAAATTGTGAATATGAGGAACGTTTTGAAATTTCTGACAATGAAGAAGGGGAACAGGGTGCAAATTTGGAGGACGAAGAAGGATCATTCGCCAGTGATGTGTCTGCACTGCCTGGCAGGTCGTATAAGAAGGGCGGGTTAGAAAGGGATCGTGAGTACATATTTTTTCTCTTTCTAAAAACAAGGGGCCAAGTTAAATCTCTTGCACTATAACAGTTCCAAACTCGAAGGAATGCACTTTAGAGGGCGATGAGCGACCACTTGACCAAGCATTATTAGCATTCTCATTCATTTTCTTTTTCTGTCACACACGAGTTCTCTTTTCTGGCTTGCTACTTAAACTCTATCGCATTGGTCTTCCGGACTACTTAATCCATACTATTACTAGTTTTCTCACCGATCGCACGTTTGCGGGGCGCATTGGGAGTACTCTTTCAACTAAGCGTCCTATTACAGCAGGCGTTCCACAAGGTTCAATACTGACACCAACGCTGTTTAGTATTTACACCTCCGATATTCCAAACATGACTCCAAACTTAATTTTCCTGTATGCTGACGACACAGTGTTACTTTACTCTCATTCCAATTTAGATCCTGCTGTACAAACCTTACTGCTCTCTCTTGATCGCCTCACTCAATGGTTTCGAAGCCAAGATTTGTACTTTACGCCGTTATAATCCACGTCCACCTATACGCCTTCTGACCGATCATGTGCCGTAGCTCCCTTCACATACACCAGTCAAGTACCTAGGAGTGTTACTGGACACTCGGCTTACGTGGAAGCCTCATATTGAACGCACCATTACCTTGGCATCTACTCGTCTTCACAACTATCTCCTTTATTTCACAAACACACTTCACTTGGTTTAGAATCTTCACTGCTTCTGTACAAATCTCTGGTTCGACCTCTTATTACTTATGCCTGCCAAGTCTGGGGGGCTGCCAGTACTTGTCACCTGAGACGCCTACAGGTCATCCAGAGCCGATTCCTAAGAATCGCCACCAATGCTCCGTGGTTTATCCGGAACCAGCAGCTGCATCACGAGCTGGGACTTCTTCCTCTCCACCATTTCATCCGACAGATTGCTCGACGCTTCTTCTACAATCTACGCCACGTTCTAGGAGACGTGACGTATAACATCGGCGTCCGAAGTCGCCGGAGAATACGACTGAAGCAGCGACTACCACAGGACCTGCTTTACAATGATGACACTTTTACTTCTGAATGATCAACTGTTCCACGTTTGCTTTTCTATTCGTCTTTGCTGCTGTATAAATTCTCACTATTGAAGTATGTATACCATTTTATTAGTGCAATAACACATTTGTATTAGTTCAGAGGAGACACACTGTCCTATCTCTACAATGTCATTACTCTATGATTATTTTGTATCTGTTCTCCCACATCTGCAAAGCATATATTATTGCTGACCGATCTAATAAATATTTATTTAAAAGAAAACGAGTTCTATTGTGATAGTCTTGCAAATATTTAGCGGCTATTTTCTTTTTAGTTTTGGAAATTTTCAATTCGATTTCCAGTAATCCAGTACACTGGAAAGAGGAACTGACAAATCTTCGTTGAGATTGTGACTTTAAAATAAAATTACAGAATCACCAACGAGTATCGAAGAAGTACCTGAAGTATCGTTAGCATGCAACTATCGTGAGTATCGAGGTATCTCAATATCGAAGAGCCATCCCTAATGTATATAACAAAACCACCCCAAAATTCGCCTATAAACCAGGGAATATACAAAAGTCTAAGGTCAGACTGTTAGATCGATGAGAATTGAACCCGCGACCTCCCTAATAGATTACCGCGGATCTATTTCGCTCGGTATGAAGCATAATTAAGGAGTGTTGTATGAATGAACACAAATTACTATTCTGTCTGTTCGTGGAAGTACCAGTTTACTATCTCAGATAATGCTAAAGAGATTATGAACACATTAATTGACATACTTAGCTAAAGATTCATGCTCTTCAGTCCAAAGGGCTAACAAGCGTAAAGAGCGCCCACGCATGCACCATAGTACGTCATTCATTCACTTCACAAGGGCCTTTAACCAACACCATGTTTACGGAAGGAAGCTCTTGACATATACACCTCCACACAATATTTGGGACATGTGCTCAATATCTCCTTAATGTTTCCTAACTCCTCACATTTTCTTGTACAGTATTTAAACTAATTTCATATCCTAATTGAAAGTGCAAATTTTATTAAAGTTTTGGTGTTTGATAAAAATGGAATATTTGATTCAGAATAGCTTTGGACATGCTAAAAGACATTGATGTTACTAAGGTGGAAATGAGCAAGATGGCGTCAAGCCTATCATCTAGCACGTAAACTTTTAGAATATAACTCTTGTGCAATGACAGAGGCTGCGAAGCCGATAGTAGATATTTTATGTTTAATATTTGGACTAAATTTTCAATGTATCTAATTTTAGTTTTTTGAGTTATGCTGTTCAGAGACTAGGGTCACCAGATTTCCAAGGAAAAACGGAGTGACTCGTTTATTTAACATTTTTTAAACTAAGAAAGATATATTTTTCAGTCTGGCTCTACCCTTTCATAGTGCGTCCTACACACGGCTGGTGTGGAAGAACAATTAATTTCCATTAATTGTACCTAATAGTGGTCCGAACTATAAAGCCCGGGCCTTAAAGTACTTACAGTATAGTAAGTCGCCATTAAGGTAGTTGTCTCATATGTTTATAAGAACTCCTAGTGGTTTACCGGGATAAACACGAGTCACTTGAGAATTTAATGTCATGTTGGTACGTTGGCCATAGTAGCTCAAATGGTTAGAGCGACTGGACGGAAACAAGAAGATCCGTGGTTCAAATCCCGGCTATGGCATTGAATTTTTCAGTCTGGCTCTACCCTTTCATAAGAATGATAAATTGGCAAACATATATTATGCTGAACACATAAACATTAAATTATGCACATTATTAACCTTCCAAGTGCTCTTCAATCTGATATGCTACATTTAATTGCACTTCACTGAATTATTGGCATTTTTTAATAACTCCACATCACATTTTGCAGAATTAGATCATTCTGAACAGGATTTATTCTCATGGTTCTCTGTCACTTGGAGCTCTGCCTTATTTTGTTTCACTGCATGATACACTTAACCAAGTTCACACGCTGTGATATTGTCATATTCTTGTTTTTCCATGTTTAGATGCTCGTTATAGCGTTTATGTTGCCTTAAATCACTTTGTCCACCATGTGAAGTGCTGAAATCTTTCCAGCACGTGGTACAAAAGGCCTGATTCTGGTCCGATGCCAGCTTTACCCACGGAAATATATCTTCCCATTTCTTGAGATATGTTTGATGATGTTTTGATATGTTTTCTTCCGTAGAGGAGTCTTTGATGGATCGTCTTCACCCTCAAACGTTTTCCAAATATTGTTGTACACGATCACCAACAATTTAGGCTTAGCTACCAACAACCACGCTTAAAACAGATTTAGAATATAGAGTAGAACGGTCACGGAAATGGAACGGAAAACAACTGAAAGCAACTGAAAGACAAAATCAGAGAGACATTTCATTCGCTTATTATCTCTGGCACACACATGTACCCACGTTGATTTAGAAGCCACTTCATTCGCGAAATTAAACAAAACAGAGTGTCATTTTCCAAAGATTATATAAACTTTATGAAAACATTTAAGTCGTTATATATAATTCAATAATTCGCAATAGGCAAATAAAAACGTAGAATTGCGTACTCCGGGTAAATACTAAACGGAGGAACAAAATTTGGGAGTAAAAACGGAGGATTCCGGGGAAAACGGAGCATCTGGCAACCCTATCAGAAACCGATGGACACGCGACACGCAGGCACGCGCGCGCACACACACACACACACATCTTACTAAAAAAAGAACGTTTTTAGTCATGGGTCCTCTAAATATAAACTTCCAGTGAAATCTCGGATCAGATGTTTTGCTTGCTACCAGCTGTCGATATTCCTTTGTTATCCAAAGATTCTGAGATTATTGTTAGCTGTGTGTTCCTGTTTGTTAAAAGTGGTGGATAAATTTTGTGTAAGAAGGTAAATGGAACATAGCTCTAGTTATAGTGATATAAAGATTCAATTTCAAATTTGTTTCCCTGGAAATGAATGATTTCTTTCTTTCTTTAAAGTTTACGTCCTCCAATAAAACATATCGGACGATGAATGGAATGGGGGAAATGATACTCAAATGAGCCCAGGGTTCATGGAGCTTGGAGTTACCTGACATGCGTCTTTCAGGATAAAGGAAAACCCTGGAAAAAGCCTTATCCAGTTAACTCACCCTGACCGAGATTCGAACGGGGGACCACTTGAACGTGAGGCAGACACGTTACTATCTACGCTACCAAGGATGGTAATGCATGATAAAGAATTCATTTGTCATAAAAATGATTTAAACATATAAAGATATATTTTAATAAAAAAAAGGTATTACTAATTTTGGAGAAATTCAAGAATTATTAAATAGATTGCATGAAAAGTATAGTTTGGTGTGAGAAGTTTAGAGGGAGCTCTTAAAAAGTACTTGCTGTTAAATATCGATATATACTTTTTTCTCTGGGGATGGAATACATAAATCCTCTAGTTATAGCTACAAGGTAACAGAACGTGCTGCACTTTTTTCCGGAAAGTCAAAGAAGCTATTTTAACACCATGGGCAACTTTTAGCCAAAGGTTATACTACCGAGAGAAAAAGAAACTAAGACCTTTCCCTCTTGTAATGCAGTACACGCTTCTATCTTTTTCTCTTTGTGTCAGTTTTAAACACTGTAATAAAAAAGAACTTGTTAATTTTCATCAAAACTCAAAGCGGCGGATATTTGCAATCATACGGATGAAATCTTCGGAATTAGTTGGTATGCATCAATGCCTCTCTTTTCAAATTAACGTCAATTATCTGGGGAATTAAAGCTCACTAAACGGGGGAAAAAATCAAACGGACTATTAATGTAATTTGAAAACAAAACCCACCTTTAAAAAAAGGTTCCCCTGGTACTAACATCATTATCATCGATTTTAAACCTGTTATATCATCAACCAGCAGCAAAAAGTGGCTGTAAAGCATCACAGTGTATAATTTTCTGTAGTTTGCTAACAAAATTCAGAGATATGTTCTACAATTAATGCTGAAGTGAATAGTTGTGTGAAATAGACTATAAACTGACAGACATGCCAAACAAAATTATAAAAATGTTCTCATTTACATTCACATGATTTTTTTACTTTAGCTTTTATACAATTTATTCCTAAAAACTAAGTTAATTTTAAATGTTCATAAACTACGGAAATAGCTGAATTATACATTTTATTATAGATACAAAGGGAGTAGATATATGCAAGTGTTAATAATCCGATGATGTATGCCGGACATAACAACTACTCTTTCTATTAAAATGAATTTTAAAAAGAGTGAATTAATTATTGAACACTTCAAAGCTTTAACAACTTATAATCTTAGGAATGTTTAATGCTTAATCTTCATTAGATATACAAACTATTTAAATAAACATACGAAAAAACATGACTGCAAAAATCCAGAAATTTCAACATATGAATTTTATTTTTATGCAAATTTCTTAAAATTATAAGTCTTTTAATTAGAAAAAAATCCTTCCTTTTAAACCATGAAGGGTAGTTTGATATGGAAGGGGTTTCTTGTAAATCTTCCTGTAGGACTTTTGAGAGATTATTCTTCTTTGGGAAATGGCAGGCTGAAGGACAGCTCGAGGTGCGTTAAAAGTGTACCTGTCTGGAGAGGGCTTAACCACTAGGTGACGGGATGTGGGATTTACAGCTGGCGTTTGAAAATAAGGTAGGGGAAGGGAAGGAAGTAGCATATTTTGCTCCTCAACGGAGTAACCAATGGCAGGAACTCAGACGTTACAACAAACAATTAGAGACGAGATCATTAAAGTTATTTTTATTTTCATCCCATTGCAGTGTAATACTCATTACTCGGAACAAGTCGTTGGTAGAGCTATAAGGCATTTATTTTCACGTATTGTTCTTTGTCATCACGGATCGCCTTTTCAACTTTGCGTGTTCCCCTTCTTTTCAAGTGTAAGGTCCTACAAAGGTGAAACGTTTCTGTGTGACATCAAACTCGCAGTGCTGAATGTTGCCACTTAATTGCTTTCCTTTGTTCGCCACCTCATAGACTACGTTAATGGTTGTATTCTTTGTAGTAGGAGGAAAGTGCGAAAGCACAATAGCTCATCCCTTGCCAATTAGCATTTCCACGAATCACAGAACAGGCAACAGTTCACAACAGAAAACATTTGTTTCATAACTTTTAATTAGAATTCAGAATATGTATAAATAAAATTTCTTCACGTTTACCACAACTTTCGTTTTCCTATACACTAATTCTTACGTTATCTCATGTGTATTTACATAAAGTAGAGAAATTATTGCAGCAATTCCATCCATAGATTCGATACCGAGACTATTATGTGTTTCAAATGGGAAAAGTTCTCGCCTGTAGCGAATCACATGCGTTAGAGCTTTCAGCGTTACCACCTAGTTATCCCCACTATTTTTATATTTCCCTCTCTCTCGCACACTTGCGAGTGTTCGTGGCGCTAAACGTAAGGGAATGCAAAATGAATTTTCCAAAGTTTTATAATAATGCAGTTGTTGAAATCACAATTGCAACATGGATATTCGTATATTACGTAAATCTTTCAAATATTTAGTTTAAAAATAATTATAGTTTATGAATACTTATTATTCTAACCCAACGAAAATACCAACGGTACATCCGCATAGCTGTGAGTGTTACTTACGTTAAGAGATTATTCGCCATTGGCATTGTGTTCAACGTCTGAGTACTGCAAATTTATGATGATAGCTTCCAAAATCTCGTTACGTGCTATTTCTTTCCAAAAGTCGTCTTCTTGTAGTTTATCTGATGTCTCACGTAGTTTTCCCAGGCTTGTTGTGTTGCTGGGCAATTTCTTCGTGGATAAGTCGTTCAACGTCAGTCAGTTTAAAAACATTATTTCTGTTTGTAACATAATTTGAGCCCATATTAACTCTATTGGATTGTTCTAGCAGTAGAAAGGGGGAAGGTGGATCGTGTCTCATTGATCCAGCTGATACACTTTTACATGGAACAGTAACTGAATAATGTGGCTTTGAACCCTCTAGAGTAAATAGAGATTACGAACCATTCATAAACAAAGATATAATGTGACCAGACACGTTCTGCCAGACTAGCAAGAAGTGTATTGTTTCCTCTCATTCGAATTTAACAAACACTTTGTCTTATTCAAATTACATATTTCTTTTACCATGTCATGTCAAATGTTTACGTTTGAGTTCTGAATAATTTCAAATATCGTTCACGCATACATATCAACCAATAAAGATATTCATTACAGTGCTTACGTCGTAATGCATTTTTATAATATAATGGTATCTATTTTATTTATGTGTATTAGGAAAACTATTTGAACTAAAAATATGGGGTTTTACGGTTGTATTATATACATTACTCTCCCCTTCCTCATGGCTCAGATTTTGCAAAATCTGAATTTTTGTCTTAGCACGAATAGTATTTATTAGTGATTGATTAGGTTGGCGCTCGTCACACACCACTTAGGAGGAATGTAATACGACAACACAGCAGGACTCCGATTGGTTGCTCATCTAGCAGCGCTCAAGGAGACCCATTTGAAACACATAATAGCTGAAATACTAGTTTTGAGGCTGAATCTAAAGTAGCATTTTTAGAAACGCGCGCGTGTGTGTATATGTGGACAAAAATGTAAATATCGTTAAGTATTTTGAAAATAGCCCTTTTTCAATACATTCTTCTGTATTTGTTTTCATTTTCAAAAAAATATACTTTAGTCAAATATGAAGTTCCTATTTTTATTTATTTATTTTTTTTGATCTCTTAGCCGTGTAAAGAGAAGGAGATTCAAAAGGAAGCACATGACGAGGAGCTCTTAAAAGATTTGACAATCACTTAAGCTTTACTTATTCCCTCATTCCGATTCTAGCTACAATAAAATATGCAATAAGACAGTTTCCACAAATCTCAATTAGCACGAAGAACATAAAATACTAATAGAGAAATTATTGGGAGGATAGTATATTAAGGATTAGCATTACTAAGGAGGGGATTCGGCGCTGTGACCTAAGCCCAAGTAATACATCCCCGGGAGGAAGGATGAGGTGAGAGGAGACAGAGGGCGGCCGACCCAAGGAGCCACGACACTGCAGAGGACAGGGTCTCTATATTTTACTTAGATGGAATCCTCCTCGGGTAGGCCAGGACAACAGACATTCCCCCGTACTGTGGTACGGAAGACAAGCAACCTACCTACCGGAGGAGGAAGTGGTTCAGTCAGAGCATATCATCCTGCCGTGCACCGCCGAGACTCCCACCGATACTTCAATCAGATGAGAAATTATGTGAAATGATAATGGAGATGAATTACAGGGACAGGAAATTCGAGGGCTGTAATTAACCTAAACAGTAAGGAAGTAATTTATTAATCCAGTTAATTGTTTAGTACAAAGAAGTACAATCATTGCTAGACACATGAAATGACACATAAAAATATAATAATAGTAATAAATAAGCTGAAGGAATACTGCAAATTGATTTAAGTAGAAATAGAATGTATATGGATTTACAAGAATAAAATGATTTACAGAAATAAAATAATAATAATAATAATAATAATAATAATAATAATAATAATAATAATAATAATAATAATAATAATAATAATAATAATAATAATAATAATAATAATAATAATAATAATAATAATAATAATAATAATAATAATAATAATAATAATAATAATAATAATAATAATAATAATAATAATAATAATAATAATAATAATAATAATAATAATAATAATAATAATAATAATAATAATAATAATAATAATAATAATAATAATAATAATAATAATAATAATAATAATAATAATAATAATAATAATAATAATAATAATAATAATAATAATAATAATAATAATAATAATAATAATAATAATAATAATAATAATAATAATAATAATAATAATAATAATAATAATAATAATAATAATAATAATAATAATAATAATAATAATAATAATAATAATAATAATAATAATAATAATAATAATAATAATAATAATAATAATAATAATAATAATAATAATAATAATAATAATAATAATAATAATAATAATAATAATAATAATAATAATAATAATAATAATAATAATAATAATAATAATAATAATAATAATAATAATAATAATAATAATAATAATAATAATAATAATAATAATAATAATAATAATAATAATAATAATAATAATAATAATAATAATAATAATAATAATAATAATAATAATAACAAATATATGTAAAGGCAGATTTTTACATTCGTTAGCTAAAAAGTCCTGAGCTGAGTAAAAGCAGTGGTTAATTACGAGGGAAACGTACCTTTTCTCATCCTCAGAATTTTGAATGCGATGCACTTGTCCGAGCATTTCTGCCAGTCTTCAAAGACATGCTGGAAACCATTTTTGAGAGATTCTTCAAAATCACCTCCGCAGCCTTCACCACTTCTTCTGATGATGGATAATGTCTTCCACGAAGGCGTTTCTTCAAGTTAGGGAATAGAAAAAAGTCACATGGGGTTAAATGCGGACTATGAGGGTGGTGAGGGGTGCACTTCACGTTTATTTTTGCAAAATATTCAGCAACAACATTGGCAATATGCGGCCGCGCATTGTCGTCCTGCTGGCATCCAGCCTGCTTCATGGAAATGTGGTGTTTTGTGCCTGATATAGACTTATAATGTTCTCAGGACATCCCTGTAGTATTGTCCAGTCACTGATGTGTGTGCAGGTACAACATGCTGATAAACCATTCCATGAATATCAAAGAATGAAATGACCATAACTTTCCCAGCAGAAGCAACCACTTTTGCTTTTTAGGGGGTTGGTGATGAAGGGGACTTCCACACTGAGCTTTTCTGTTTGCTCTCAGGATCAAAATGATGTAGCCAAGTTTCATCAGCAGTGATAATGTTTGAAAGAAACTCCGGATCTTCCTCTAACATCAACTTTAACTGCATGTTACCTCCATTACAGCGGTAGGTGATACTGAACATGTCTGAACTTGCCTGGTTCTAACAGGCGGGAAGCAGTAGTACCAACAATGAAACTACTACGACATGTTTGTTTCACATTAAGCTATCAGAATATAATAAGATTGAATTTTAGTGCGAAAAATTATGTCCGTAATAAAATTATGATCATTCTTTATTGAACAGCCCTCGGAGAAGTGCCTTTAATGAACGTTTGAATACATTTTCCTATTTTATTTCCTTTACAATTTTGGAAGAGAGTTGTATATCTTTATACCAGAATGCAATTTACGTTTTTAGCATTCGGAGCTGTTATGTTGATATCGTGTAGATTTGTGGTTTTTCTTGTATCATACTCATGCACTGATTCATTTGTTGTGAAAGGTGAGTCTGTATTGTTACTAGTTTTACGGGTAAACATTATAATTTCAAATATATAAATGCAAGGAAAGCGAAGAATACCTAGTTTTTAAAATAAAGGTTTAGATGATGTTGTTACTCTTGCTCCTACCATAGCTCGAACTATTTTCTTTTGCATTATGAATCATCCTTTACTGGCAGGTGATTCTACCTAGAGCATTATGCTATATTTTAGTAATGAGTGAACATATACAAAATAAGCCATTCTAACAGTTTCCCCACTTGTGCAACCTGATAGTATCCGAATCATGTAGCAGGTTGTACCTAACGTTTTGATTATGTGACAGATCGTTAAAGTATACCTACTTGAAGTTCCAAACTGTTATAGAAAATGAGAACAATGCACATTAACATTTCAGATGAGACGGAATTCATAGAGTACAAGGAATGATGTCAAATTCTCTCCAGTGAGTAAAAGAGTTCACGAGATACAGGAAATAGGCTACGATGTCATTCCTTCCGGGAAGAGGTGTACCCATTACGTTCGTGGCGCCTAAATCCAGCTCTGGCGCGACCTATTTTTGGGCAGCGTTACGACCCCGCTCATTGATCGCTCTGATGCGTGCGAGACATTTCGGACGTTTTCGGCAACCCTCGGGGGGTGACCTTGCATGCAGGTTGAATAACCCTGGATGTACAGGAAACTGGGGCTCGGCTGATTGGCTGGCAAGGTCGCACAGTGTCACCTTGGCGGTCGACCTCAGGTCGAAGCTCTTGGGGGTCGACAACCGCTTGCGTGATGTCCAGCCAATAAAGGTGAGAACCTTTATCGATGGAGAAGAGAAAGACCACTGCTGAATTGTAAAGTAAACAAGCGGTTCTTTATAATGCTGTTTCTACAAACCATACAACATATTTGGGTCACCATATCGCCGATACCACACCGTATCAAGCTTGTACCTTTTCGTTATCCTTTCCATTCGTGGTGTAGGCACGAGCCAGTTCTGGGCTTATATATGTTTATCTTAGTCTTTCTTTCATTTTGGAAGGGGCGGTTGGGCAGCCTTCTCTCCCTTCGTCTGTGAAATAAGTTATTATCCTTCCTTTTTCATAGGATTTAGGTGATCAAATTATTTTTCTTGAATTACTCATCTAATACTTTCCACCTTGTTCTGCTTCCCTTTCTGTCTATTTCTTCTATTACTCTAGAACCATAATTGGACACTTGGTGAAACTCTGCAATAATATAACAGTTGCCCCGCAAATTAATTTTGCTAGCTTCTAAGGATAAGTTTAATTAAAATTCCCTAAATAGAATGCCGCCACAATTTATGCCCTCTGCTTATTACTTGTATAGATTAGGTAGAAAATGCACCAAAGTTTACTACATGTCACCCAAAAATTGCGTATAGAAATTGTAGTGGATGTACATTTTTTGAGATCCTCTGATTAAAAACATGTTTAGCAAAAGGACTATATTTGTGCCTGTTTCCGTGTGTCTGTGAACTGTTAATTAAAAGAAATGTTGGATAAACACTATATTTGGCCTTTAAGTACAGTACATCACACTATTTACATCTCTGAGAAAATGTTTGAAGTGTCCTCTACCAGCATCTATACATGTTTGCACTCACCTCACCAAATTCTCTGAAGTTTTACGCAGATATCGAATTCAGAGAAGGTTATTTCCAGCAACGTGCCATACATCTAATGACACCATGGAACGTTTAACCAGTTTCTTTGATAATCCAATAATGCCAAAATGTCTGTGGCCCCCCAGATCCCCTGACCTAACCTCACCGGATTTTTTATTGTGGGGTATCTAAAAACTAGAGTGTACAAGAATAGGCTACGGACAGTTTAGCCCAGAGGTTCTACTCCCATTAGTCCTGAACCCGTAGGAACTGGACCCGGGCCTCCTTCAACCAGGGAGTATCCGAGCTGTCCCAAAGGGCGCTCGGCGTCCTCCGTGGGGCTTTCCATAGGGCAAGACCTAGAGACCAACAAGCCCCCCGCCCATCTGGTCCTATGGACTCAAGACGGGATGGAAGTGGATACGCCACTTTCGCGCGTCAACACTCAAGGTGAAGACTACCGAAAAACCTCGGTGGGGCCGCCTGGTGATCTAGCACACCTTCTACTAGCTTTGCAGGCTAGTACCCGGGACACTTAATGGCTTCCCTCAACCTCGTCCGAAGACGTACCCGATTCCCACGGGTTTCGGGAACACACTGCCCCCTCGAGTCAACTCCTGAAGGAGGGGCTCGGCTGTTCGGCCCGAGGTTCCTCTAGTAACGTCAGAGGTACCACGAGTGCTAGGGATCCACAGCGCCCGCACTTTGGCAGCTGAAAGGGACGGATCCCTTCCCCTACAGGGAGGCTACGGACAATTGATATTCTCAAGGAATCCATTCGAACCGAAATAAGTAACATTGACGAGGATAATAACCCATGGCACGACAGCCCTTAGAGGGCCAAGGCCTACCAACCCGACTGCCGGCCTCACGCCCACTTACGCACTGCAGAGGTGGACGATCATCCAACCGATACGGGAAAGAGATGTGGTCAGATCTCGGCATCCCCCAGCCGAAATGTTGGTTTCCGTGACCAGGGCCGCTTACCTAGCATAAGCTCCTCACTTTCCTCACGATGCTGAGTGGGCACCGGTCCTATGCCCGGGACCTAAAATCCCCACCATATGGGTGGGATCGAACCCGGGCCGCTTTCCGTGGGCAGGGATAAAGGCATGCTGCCTTAGCCCGCTACGCCACGGCGCAGGACCATTGACGAGGATACTCTCCGTAAAACTTCAGAGAATATGGTGAGACGAGAGCAAACATGTATAGATGCTGGTGGAGGACACTTCCAACATTTTCTCTGGGATGTAAATAGTGTAATGGAATCTCCCCATTGTGTATTATATTTTCCCAAAGTTGCAGGTGTGTCCTATTATATGGTTAAAAGTTATGGTCTCTTAAAATCGTTCAGGTTTATTTGAATCACACGGTAGCTTTAAAAGTTAGACACAAAATCTTCCGGCGCCAAAGTCTTACGATTTTTATTCAAATGCTTAATTTTTATATGGAAATTTAAATAAATGGCTTCGGTTTTATTGAAGGTCTCTTCATTCAGAAGGAATTTTCATTGATTTCAAAGAAAATATATTTCAAATAATTGTCTTATTATTGAGAAATGTTTCAACACTTTGTTGCTATTGCCATTCTTTTGTTTCTGACGGTATCATGGAAGGATAGTGAATTATAAGGTCAGTCTATAGCTACTTGCTTTTAGAACATCTAACTAATGGCTCGATTTTCTCTATGCTCCCTTGCATGCACTGAAATGCGTAAAAATTATTTCTGCTAAGGTATATATCGAGTAACATAAATTAAATAGAAAGAAAAACTGTTTCATAGTGCGATTTTATAGAAATTACTAAATATAAACCATTGTCGATAGAATGCAAATGTGGTGCAAAAGAGTTATATTTGCTCTGGGGTAAGTTAGGTATTACGGACGGGGCTTTGACATCATAGTTGATACCTGTATCCTACAAGGCAGCACCTAGGGGAGGGGAGGAGCTCCAACAGGGCAGAGGGCAAGGTTTCTCACGGTTCCAGAGGTCAGGTCTTGTACAGACACGAGCAAATATATTTCGGTGCGTGCAAGACTGGCCTACGGAAGGGAAGAGGGTTTCTTATCAGTTAGTTGCGCCAAGACCGTTCAGTTTCCATATATTATCCTACTCCTCAAAAGGTTACCCTGGCTTTATCTTTGTTAATAGAAAACTCTCAGATAACGCACTGATTATTCTTGTAAGAGTGAGAGGGCAACTGCTGCATTTCTCGGATCTCTTCTATGTACCAATAAAGCATCACTTCATCCAAAGGAATTCGCAGGAATCACAAATGAGAGATAGATGTTTCATCCACGTGGAGTAATCAGTGTGTTATCTGAGAGATTTCTATTACCAAATATAAATCCAGGGTAACCATTCGAGCAGCACGATAATACCTGAACAGCGAGTATATAAGCCTCAATTGAAAACAAAATTGCCACATGAAACATAGGTGGTTTCATACAACTCTCCAGTATCAAATTAGGTATTAAGCGATCATTTTTAATTATGTTATTTCCTCTCCCCCCCTCTCTCTCTCGTACACACATACCTCAACCATTTTAATCTCCCTTTCTTCTTTTGGAATGCATTACCAATACTCAAAGTAGTAGTTTTATCTGGAACGAAATACTTATACCTTTCATAGGTTAGCGATAATTAATATAATATTAAACTGCGTGGTATTTAAAATTAAGCGTATCTTGTTCCGAAAATAAATACATTATTTCACTTGTTGCAGTTCTCAAGAACAGCTTATATGAACATACTACTACAATTAATATAGCCACCAAATTAAAAACCGATATAAATATAAGACTTTTAACGACCAACGAAATAAATAAATAATTTTTTTTAATTTACGTCCGCCCCAACGTTACGTTTTATCGGACGGTCAATGAATTGCGTGAAATGATGCTCATATGAGTCCAGAGTCCATGGAGCTTAGAGTTACCCGTCATTCGTCTTGAAGGATAAGGGAAAACCCCGGAAAAACCATATCTAGGTAACTCACCCTGGCCAAGATTCGAACTCGGAACCTCTTGAACGTGAGGCAGACATGCTGCCATCTACGCTACCGAGGCGGGCCAAATAAATATTTATTTTGTTTGATAATTAAAAACCAACGAAACCAACGAAATAAATACACAAATAATTATTTTGTTTGATAATGACAGTTCAAATACAAAATCACGTTAGCGTCACCAGCATGTCGGAGGTTTCATGGAGGAGTTCTATAAATTTCAGTAAATCTGATAAGACGCATTACACTTTTAGCCACACGTAGAAACCATCAAACTAGACCGGGCTTGAACTTCTATCATTGGGATCGAATGCCAGCACCTAAATCATCCTGTAGTATCATCATCATCATCATCATCATCATCATCATCATCATCATTATAAATTATTATTATTGGTAGACTGCTTAAAGGCAGGATTATACCTTATTACGTTCATCGTCACCTGCCTCCTGTGATCGGCGGAGGGGAACGTCAGTGTTGATCAGGGTGTGAACCTGACCTTTGCTTTCACTAGTCTAAACTAATCAAGCATAGACTTTTGTTCCCCTTGCCTCTCCAACCCCCTCGTCCATCGGAACATTTGCTCTGTTGTGTACAACGGGCACTACCCTATCCCACTAAGATTGACACATCCCCCTTAAATAACCGTAGATGGGGAATTTTCTTTTTCAGTTTGGCATATACCCTATTGAAAAGATAGAGTCAGACTGAAATTTTCAATGCCATAGCCGGGATTTGAACCACGGATCTTCTGGTTGCCGTCCAGCCGCTCTAACCCTTGAGCTACTATGGGTAGCCTTAAGTACTCGTGGCCTTAAAGTACTTACACGTTTTAAGTCGCCATTAAGGTAGTTGTCTCATGCGTTTATGAGAACTCCTAGTGGTTTACCGGGAAAACATGAGTCAGTTGGAGAATTTAATGTCATGTGGCCCTAATAGCTCAAGGGTTAGAGCGTCTGGATGGCAACCAGAGGATCCGTGGCTCAAATCCCGGCTATGGCATTGAATATATCAGTCTGACTCTTTCCATACTCCCATACTTTATATATCTTTATATATCTTTCCATATCTTTCCATACTTTAGCCTACACTCGGTCATTGTGAAAGAATAATTTCCATTAATGGACCTAATAGTGGTTAACTATAAAGCCTGGGCCTTAAAGTACTTACATGTTGTAAGTCGCCATTAAGGTAGTTGTCTCATGTGTATGAGAACTCCAAAGCGGTTTACTGGAAAAAGCACGAGTCAGTTGGAGAATTTAATGTCATGTTGGCACGTTGGCCGTAGTAGCTCAAGGATTAGTGCGATGGAGGGCAACCAGAAGATCCGTGGTTCAAATCCCGGGTATGGCATTGAATATTTCAGCCTGACTCTATCTTTCCATACTTTAGCCTACACACGGCCAGTGTGAAAGAACAATTAATCTTCATATACCCTATTGTTAATCTCTACCATGATAAACGAATTATCTGTGCATAAGGCAAGAAACGTATTTGAACTCAGCTCTTCATCTTGTAACAGGATTTCCATATGTTTGGAGGTAGAGATGATGTTCTTGAAGCACACGTGGGTGAGCCATGTTGTTCCTCGTGATCTCTTCCAGCGATGTGATGTTAGGTATCAGCCTTCATGAAGTTGGATGTCATCTCTCCTCCGCGTATTGATGAGTTAAAATATATATTCCAATTTTCCGGCGAAGTTCTTTTTAAAGTTGATGGATTGTTCAAAATACTGTAGTAGCTCCGGTTCACATGAGATCTTATGTCGGTCGTGGTATCGGGTAGTTTAAGTGTGGCAACTTAAGGTGAAGGAAATCAAAAGGTTGAAAGCTTCTCTTTAATTTAAACTCGAAACTCAATTTAAATAAGATTTGTATTTTGAATCAATATATTCACAAAATTTACAATAATACTTTTTCTACGTTGAGGAATAATTCGAACACGAGTCATTTGGAGAATTTAATGTCATGTCGGCACGTTGGTCATAGTAGCTCAAAGGTTAGAGCGGCTGGACGACAACCCGAAGATCCGTGGTTCAAATCCCGGCTGTGACATTGAATTTTTAAGTCTGACTTTATCTTTCCACACTTTAGCCGCACACGCCCAGTGTGAAAGAACGATTAATTTCCATTAATTGACCAATAGTGGTTAACTATGAAGACCGCGTCTTAAAGTACTTACATGTTGTAAGTTGCCGTTAAGGCAGTTGTCTCATGTGTTTATGACAACTCCTAAGTGGTTTACCGGGAAAATACGAGTCAGTTGGAGAATTTAATGTAATGTCGGCATGTTGGTCATAGTAGCTCAAAGGTTAGAGCGGCTGGATGGCAACCAGAAGATCCCTGGTTCAAATCCCGGCTATGGCATTGATTTTTTTCAGTCTGACTCTATCTTTCCAATTCGAATACAGTTCAGAATCTCTGGTTTGCGCCCAGACTCTTGCACAAATCCAGCACGTCTACTCACGTTGAAATCCAGATACAAAAGACGCTATTTTCTCCCTTTCAGTTATTGAGTTTTACCTTATCACCATGGTCACCAAACACTTCTAGTCCACATCACTTTTCCCTGTGGCCAATACATTAACTTTGAATTATATAATTTTCTGATTTTTCAAATATAAAGTCCTATAAACAACTTTCTATTATAATTGTCTTTCTATTGAATTTGATATTCACTCTTTGTTTAGACTGAAACATTAAGGCTTCACTGAAAATTTGCCAAAAGTGTTGAAAATCGTGGAATATAATTTTTTGGCATATTTGATAGCTTAGGGTGTGTAGCAATAGATTTTTTTAAAGTAATTTACGTCCTCCAACGTTAAGTCATATCGGACGATGAATGGAATGGCTGAAATGATAATCAAATGAGACCGGGGTCCATGGAGCGTAGAGTTACCCAACATTCGTCTTTACAGGATAAGGGAAAACCCCGGAAAAAACCTTATCCAAGTAACTCAGGCTGACCGAGATTCGAACTCGGGTCCTCTCGAACGTGAGGCAGACATGCTGCCACCACGCTACCAAGGCGGGCTGTAGCAAGAGATGGCGTACTACTTTTATCATTTGCACCATTTTAGGCCACCACGTGACAATAATTAAAGAGACTTTTATAAATAAAATTAAGTTTCTGAGGAACTTTTTTCTAATACTTTTCAGTATGCAGAATGCCTCTCACGTCAAAGTTTTTTCATTTAACTTGGTGAAACTTACAGGACAGGTCCATAATATGTAAATAAGAAACTTCACATTCCCCTTTTTGTTAATGCTTATGTTTTGAAAATGATATATTGTTGAGGAATAAAAACGTTAATATTTTCAAAATTTTGAAAGAAAAATTGCAAATATTTTAGAGCGAATGCTACAAGAATATTTAAAAAAATAAGAATGTGGGTCTTTTAAAATTGCTCTGTACTAGCCGAAAACAAAAATCCAACTTAGAAGGTCAAATGTTTTGACGCGTAGAACATTTTATATAGCGATTAAGTTTCACAATATTTTCACAAACAATAATTAATAATTAACGAACTATTTGGTGTAGTAACATGAAAATTTGCATGAAAGATTAAAATGATACTCTTATTATGTGGCTAATGATATGTTTATTATTATAGAGGTTGAAAGTTTCAGTGTAGCTTTGTCTTAACATTTATCTTCACCAATTTGTGGCCTGTGTACTCTATTCAGTCATGCCATCTGTAACTCATATTAATTCACAACAGAACTTTCATAATTTTAAATATATTACGTGAAATAAAATGATAACTAAAACCATGTTCTGGCACTTGGCACATTAACATCTGCTTTAATCTGCAGTACATTCGTCTAATTACACAATTTCTATATACGTGTCCTCGATTATGTTCCTTGTAATAGAATAATACCTAAAATATTGTTACTGAAATGCCATTTATTTAAAAGTAAGCTGTAGGTCTCCCAAATCGCTTATTAACAATCCTTCGATATGCAGTGCTACAGTCCGATTTTTAAAAGAAGATACGTGAAGGCCATCAGGACGCGTTCAGTAAGAAGGGAAGGTCGTTGCTATGGAAACGTAAACAAACGTTGCCAGATTGGATACACTGGTGAATCACATACTCCTCAGCTCCGTTATCGCTAGTTGTATGAGGGAATTAGAGCCTGAGTGTACAGTTGCGCTGTGTATTGTTGGCCTACTCTCTTAAACACAATTAAAATACCTTTTTATGGAAGCGAAACGTAGTGCCGGTAGGATTAGAGGTAGACGGAGGATTCATGGCCCAAGGCAAATATCAGCTTACGGTCGTGGTGTTACATTGCATAGCCAAGCTAGAGGATTTGCCTGTTCTCTTAGAGAATTCTTCCAACAGGAAGACGAGAGTTTGCTCCTTATCAATGAACAGCTTATTCCTTTTATCCAAAATCGACATGCCCATGTTAGTAGATATGCTTGCACATAAAAGAATTCCCGTGGGTCAAAATTCCGGCATATCGGCAGCGTTGATATAAACATGTCAATTAAAAAAGTTGTTAATAATAGTATATTGCGATATTGATGTATACTGAAGGAGGAAAGGTTTGAAAAAACGAGGCGCTTGCAGCGACTTTTTTCAATTCTCGAGACTCCATCATGTGCTTACCACATGTGTATTGCACATTATATTTTGCACTATGTGTATTTATATGAATCTGAATTTTACGAGGGCTGTTCAATAAAGAATGATCATAATTTTATTACGGTCATAATTTTTCGCACTAAAATTCAATCTTATTATATTCTGTTAGCTTAATGTGAAAGAAACACGGCATAGTAGTTTCATTGTTGGTACTCCTGATTCCCCCCTGTGATAACCAGGTAAGTTCAGTATCGCCTATCGCTGCTATGGAGGTAACATGTAGTTAAAGTTGATGTTAGAGGAAGTTCCGGAGTTTCTTTCAAACGTAATCACTGCTGATGAAACTTGACTACATCATTTTGATCCTGAGAGCAAACAGCAAAGCTCAGTGTGGAAATCTCCTTCATCACCAACCCCCCCAAAAAGCAAAAGTGGTTGCTTCTGCTGGGAAAGTTATGGTCATCTCATTCTTTGATATTCATAGAATGGTTTATCAACATGTTGTACCTGCACACACATCAGTAACTGGACAATACTAAAGGGATGTCCTGAACACATTGTTAGTCCATATCAGGCGCAAAAGACCACATTTCCCTGAAGCAGGCTGGATGCTGTACCACGATAATAACGGCCGCATATGGCCAATGTTGTTGCTGAATATCTTACAAAAACGAACGTGAAGTGCATACCTCACCCTCCCTTTAGTCTCTACTTAGCCCCATGTGACTTTTTCTATCCCCTAACTGAAGAAACGCCTTCGTGGGAGACATTATCCATCATCAGAAGCAGTGGTGAAGGCTGCGGAGTCGATTTTGAAGGCTCTCTCAAAAAATGGTTTCCAGCATGTCTTTGAAGACTGGCAGAAACTCTGGGAAAAGTGCATCGCATTCAGGGGAGACTATTTTGAGAAAGACCATCAAAATTATGAGGATGAGTAAAGGTACGTTGTAAAAAAATTGTGATAATTCTTTATTGAACAGCCCTCGTAGTACTTAAGATATTAACTGAAATATTATTAAATATATTTGAAGATAAATTAAGATTTTAGAACGTGCATCGCCTAAATGTGTTTCTATGGAGAAATACCGCACTAGTGCGGGAATGTCAACTTACGGTGCATAGCAACAATAACGGTATGTGTGGAATATTAGTTACATAGTACAAATAATTATTTAAAAGAACTCGAAAATGTGAAGACCATACAACTCAGTGAATGTGTGAACAACTTATTTTTGTTTTTAAAGTAGGCTAATGCAGATTAATATTTTTGTTGAGGAGAGATAACTCGAACCCTTGTTTATGTTTCGAGTGTTGAGAGGATAAAGAAAGACGATTTGGCGGGCAACATTGTAGCACCCACTTGGAGAAACAGATGACCCTCACGCACCTTCTTTTAAAAATCACACTGTAACACGTTACAGTGATTTTACAGTTTGTAAGCTGGAGCTCAAGAGTCAGTGTTTCTTTACTGTGAGAAAAGCAGGATTTGCGGAGAACAAACAAGTGGTCTACGGCTAGAAAGAGTGCCAACAGCGCTTCTACCAACTGCGATCCTTGTCCGGTTTGTATGATAAAGCACGCTGCTACTGAATGGTTCCGGTGCTCTGTTGTGCTTATTTCTTTTACTATCCCTCTCTGTATCCCCTAACCTTGCAAGTAACTCAATTTTGCAATTTTGCTGAAACATTTAGTATCAGTTCCCTCCACTTTCTTTAGCCGTTCTTCATATATCTGACTTGGAAATCCCTGGGAATATAGTAGTGTTTCTCATCTATTATCTGTTTCAAAGGAGATGATGTTTCTCCTTGAGCACTACTGGGTGAGCAACCAATCGGAGTCCTGCGGTGTTATCCTATTGCATTCCCCCTAAGTGATGTGTGACCAGCGCCAAACTAATCACTCTCTAATAAATACTATCCGCGCTAATACAAAAATTCATATTTTGCAAAAACTGATCCACGAGGAAGGAGAGAGTAATGTATTTAACATAACCGTAAAACCCCCATATTTTTAGCTCAAATAGTTTCTCTAATACAAATAAAGTACTATTATAACAATGTATCGCGGTAAGCAATATAATGAATAGCATTATTGGTTGGCATGTATGCGTGAACGTATATTTGTAATTACTCAGAAGTGAAACGTAAACGTTTTACATGACGTGATAAAAGAATTACTTTGAATAAGACAATTCGAGTGAGAGGAAACAATACACTTCCTACTGGCCTAGCAGAACGTGTCTGGTTACATTGTATCTTTGTTTATGAATGGTTTCGTAATCTCTAATCACTCTAGAAAGTTCAAAACAGCATTATTCAGTTCTTCTTCCGTTTAAAAACTAGGGAAGGTGTACCAGCTGGATCAGCTTGCAATTGAAATCAGATACGAGGTATTATATTCCACCTTCCACCTTATCACTGCCAGAACAATCCAATTGAGTTAATGTGGGCTCAAATTATGTTGCAAACAGAAATAATACTTTTAAACTGACTGAAGTTGAACGACTTCTTCACGAAGAAATTGACAAGAAGGACAAGACTGGGAAAACTGCGTGAGACATACATATAAACGAGATTTTGGAACCTATCATCATAAATTTTCAATACTCAGACGATGAAGACAATGTCAATGACGAATTATCTCGTAACGTAACATTCGCAGCTATATGAATGCACCGCTTGCATTTTCGTTGGATTAGAAGAGTAAGTAATTCATAAACTATAATTATTTTTAAATCATATACTTAAAACTTGTACGTAATATACTGTCGCGAACCCGATCGCGATAAGGCGGCTTGGCACACAATAGACGGATAGGTTTCACGGAGATAACGAGCTTGCATAAACAGATAACGCCGGCAGGCAAGATAACTGAGGCAAAGGCCTCGCCGGGTATATTAAGTTACGTTTCTAGAAGGTGATAGAATGTTCGAATTATGTAACTAGATGCTTGTTTCCAGAAACCTCTAGTGATTGACAGAACAGTCTGGTAATCATGAATGGAGATATAAAAGGGGTTGTGACACGCTAGCAAGACAGAGTAGTTGTGAACAATTGTTGTGAAATGTGACAGCTGAAAGTGTTATTGTAACGAGAGCTAATCTGCTGTCACTGTTATTGTGATCGACCTTGTAAGACAGTGTATATGTGATTTAATGTTCTTACGTGAGAATTGAATAGTGTATTTCGACGGAAATAAAGGAGATTTTTAATTTCTGCAACTCGGCATTTAATTCTACGAACCCACAGAGTTACAATACGAATTTCCATGTTGTAATTGTGATTTCAGCAACAGCATTATTATAAAACGTACAGTCATACATGCCAACCAACACTGCTATTCATTACATTGCTTACGACGCGATGCATTGTTATAATTAATATTACTTTATTTGTATTAGGAAATTAATTTGTGCTAAAAATATGGTGTTTTTACGATTATGATAAATACACTACTCTCTACCTTCTCCGTCGATCAGTTTTTGCAATACCTGAATTTTTGTCTTAGCGCGGATAGTATTTCTTAGAGGTTGATTAAGTTGGCGCTCGTCACACACCACTTAGGGGGAATGCAATACGACAACACCGCAGGACTCCGATTGGTTGCTCACCTAGTAGTGCTCAAGAGTAGTGTCTTTATGTCTTATGGATAGAGTTGGTGCAATTAATATTGAAAAAGTGAAACAGAATGCCAACCACAGATGGCCTGCTCCTCTGAAGGAACATTTGTCAGTAATATTAACCCAACATTTAAGAATGTTGAGGAATTTATTTGAAAAGAATATCTGATGGCCTTCTTTACACTAATGCAAACTGTTACAAACGTTATTCTGTTATCTGATTTAAGTTAAAGGAGTTATAAATTTATAGTACTGACCTCTATGTTATGACTTTGATAGTCCGTTGTCTGTAATGGCCAAGAGATAGAACAAAATGAATAATGACTTACTTTTTGCGAGAGGCATAATTATTTTAAGATTGAAATATTATCAAGGAATACGTTGGAAATGGTTTCCACCATATACATTTTATTTACAGCAAATTTTGTGCCCTAAACATGTTTAATCTTAGGTTTTATTTATTTCTTATGTGAATAAAGAGCACTTCAAAGTTATTCTCATAGAATTAAAGAGATACATTTAATTCAATATAAAATATCTTAAACGTGTATTATATTCGTAATCATTATAGATTTCGTTTGTGGACCGCATTCGGGAGGCCCAGGTTCAATTCCCGAAGCCAGCCTACTTGACCTATGAGCTTTTTTGCCGGATTCCTTAAATCGCAAGGCTAATGCTGGATAGGTTAATTACAGTCCCCGAATTTCCTGTCCCTCCATTTCATATCCATTTACGTTCACATGCTCTTTCACCTCGTAATCTCTATCGGGGCAGAAAGTGTCGGCGAGGATCTTGGTGCTGCATGGCAGGATGACATGCTCTTTGAACACCTTTGTGCTCCGAGGGTGGTCTCCGACCCAGCTTAGTGGGCTGTTTCAGGAATACGGTAGGAGAGTTAAAAGTTGTACTAGACTGTCCCGAGTTTCCGTACTGGTACCCTGCCCTCTACTCTGTCGTGGTTCCTTAGGGTCGACCGCATGCTGTTTCCTCTCGCCTTATACTTCCTCCCGGGAGCGTCCCATTAGGGGTTTAGGAACAAAAGACCGGTATGGTGATAGTGCCAATCCCCTCCGTGAATCCTATCCTATTGCCTTTTTCAGAAAATCAAATTTTTCTAAACTGTTTTTCCACATACGTTAACGAGTATTTGGACTGGAGTAGCTACGAGGGAACTCGGCACGGAGGTCCAAAGCTGGTATATTGTACCTATGCCTCAAAGTGAGGCAACCCCGGGAGGAAGGATTGAGCGAGTGGAGACAAAGGGCAACTTTCCCAAAATGAAATGTGTAGTGTTTAACTACATACGGCATCGCAGGCGGTGACACTGATGGTACATGAGATGAAGATGGAGCACCGGTGGAATGCGATGGCGGGGGAAACCGGAGGTCCCGGAGAAAACCCGCCCCAGCGCCGTGTTGTCCACCACAAATCTCACTTTGCGGTCGCCTGGGAACGAACCCGGGCCGCCTTGGTGAGAGCCAAGCGGTCTAACCACTGGGCCACGGCGCGGCCCAACCTTCCCAAGGAACCACAATAGTGCAGAGGGCAGGCTCCCTACAATTGACCAGTTGGAAATATCTTGGCAGGTTACTACAACCGGCATCCCTCCCACCGTGGTCTTGAAACGGTCCACCAGGCAGATCCGGAGTCCGGAGACCGACCTGCCTGAGGAGGAAGTGTTTACCAGGAGCATCACATCCTGCTATGCAACGCCGAGACACCCATCACTTTTATCCTTAAAGAGACTGCTAGATGAGAGATAATGTCAAATGATAATGGAGGGACAGCAAATTCGGATGATGTGATGAACGTACCAAACATTCGCCTGGCGATTCAGGAAAACCCCCAAAAATACCTATGGGTCAGGCAGGCAAGTTCTTTTTTTTTTTTTTGTCAATTTACGCCCTGCAACGTTTAGTCATATCTGACGATGAATGGAATGGGTGAAATGACGCTCAAATGAAACCAGGATCCATGGAGTTTAGTGTTACCTGACTTGGTGGGTTTGTGAAATCAAAAGTACAGGTTACAAACACCAAAAAGCTCTCTTTATTTCCGTAGAAACACACTTTGTCAACTTTTACAGTAGCAGAATTACTTCACCTATACATACAACTTACAAGGTCATCGACCACAAAAGAGCTCATTTTTACAGCTATTCACGCGCACGTGTCCAGTTACCGACTGACTGACAGTGGCGGTCTGTGGCTCCTTTTATAGCTTACTCATTATTCCGGAATGTTCTGAAACAATCAAGACGGCGCTAGAAGAAAGACGAACTCTCTAGAAATCCGTCTCCTTCCTCCCAACGTTTCTGCAAAGTTTTATCTCCGCACTACACTGCCTGTCTCTTTGAACTCGTCCCTCGCGTCGCCTCGCTTCAACAATGCGTTCGCGACAGTCTTTTAGGATAAGGGAAAACCCAGGAAAACACCTTATCCAGGTAACTCACCCTGACCGAGATTCGAACTCATAACCTCTTGAACGGGAAGCAGAAATGCTACCATCTACGCTACCGAGGCGGGCAGCAGGTAAGATGACCACGGAAATCAAACACGGACCGCCTGAGCCATCCGCATCTGTTATCGAATATTTGGTGGAATACAATACCTCTTCTACCTACTGTGTATGTGGTAGAGAGAGTATAAATTAGCAATTATCAAACGTAATCTATAAACAGTTAAACTTTAAAAAGAAACTTTATTCCACGTAAGATGAGATTCAGTAATTTACAATTCATATATTGTAATGACGATCCCGCGTTATATAACTGTTCCCTCGAAGCAATCATGAATTTATATGATCACCTAGATTTTATTACATGACCTCGCGGACTGGATACTGATAAAATTAAATATGTGTGTCACACGCAGTTCCCAAATCAGCTTTGGGATTCACTGCATCAAGCGCTGAACCAATTAGTTGCATATGGACGCATTCCCTGTGTCCCTTAGCCGTCAATCACACAACCTTCTGGCTGTGTAATCAAAAATGACATTGGGAGTGTGCAATATTCATTCGAACTTCACCTACCCTGTCATTCTAGTTGAAGAACATTCTGTTAAATCCCCAGAAAAATGTCCCCCGCCCCTTCGAAACACTGAAACCTCAAAATTTAGGCAAAGGGCAGTTGTTTTATTCAACATTTAGCCTGCAGAAACGCAATGAGGTCAGTGAGTAAGCCTAGTATTGGTAAATAGTAAGCTATCATAGTTGTTAAAGAACAATTCTCAAATTCAAGCTTTTGGCCAGTTTTTATCTACTTATACTACTCCAATCTTCTTTGTAAAACTTTTGATAAAATGTAAATTTTGGGACACAAAGCAATGACGAAAGGTGGCCGTGACTTTGGGAAAGTTGGGAAAGATTGACGTGCTGAACTCTGCGTCTGTGTTTTAACAGGTAATGTGCTACCCTAAACACTATTTCAGATGCTGAAAGTACTCACAGCAAAGGAGCACTGCATTTACAACATCTATAAGTAAAATCACTAATAAAGTCGTTACTTTACTGTGTATTAAAAGTAAAATTCCCGCAGTTTACCTATACATTGCTGCCGGGTAAATCATAATGGTCTCCTCTGTTGATAGAGGTTGGCAAGGTAAAGTCTGTCTAGTGAACGCGTGTGCAGATTGCCCCTCAAAGGTAACTCACCCTCCTGTCCACTAATGACCATCATAAATCTATCTCCACACTTCAGAAATGGTACATTGTCGTTGAGGATCAATAGCAGCCCTGATTTTCTCGAAGTGACAGTTGCATGTCTACTCCACGTGGAGTCTCAGTTGCCAAAGTTCCAACTTCCAGTTGATCTGTTTCATTACGTGCGGAAATTCGTTGTGTGTCACGATGTGGAGACCGTGGGAGGGAAATTCAGTGGTAAATGCAAATGAAGTAGTAGATAACTTTCAGTCAAGCCCGCCTGCGGTGCCGTATGTAGTAAAAGCGGGCGTTAAACACTACACATTTCATTTTTCAGTCAAGTGAAAATAATAATAAAAAAAAGTTATAGCGTGAACTGTTTGTAAGCAAATTCAGGCGCTTGTTTTGAACACACATAAATATGTGCTGACAAATAATCTTGGTAAGGGTCGTACAATGAACCTGATGATAAATTATGGGTATACACAGAAATACAGTAAGAAATATTGTGACGAAAGGAATACCAAAGACGCCGATCAAGTGTGAAAACAAAAGGAAACGTTTCTATAAAGTAGATAATTTCACATGCGATTTAATTCGTCGAGAAATTTATAGATTCTATGCAAAAGGGAAAGCGCCCACCTTAGACGAATTGTTTGCAGATTTGCAAGAAATTTGTGATTTTCCTTATTTGCACTGCACTATGCGTGGCATCCTAACGGCGCTGGGTTTCAAATACCGCACTTTGAATAAGTTAAGGGTTATTATGGAATCCAGTAGAATTGTAGCTTGGCGATATATATATCGTCAAAACTAAGGAAGTTTTGCAGTAATGGACATAAGATAAATTATGTAGACGAAACGTCGTACAATACCCATGACGTTTCGAGAGAGGTGACAACCTTGCAGAACGGTCTGAGAGAAGGAGGGCCGGTGTTGTAAAACGATTATAAGGGTTCGTCAAAGGCAGCGGCCGACGTGCACACGAGTTAACTAAACAGACTTTACTTCAAACCCACAGAGTAACAACAGTATTAATAACCAAACTCCAAGTAAACAAGTGACAAGCGATAGCATTAGAATATCACCTAACCTATCGAAAACGTACAGTAACGAGTCTGTTTCTTCACAGAAATTAACCGACTCAGCAGTAACTTCATTGAATCCCACTCAAGAACAAGGAGTAGTGATGCACAACTCACGGTAAAACACATCATCGTGAAATATCCGATGTACAGCCAACGGAGACAGCACTACCAGATACACAATGAACTCCAAGAAGCACTAACTTCATTTCCAGTGTATAATAAGTTAACTTTCTTAAAAAGGTGAATATGTATAAACATATATAATGTTAAGTCAGTTGTGATATTAAAATGATTATGTTTCTCCTTGTATTGTCTTTTTAATTGTTGTGTTCAATAATAATGTATACTTTATTGTACAACAGATGTTCTTTAAAATGTTTTAAACCTTGTAAAGTCGCATTATCACTTTCAGAGTTAAAGCCACTATAAACAAGTTAAAATAAAAAGGATGGCATAGGTATGTCACCTTTAACTAAAAATTTAAGAAAACGAGGATTGTGTGATACATTCACGTGGTTTTCTTCATGCACTATTGCTTATTTTTAAATATCTTCTGTAGAATATTTCTACTAAACCTTATTTCTCGTTTTAGTTTATGTTAACCTTGATCAAAGTACACACATTTTGTTATGCTGGGTGAGTGCATATTCCAAACTTTTACAATTTAAAAGCTTAGGCTACATTTATTTGTCTTTACCTTGTTGCTACCTTGACTTATATGACACCCTGCCCTTCCGCTCTGACAGGTGGCTCTTAACCTCCATGCCTCCTTGTTACTTAATTAGCGCCTTTCCACCCAGACCCCATCATATTCCCTTTCTTATATTCTTAACATTTCTGGCATATTTTTCTTTGAACTCACCAATACTTCTTACGTTCTTTTCCTCCTTTCCCGTTAACATTTTTATAGCTACTATCCTCTTCCCTACTTTATCCCATTTTTTCCTCCTAAACCTTTTTTCTCCACACTGCAACCTCCTCGCACTCTGTTACATAGTGTTCTATGCTTTCTTTTCCGCCACACAATTCACAAACCCCCCTTTTCCCTACCTCTTTTCCCTCTTAGAAATATTGTTCCTGCTCTCATCCAACTAATCCTCCTCTCTCTTGCCTATTGCAGTAATCTACGTATGCTTCTCGTCCCCAATTTCTTTTTATTTTCTTGTAAAATTGAATGAATTCATATTTTCTAGACTTACCCATATTTCCTGCCTTTCTATATCTTCTATTCTGCATTTTACCAATTTACCCACATCGCTTAGTAAAAGGTATGGAACAATGGCTGTAGCTTCTCTGAAGTGATATTTTTTTACAAAAGCAATGAGATATCAACTTGCTCTGACGTTACTATGATTACAAATAAAGGGTGTGTTTTTTTTCTTTTCAGTGAAATGGTAACATTTCTTTTTTCTATACTCCTACAGTCCTCAAGTCTCAGAACGTACAAACAAATACCCTTTCAAACCGCAATTTAAATTTATTAGAACCTTTACTGAGCAAAGGAAACCGCATCATTACTTCAAACTGAGTAGGTTCTGAATTAAAATGACACTACTTTCTGCCTAAATGGGAATGTCAATCGTCACAGCTGTCACTGTTGGGTTAAAGAGAATCCGCATTGGATGATTGAACAACCCACATAACGTCTACAAAAAGTAAATATTTGGGCTGATGTAGTTAATGGCGGATTCATAGGCCGATTTTACATTGATGGCAACTTAAATTCATTTCTACAAAATGAAATAATTCCTGCTTGTGCTACTCTATTCCCTGGAGGAGGAAGAATTCAAAATGATATCTAATTCCAGCAAGATGGTGCCCCTTGTGACGGGTCCTCTGGTCTCGGCAGCTTCAGTGAAATCAACAGGGTACGTTTTGAGGTTCTCTCTCAAAACGGTGGCTCCGGCTTCTGCTTCTGTGGCTCTCTCTCCGGCGCGGAATGACTATTTTCGGGACGAGGAATTTGAAGCTGGTAGGTTTTTGCTAGAATGCCTCGGCTCACTCAGGGATTTCGGGAACGTAAGGAGAAAGGAGTCATTTGTGCAATATTTGCTACAGAGGTTGAAGATCCCGGGTCGTCGGACGGGTAGGAAGCTCCAATCACACCAAAGAATTTTGATATTTAAACAGTTTATTATCGGTTACCACACGTAAATAAAAACTCGAATACAGTTTGATTTCTGTTGATGCCCTCGGCATGCCGGTTTTTATAGAACGATCTTCTGCTGGCATTCCGAATTATTCCCGTTGCGGTCTGATTTCCCTTGCACTTATTACTCACCCGCGGGATCTACGGGCCATTTTAAGCGCGATAACCTGATCACGAGTAGCCCAGGTATCCATTCACTATGAACAAAAACTGGGGGATTACTCCAGAGGTCCAGAGGTAGTCCAAGTCCGGCGGGGCTTCTCCCCGTCCGGGTGTCTTATGCCGCAGTACCTAGCCGCTTTGCGTCTTTACCTGCGAAATGAGTAGTGTGATGGTATGTTCTGCTAGGGGTAGGTTGTGAAATTATGGAATTTGGGTTGGGATACCCTTGAATAATCTCAGAAGGCAGCTGCTTTATGGCATTTCCCCGTTTTGGGAGACACGATTTGATGTTTTTGCTCAGTTTTGATTACGGGTTGCATATCGCTTGAGCCATCAGGCGTAAATATGGGTCATAGAGACATCTGGGGTTTCTCTTGGGTTAACCAAGGGGCCCCAAGACATCTCTTGGTAGTTTGTACGATAGCAAGCGTCTTTGTTCCCTCTGGTCATATCTGCCCAGGGAGTTCACCAAAGGGTTGTTATGGGTTTGGATTTTGTCGTACATTGATCGTGCCATCTAGCGGATGACATCGACAATGTACGGGATCCTGGAATGCTCATGAAGAATATGGGCAGGAAATCTCCAGTCTGTATCGTGTATGACTCTTCCCCAGATATTTATACATAACTCGCCATCCTCGTGGCTTCATATCAAGTAAATCACCATTGGCCATATTTTGGCGTTATACATACCGTGGGTTGCGTTCTACCTTCCGATAGGCTGCAAATATCTGCTGAGGCCTGTTTGTTTCCCTGTTTACCAAACTTTCTCCAAACAGACGCTCTGGTGCAACCTTGAACCTTTAATTTCTCCTATTTCTTTACGACTCGACATCTTAATAATTTAGTCGAGTCCCATAAACAATTTTACCACGCAATACAGATGAGTTGCAATAATTTAAATTTACGATTATAGGTACAATATAATTCAACATATTAATTTTAACAATTCATACTTTTATAATAATAAATAACTAACATAACAATTTCTATGACATTCAAATGCCTACAAAGATTAATAATAACATTTGTTAAAATTGGTGTTAAGAATTCATGCAAAAAGACATGCAACAAAAAGTAAAATTAATTAAAAAGGTATTTAATAAAAATATTTAAAAAGACATTAAAGCGTATTAAAACGTATGCTGAGCAATAAGAAAGTCACCTGTTACCCACCCCATAAAATTCTTTTTATTTAAATTTTGAGTACCTTACTGTTAAAGTATTCAATTGTAAGTATAATTTCTTTTTTCTTATTATATCATATAAACTTTTATTCTGTAAGTGTCTTTGAAAATTATACCTAAGATCAGTGGTATTTGGGCATTCTCATAGTGAGTGCTCTGGGGTACCAATTTCACATCATGCACATCTGTCAGTTTGAATTTGGCCAAATCTAAATAAGTATTCTGAATAGAGACCACGTCCCGTTACGTAGTGTATTAAGGCCTGGAACGGCTGTTTATATTTTAGTTGCAATCTTTCACGAATATCTGAAAAGATAGAATAAGTCCTCCTACGAGTTAATCTTACGTCCCAGGTATCTTGCCAAATTACTATTTTTGTGGTAATTTACGTCATCCAACGTTAAGTCATATTGGACGATGAATGCAATGGGTGAAATGATGCTCAAAGGAGTCCAGGATCCATAGCGCTTAGAGTTACCCGACATTCGTCTTTCAGGATAAGGGAAAACCCCGTAAAAACCTTATCCAGGTAACTCACCTTGACCGAGATTCGAACTCGGGACCTCTTATACGTGAGGCGGACACGCTACCACCACGCTACCGAAGTGGGCCAAAATTGCTAATATTTTATTATTTAGATCTAATTCATCTTCTATATTACAACCTAAAATACTGGAAGCTTTGACAAAGTTTTCCCGACGTAGCCAGTAACGTGCAGCTCTTTTCCTAATTTCTAAGTCTAAAGGTAAAATTCCTAGAATGATTAATAGTGAATCTGTAGGAGTAGTGAAAAATGCTCCCGACATCCTTATTAAGGCCTTCCGCTGTAAGCTATTTACAACCTTGAACCTTGAACCCCAAAATTCTACAAAAGCCTTCTACCCTTAGGATCCGTTTGTAGTAAACAAGTCATAAAATCTCCCTTACGAGAACTTAAGCTTTTCCTACAAGCCGCGAAAGTTTCACATGTGTACATAGATAAGAAAAATAATATACGAAATTAAACCATATATCTATAAGAATCATAATTTTAGTTGTAATATACCTCCTCCAACGTTAAGTCATATCGGACGGCGAAAGAATTGGGTGAAATGATGCTCAAATGTGCCCAGGGTCCATGGAGTTTACAGTTACCCGACATTCGCTTTAAGGATAAGGGAAAACCCCGGAAAAAACCTTATCCAGTTAACTCAACCTGACCGAGATTCGAACTCGGGACCTCTTGAACGTGAGGCAGACACGCTGCCATCTACGCTACCGAGGCGGGCGAATTATATATATAATATGTAGATAATAGATAAATCATTATATAATAATAGTTTTCGGGCTAGACGGAAGTTTCTGTATCATCCTGTACATTATGGAAGGCAGATTACCTAAATCATGAGTTTCCAGGAAGACGGATTGGCAGAAGAGGAAGTATTAAATGGCCGCCAATATCTTCTGACCTGAACCCCTTACACTTTTTCTTGTGGAGATATTTGAAGTGGAGAGTTTATAGAAATTGACAAAGAGATTTTGCAGAGTAAAGCCGAAGAATTGGGCAAGAAATGCAGCTGATCAGGCGAAAAAAAAAATCACTTCAATAAAATATGACAACAAAGTTACAAGCATTTTTCCATACCTTTTACTCATTCCGTATGCACAAGAGGGATACAGAAACGAGAGAGAAATATTCTTATTTGATAGCTTTGACATTGAATAGTTTAGTATGGGAATATAGAAACAAAATAATACTTTAAAAATAATTTTCCGTTCACTTCAAAATCGGGATCACCTTTTCTGTCTTTACTAACGTACATATTAGGTAGAGAATTGCATCCACTTATTTAATGCGGGATTTCACTGAAAATGCGCATTTTGAAATATCTGAAAAAAAGAGTTTTTAGAGAAAGTATCTTTGTGCCATTGGACAAAAAAACTAAAATCGAAATTTGATTAAACACCTAGCTTGTGCATCTTCCAAGGACAGGACACGACAATTTTCAAGAAAATATTCCCATCCCGAACTACCTTTGTTTACATAGAACATTTTTCGAAAATTATGATTTTCTCAAAACGTCAAAATGTACATCTTTATGAAATACACAATGTATAAGTAATCAGTTTGTGGGATTAGCCATTTCCGGAATACAAGGTACGTTCAAGTTATAACACTTTTTTTCTTTTCAGGTCTGGGACCAGATAGGAACTTTTTTTTTTATAAATACACGCGGACTCTTTGTGAATGAGTGACAGAGATGGCAGCACCGTACAGTGTATAGAATACGAGTGGCAGCGACGAGAGTTAGGACTGTTTTATATATATATATATATATATATATATATATATATATATATATATATATATATATATATATAGTGACTGTGGCTTTGTAGAATTAAAAGTCCAATTTACAGAAATTCAAAATTTTCTTTATTTCCGTAGAAACACACTTTGGTCAACCCTTACACTAGCAGAATTACGTAACATACACAAATACAGCCTGCAAAGTCGTTAACCACAAACAAAGAGTTCACTTTCAAAACAAAGCTGCAGGCACATGATAACAGTTCCGATTCTCAACTCTCCCTCCTGGCGAGTCCGGTTTCCTTATATCCTCTACTCGTATATCTAGACGTTTCTAGAATACTCTGTAACCAATAAGAAATAGAAACTTCCAGTCAGCTATCTGTCTATCTGTTTCGGCAAGTTTTTATCTCCGGGCTGCACTATCTATCCCTTATCTCCCCGTTTAGGTCGCGCCTCCTCGCGACATTGCGGTCGGCGATATATACACATGTGTGTATGTGTGTGTGTATGTGTGTGTATGTGTGTGTGTTTGTGTGTGTGTATGTGTGTGTGTGTGTGTGTGTGTGTGTGTGTGTGTGTGTGTGTGTGTGTGTGTGTGTGTGTGTGTGTGTGTGTGTGTGTGTCTTTGTCCCAACATAGCAAGTATTATACAGATGCTGAGAAGTACAGTGACACAGATGCTGATGAAGTTCGCTTAATATTTCAGCATGTGTGTGACAACATATACAATGATTATCGCACAATCTGAACCTTAAAACCTTGAACTGGGGAACAGTTCGCTTACATAGCTATCGTACATATGCACAAAAAGAACAAAATGACTCAAATTAGATGCGTTCTGCGAAATAAGGTATTTGCTACAGTGAAACAAAATAGTGACATTTCAACGATTTGTGAATATAGTTTCTGTTTTAATGATGCCATATTTGTATACTGTTTGTAATGGACTTTAAACCAATTTTAGTTTCAGTAAAATGCTTAATAAATACGGAAGATATGAATGTGTATTTATGAAGCACTTTTTACAACCGAGCATCTTATGTATTAATGTTGTGTTTTGTGCAACAATATCGCTTCCTTCAAGCAGAAATTTGCGACCTACATTGGTTCTCCTATATTTCAACTCAAGAGATTTCAAAATATTGTGCATAGAAGATACAAAATTCATATACTCTATTTTTCCCCTCATTAAATTGGTCAGCCTTTTGGCAGTTCGATATTCACCCTTGTCATATAAATCATAAATTGTTTTACGTGAAACACACTTTTGAAAATGGTCTAATTGGTAGCACGTTTTTCAGCTGCCCGATGTTTCCCTAAAGGTTAAAACATGGAAACTCTCCTAATTTGGTGAACTCCTTGCCTTCTTTAATAATGTTCGTCAGAGAATGAGCATTCAAGTGACAAGATTATAACTAGGGCCCGGATTTTGATCAAAAGTTATATTTCTTCTGAGTAGCCACACACGTTGCTTATTGGAAATTAAGTGCACTCTGGAACAAATACGTTAGATACATATGGTTTTTATAGGTCATTAAATGCATTTTTCCACATTTTTATAATGTCATTTTTTTAACATTTAGATGCAATTTCTGGTCATTTTTTTTTCTTTTTCACAAATTCATCGGGCATTTTCATATGTAGCCCCCATTCGGGAGGCCCGGATTCGATTCTCGTGGCCGACCTGACCTTGACCCATGGGCTTTTTGGGTTTTTAAATAATCTGTGATTAAAAGTTCATTTATATCATCATATTTTATGAAATAGTAACTGTTTAAGTGAGGTAAACATCTAATTAACACAGGTCAGCCTCCTAATTGTGATGGTGAATTTATGACGCATCAATTCGAGGAATCGTCGATTACATCATGCAATAGTGTAGATTGCATCAGTCAGGACTTCAGGAGCTAGAAGTGTCGCAGTAAGGAGAGTAGTTTGTGAAGTGTGTAAATTTGTTGTGTTGTGGAATTGAAATGCCGAAACAAAAACGGTCAACTGCGTCCCGTTTGAAACAATGTTTCACAGATAATTTTAAAATGTGGTTATTCTTACCATATATATTATTATTTGTCTGTGAAAGTTATTAATTTATTATTATGAAAGAAATTGTTAATTTTTGTTAGGCCACTTTTTTACATTTTATGTGCATTTTTTATATTTTACAGGCATTTTATAACTCATTTTTAGAGAACGTTTAGGTCAACAACTTCCGTGCCCTACTTATAACATTAATTCTCGACCCTGAGCGAAATTTTTACTATCGAAAATGTCTTTAATTAGGTACATCTGTTTGAAAAAGGAATACAATTAACAAGAATATTTATAGCTTATTTGTGTAAAGCCTATGAGTTGTTTTGCAGTTACTACTAGGTGCACCAGCACTAGGCTTGCCAAGCGGTATATTTACTAACTTTCAAAAGCACGTGTGCACTCTTAAAAGATCACCGCTTTATTGAATGCACGTGTGTGCTTTTCTTCAGTGACAGTTAGTAATTCTTTTCTTTCTAGTCAGGCGCCTTATCTTTCCATATCTCCGAAGCTCCCTGGTACGCCCCACTTATGTCATAGGTACTGTGCGGTTCCTGGGCGACCGGACCGCTTCGTGGTGGCCTTGGGCTGGGTGATAAGTGGCGCGCCTCCCGCCAGAGAACATACTGCCGCATCAGTCGAGTTGGATCTGTGGTAACATAAAGAGTTCTGTATACGTGTTTGGAGTGACATTGTGTTGTTTCTTGGTGATAATTTGTCCATTACTAATGGCTCAGTACACTTTAGAACAACGTATTTTTCTGTATGAACGTTTGTGAAATACTCCTCTGCAAGAAGGTGTCGTAGAGAATTTCAACTTCATCATGCAGGTGTTCGAATTCCTAGCAGGTCAACTATTCATGAACTTGTCAATAAAGTCACGCGTACATGATGGTTTATGAACACGAAATATGTTAAAAAACGCAGTGTGCTACCAGAAGAGATGAAGAAGCAGAGACCCGGTTGGACCCCTCACCGCGAAAATCATTGAGACTTGTAGCACAATAGGCTGGCAATTCCAAGACGCAGCTTTTAGGGCAACAAAACTTCTCAATCTGCCATACAAGGTAACTTTAGTTCATGAATTACAACAAGATCCTGTACCGAGGGTTAATTATTACAATTGGTTTTTACAGTCTGTTTATAATTGTGACGTGGAGCCACTTTTGACGTTCTTCACTGACGAAGCGTGGTTTTATCTTCAAGATCACGTTTCTACCCAAAACAATAGATACAGGGCTACGTAAAATCCCCATATTATTCACGAAATTCCTCACCACGCTGCAAAAGTTGGTGTATGGTGTGCAGTAAGTGCGAGTAGAATTATCGGACCCATATTTTTCGACACAACAGTTGATTCATACGTTTTTGTAAGTTCCATTTTAAATAATTTTCTTTTCTGCGATTAACAAGAGCTGAACGATTGTGTGGGTGGTTTCAGCTACAGCCCACACTGCTGCAAATTCTATGCATGAATTGAATAGTGTGTATGGTGACAGATATATTAGTCGATGATTGTGACCATCTCGTTTCCCTGACGTATCTCCATGGGAGTTTTATTTATGGGGAACGTTAAAGAATAAAGTGTATGTATCCAACCCGCACACGCTACAAGAATTGAAAGGCAACATCACGAGAGAAATACAGGCAATCAGTAAAGATGAACTTCTTCGAGTGAACCAGAACTGCATTCGGAGATATAGGGAATGTATTCGCTTTGGGGGTCATCATTTTCAACATCTTTTGTGACTTCAGGTAAGTATAATGTAAGCTAGTACAGTAGTTCGGTTCCATACACTTTACCTGCCGGTCCTTTAGGCGTAATTCTGGTGGAGAGCGCGTCGGCCTTCACCCATCACGGTGCCGCCGTGGGGCGGTCCGGTCGCTCAGGGAACATACGGTACAATGGAACATGTCTGAAACTACGTGCCCAGTCCACTCCGTAGCATAAACCAAACCAATCCAATATAAAGCGTTTAATTTAGCTACATAAAAGAAACAAGTAGAAAAAGCTACGTAGATGCAGCAGATTCTTAGTTTGCTGCATTCACACAAACACAAGGAGTTTATTTTTCTAAAATTACTTCTTTTGAGTTTAGGATATTTGTAAACTTACATGTCTAGGGGAGTGCCCGTATCAAATTCTTGGATTGAATGCAATATTTAACTTCTTACCACTGATAATAGAAGTAAAATTGTATAAAATGAATTTGATAACTTATTTTACTGATTTCTGCTCATTGGAACAGGGTTTATGTCGAATCGTATTGATGGATGACGAATTATGCCCCTCGTTGAGGTGACCATTTGGAACAGGGTCGAAATTGATGGTTCTTGAAGTCCCAGCTTACCTCGGCGTGGCTTCAGTCGGTTGAGCAAGATATCTTCTTTTACAGGAGTGGTACGGCGGAAGGAAATTTTACGTAAAATTAGTAATCATTTTCCTCTGTATTAAATAATGTAGAAACTTTTATTTCCTTACTTCAATTAACACCAGTTCGAACAAAATGTATGATACAACATTGATAACACTATTCTTACACAAGATTCACTTGATGTGACGCGTTTATATCTGGATGCGTGCAAGAATCAAAAGTTTTATACGTTTGTTCATCACCGTGTATAATAATTAAATTGTGCGTCTTCTAGCGATGATATTTAATGTAAAGATTATCTAGTTATACTCGATGATTGTTACGAGAATAAACTTATACTCTTCCGCACACAACGGCGTTTAAGAAGAGAATTTTACATCCGTTCACGGCGACGGTTAGGAGAAGAATCCCAGTTCCTCTTCTTCTATCCATTAGCATTTCGCTAATCACTCGACCCCCCTAGAGGAATATTGAATATCCTCCATGGCAACGTAAAATCTTTTATATCTGATTGGTCCACGTTTTACGATATACGCGTCACACCAATCACAAATAAGTTTGTTATTCAACACTTTTGTGACGTCATTTCCACTTACATAGCTTCTCTGTGCATGACTCACTCTACTTAACCTCACATAATACAATATTTGAAACTCTTTGGGGACAACATAAAATAACTGTTTCAGATGCCCCTCTTTAGAATATATGGAAAATTAACTTAAATCTTCCAAGAATATTGTTCCATATATTCTAAAGAATGCCCCAATAATTAGACATTATTACAACAATGAACAATTAATACAATTTAAAATAACAATATAAAATCAGAAATTATTCGAACACAATAATAAAAAACAATACATTTTTCAGTAATTCATAAACATATTATTTTTTTTTTTTAAATCATTTGTTCTTGTGAGTGTCAAGGCTTTTGAATGGTTTTAAAAGTGTTTTGTGATATTTTCCTATCATTTTATTATCATCGTCTCTTAATTCGTACGTATGATCCCCAAATTTTCTTACTATTTTATATGGACCTTTATATAACAAATTCATTCTCCAATAGGATTTGATTTTAGAACTGGAGATATTAAATGTCTTTACGAGAACTTTATCATTTATTTCAGGATTCCATTTCGCTCCTTTTCTTTGTATCTTTGATAATCTTTTCTCTGCTTTTTCTTTTATTCTTCGAAATGCTTCAGCACACTTTTCTTCTTCATTCAATTCTATTTCATCTACTTTTAAGGTTGTTGGTGCTTTTATTACTAGAGGTTCAGGTTGTAGTCCAGTCATTAATTCGATTGGTGAAAATTTGGTAGTAGAGTTTGGGGTATTGTTAATGATTTTCTCAATAATATGGCAGTATTTGTACCAGCCTCGGTGGTTAGAATGACACAGAATTCTGAAATACAAGCCTAAATCACGCATCACTCTCTCGCAAGGATTTCCTTAGGGATAATATGCTGAAGAGTAATACATCTTAATATTATTGTTCTTCATCTCTGAAGCAAACAATTTACTCCGGTGAACCGTTGCGTTGTCTGATAATATTGCCTTTATTGGCCCATACTTTGGTATCCAATCTTTTAAAATTTTATTTCCATTTTCTAGCATATCGTTTATTACTTCAGATGTTTGTTGTCTAATAGTGATAGGCACAGGTCTACTTTTATGAGTATAAGGAGCAATGTCGTTCACCTTAAATGTATGTATGTACTTATTACACAATCCAGGTTTCGTACTAAAAACGTTCCTGTTCTTTAGTATACATAACCTCAATTGTTCTCTTTGCGCGTGATTTATATTGTATGTTTTCCCTAACTTTTCTTTCAAAGTTCTTTGGAATATCATTTCTTCCTCTTCTTGTTTTCGCTCGGTGTCGGTATTTAATGTGTTTATTTGGCAACAATGATCTCCAAGGTCAAACGTCTCATTTTCTTTATTATTTAAAAGTAAATTCTCTTTACCACTATCATCTTCTTCATTATTAATTATATCTTCTTCGTATAATATTATATTTTCTACAAAAAACCTATCATTATTTATACTATCCTTCTCATCCTCTTTTAATATAATTTCTTCTAACAAATTTATTTTTATTACTTCATTATCTCCTTTGACCTTCATTTCATGTTTTTCGAAATCTATCACACTTTGCCAACCATACAATACATCATTGCCAATAATAATATCACGAGCTAAGTTTGGTATTACCAATACGATAAAATTGAAATTCCAATCATCTATTCGCGCAGGAATTAACGCTTGATATTTAACTTTATCTTTCTTTTTCCCAATAGCTGTGCTACAGTATACATTACACACGTTTAAATATTCAATCCTAAACTTGGATAGTAATTCCTTGAATAAGTTCTCACTTATTACTGATGAACTAGCTCCTGTGTCTATCAATACTTTATATTCGCTATCGCCTATACGAAGGTTAATCTGAGGTGGATTTACTAATTCCCGATCTTTACTTCTGGAGAGAGTGAGCTTATCTTCTGGTAAATTTTGAATTTTGATTTTGCCCTGTGTCATTTCTACCGAACCACTTTCCAAGGCACAAAATGATTTGGTACTCAGTTTTCCGCATTAGTGCGGTCGGTAGTTACACTAGCAGTTGGGTTGGTACTATCGTTATTTATTTCTCTTTCTATTCCCTGAGTCTGTGTCCTTTCTAGGTTATTGTCTGCCCTTTCAAACCTAGGACCCCCAAAATCTCTTAATGAAGAGTCTTCGATGCTAGTTCCTCTTCCTCTACTTTGATAACCCGTTCTTAAGTTATTTCCCCTGTAAAACCTCAGTTGATTCACCTGATTACTCCTCACATTTCCTACAGGTTGGTCATTATTATAATTCCTCCTAGGAGTATTTGGTATTCTCCTTCCTATACCTGGCACTACCGATTCATATGTCTTTCTGGGGTTGTACTCTCTTCGTTCATAGTTGTCTCTTGAACGTGCCCCGCCCCAATTTTGGTTAAAACTATTTTGGTTTTGGTTAGTATGGTTGTGATTTTCCCTGAATGTTGGTCTTACATCCTGTCTATTTACTTGCTTTTGTTCTATATGAGTCTTGTCAGGATCAACTTGACTATGAGTAGAATCAGAATTAAGGTTATGAGCCTCAAATTCTGATAATAACTCAATCACATCAGTAAAGTCGACGGGCTTAGCCACAATTAGGTGGTTTCTAATGTGTGGTGGATAATGTCGTATTAGCATATTCACGATCTCGGTTTCTGACATATCTGGATTCACAAGTTTACTTTTGTTAGCAAGTTTTAGGAAATATTCAGTCATGGACACACCCTTCTTGAACTCGAATTTACCAGTGGCCAGTTCGACTTTAATTCTTCTCTGTCTTTCTGGACCCCAGAACCTATTTATAAACACATTCCTAAACATACTATACGTTTCATGTGATGCTAGTGTTAACCTCAGCCACTCTAAAGCATTTTTCTTCAAACACCTTTTAACAATCATCATCCTAAATTCATTTGGAATCTTTTTAATTTTAAAATATTCTTCTAATTCCTTTAGAAATATTTTGGGATTGTCTCCCGATTCTTCTTCGAAAGTAGGTGGACTTATGTCATGCAACAAATAATTTGTACAATTTGTGTTACCTTGACTGTGTAACTGTGTATGTGTGTGCATGTTTTGTATTTGTCTATTACCATTTACTTCACAATCAGGTGACAAAGATTCTGTATCGTCACTCTCCAAATAATTCTCTAAGTTTTGTACAATATTACCTGAATTACCAGGTAAGTCAATACATGTAATATTCTTAGATTTTATTACCCTCTGGTTCTCAGAAATCTTGCTTGCCTGTAATGCAATCACAACTTGATTCAGCTTGCTAATGTTTTCTTTCTCTCTCTCAAAACTTTCCTGTGCCAAATCTATTCTTGTAATCATTTCACTATTCAACTTACTGACTTCATCATATTTAACTTTTAGTTCATCTTGTTGTGTTTGCACCTCAGTAGCCATTAGTTTAACATCATTTCTGATACTATTTACCTCTCTTACAAAATTATTCTGTATTTCAATATTTTCCTCATGGTATTTCCGTGAATTATCTAATAAGACTACATCTATTTCTTGTCTTATTCTATTCTCTAATTCCCCTATTTCTATTTTTTGTTTTTCTACAAATTCTACCTGTTGTTGCTTAAGGATTTCTGACTCCTTAGCCAATTCACTTCTTATATCTTTTACTACATTTTCCTGACTTATTTTCATTTCCTGAAACATCTCTTTTAACTTAGACATTTCTCCATCATGAGATTCTATTTTCTGTTTTAAAGATTTTATGCCTTCTCTACACTCTTCTCTTCCTTTCTCAATTTCATTTCTTAGGTTACCTAAACCTTGATCTATCCTAGCTTCTAACTTCTCTGAATTTTGATCTACCTTTTCTGAATTTTGATCTACCTTTTCTGAATTTTGATCTACCTTTTCTGAATTTTGATCTACCTTTTCTGAATTCTGTTTTATTTCCTGTCTTAAATTATCCATTTTAGCATCAAAATTACTCATCATTTTCTCTAACCTGTCTATTATCATTTCATTAACTTTACTCTGCATAATTTCTGTTCTACTTGTTCCTGCATCATCACTAATCATTCCTTCCACTACTTCCCTGACTTCTTGTATTTCTGCTCTCTTATCACTAACTAGTCTTTCCACTCCTTCCCCAACATTTTTATTCTTATTGTCTGTTAATTTTTTACCTTCCATTTTAGGTAATATTTTTCCCTTTCTTAATAACATAAAAAAATGAAAATTATAATTTTGTCACTTTTTCTATTAATTATCTATTAAGATTTTTCCGTACTCACTTTTCTTCTTTCTTCTTTCTTGAATCAAAGTTACCTGTCCATTACACTATTTATTCTCCTGTGGTGTAATCCTCCTTCTGCCTATTCGAGCCCCACGTTGGGCGCCATTTTGGAACAGGGTTTATGTCGAATCGTATTGATGGATGACGAATTATGCCCCTCGTTGAGGTGACCATTTGGAACAGGGTCGAAATTGATGGTTCTTGAAGTCCCAGCTTACCTCGGCGTGGCTTCAGTCGGTTGAGCAAGATATCTTCTTTTACAGGAGTGGTACGGCGGAAGGAAATTTTACGTAAAATTAGTAATCATTTTCCTCTGTATTAAATAATGTAGAAACTTTTATTTCCTTACTTCAATTAACACCAGTTCGAACAAAATGTATGATACAACATTGATAACACTATTCTTACACAAGATTCACTTGATGTGACGCGTTTATATCTGGATGCATGCAAGAATCAAAAGTTTTATACGTTTGTTCATCACCGTGTATAATAATTAAATTGTGCGTCTTCTAGCGATGATATTTAATGTAAAGATTATCTAGTTATACTCGATGATTGTTACGAGAATAAACTTATACTCTTCCGCACACAACGGCGTTTAAGAAGAGAATTTTACATCCGTTCACGGCGACGGTTAGGAGAAGAATCCCAGTTCCTCTTCTTCTATCCATTAGCATTTCGCTAATCACTCGACCCCCCTAGAGGAATATTGAATATCCTCCATGGCAACGTAAAATCTTTTATATCTGATTGGTCCACGTTTTACGATATACGCGTCACACCAATCACAAATAAGTTTGTTATTCAACACTTTTGTGACGTCATTTCCACTTACATAGCTTCTCTGTGCATGACTCACTCTACTTAACCTCACATAATACAATATTTGAAACTCTTTGGGGACAACATAAAATAACTGTTTCATCATCCAAGAGAGATTTGCCTACCATGCTGCTACTATATCCAGTACTCAACAGATTGGTAATATACGTGAAACTAGGTTTAATTTTTATGTTTTGAGAATGCGTTTATTTTTAGAACTGAGGGAGAGCGAGTTTCCTATTAATTACTACTGCGGGAGAGAATATAATCA
>CM060959.1:113720393-113905393 GCA_030765055.1 Mantis religiosa
GAAAACCTTCGCTAACATTTGGCTTGTAGTTTATTGAATCGTCGTTGCTATGACGATTAACACGGTTCACGTCACGTTTGATGACCAGCGTATCTTAGGCAATTGTTTCACAATCTTTTCTTTAAAACCTAGGAAATTTAATGTCCAAATATTATCTCAAATGATTTTGAATTTCGAATAACATCTTCTAACGAATTAACCTTAAAATATTGACAATAAACAATTTCACATTCTTCATCTTCCCTATTTTATAATTTACCCAATCACAAGCTCTTCTTCAATTGTTTGTTTAATCTGGTAAATTTTTTTTCTGAGTTTTTAAACATTTTATTATGAACTATTTTAAGTATTTAAAATAACAAAATGTACACAATGATAATTCCTATGAGATCTTAACTAAAATAACTGCTTCAGCTTCCTGTCGGTTACTTGATATCTGACATTTATTTGTACAGTTTCCATTACAACTTCACTACGATGACTTTAACTTCGTACATGCACTATTATACATCCTGTACAAATTTATGAAAATGTCCCTAAGATTTACTCGCTGATTCAGTTCCCCTGGCCATAAGCCTTTGGTTTTCCTGAGCAGCTTGGTCTCATTTCTTCTTGACTTTCGCTTCTTTTACCCTAATCCACTTTTCTCTTAACTTATATAAGAATTCTCCTATACATCTATTATTCTTTTTCACCAATCATCGTTAATGTGCGTAACGCCACTACTTTTTTACTACCTAATTCCAACTCTCATCCATGCTATGCCTTCTCTTCCAGTTTTGTCACATTGATCTACAAATTTTCCCTACCCCATTCTGTCTTTAATTGCTTATAAAATTTCAGTTTTCTTTTCTTCTATACTATCCCATCTCCTGCCTATCTGGCCCAAATGACGTTGTCGACGGGCCCTAAAACACCACACACACACACACACACTCACTCCTGCCTATCTTTGTCGTGCACTCTAGTTCTCACTTCCTTCCAAAATATCATTATGATTTTACCTCTCTGCTCTCCATAAATCTATCATGCCTATCTTCGATACCATTCTTTCCAATTCCGAAAACCAAATGTTTGTGTTCTTAAAGCTTCTTTGTTGCTTCATGCACAGATTCAATGATTCCCTTTCTGCCCTTTACTACACTTATACCAGAATTGCAATATTCTCTCTATTATTATTCCCCTTCTTTTTGTATTACCTAACTGTAGAAATGCCACTACTCTTGCTGCCGATTTTGGCAGCCCTAGTAGTTCCTTGAAAAACAATCCATACATCTGGTCAAATTGTGTTCATATCTCTGATGTGCTCCATACCTCCACTGCATACATTGTTCTGGCTTCAACGACCGCTTCATACATTCTTTATAACCATCTGACATCTCCAATTTATGTTTACAAATTCTTACCCCTGTCATTGCCGTGCTGCTGTTAGCTATCACTTTTCTGGCTTGTGCGGCCCATCCTCCACTGCTACACATCCTTACATCTAAACATACTCCTTTACCACTTCTACCTTTTGATCTCCTATGCACTACTCCTCTCCTTTCCTCAGTATCGATGTTGTTTTAAATGGCATTATTTTTTAGTTTTTGCTGTTTATCCTTAGTCACCAGTCAGCGCAAATCCTATGAATTGCCTCTATTGATTTTTGTAGACCTACTACAGAAATTTCTCCTACCGTTAAATCATCCACGTACAATAAATCAGGGACCTCTTTTTTCATTATTATTGGGCAATGGGCATTGCTGTCCTCAACCTTTCCTATCATATCATCTATAAATATTTGAATAGAATAGGTCTCAATTTGCACCCCTGTCTCAAGCCTAACTTCTGCTCTTCTGATAATACATTCAGCCCACATCTTATTCTGAATTTCACTCCACTATAAATGTTGTCAATTTCATTTATAAACTTTTCGCTCACCCCTTTTCTTCTTAATTTCCATTTTAGAGCCCCCTGTTTATCGTATCGTAAGCTTTCTCAAAGTCTATAAAAACATATAGCATCTCCCCCTTTTCCGGCTCAAGTATTTATCAATTAGCGCCTTGATTATAAACACATTGTTTGTAGTCTGAGTTTTCCTCCTAAATCCAGCTTGAAATTCTGATATTTTATTTTCTGTTTCCGCCCAATCCATTAGTCTGTCCGCTAGTGTGCCTGTATATATTCCCAATTATAGATAGTAAGCTTATCCCCTGTCGTTCTCTGGTCTATTTACACCCCCCTTTCTTTTAAATATTGGTACAATCACACTTGTTTTCCAGCAGTGTCGGTTACTTCGCTATCGTAAGTTCTTCTCTCTACAAAGGACTGAACTAGACGATAAGCTATTGTTTACAGATCGTTAATAATGAAAATGAAGCTTAATAAAAACAGCTAATCTGAAACTCCGTAGTCGGCTTTCCCTTTGAAAATGAAAAGCAATCATTTGCCTGAGAGTGCGTTGTCTTTATGTGCGATATGATGGAACAGTGCTAACGCCGTTACATAATGTGCACTGCAGTTGAGTATGGTCAAGGTCTGTGTTTATAAGGCCGTTACCCTGTGTCGCCTTTATTGTCTGGCGTGCTGCTGAGCAGCCATTTCTTTACTACACTCGATTAAATAGTGCAGTTAACTACCCACACATTTAATTAAATCTAAACGAAAAAATAACAGTTTAGATTTTGATGAGAAGTTAAAAATTTAGAGTTATTTCCAGTTTAATCCTACCTCCTTACTGTTTTACTAGCCTATTTTGAAATCCAAATCGTTCACCTTGTTGATATTAATGAAATTTTTAGCTTAAAAAAATAAGCATCGCAGATTTTTTGCCTTAGTTAAGAAAGGAACATCAAATTTCAGCAAACTAATAAAATACATAGATCTCAATCATTGTAGAGCTGTTAAACTTAGAAAAAATAAAAAAATAAATTACTGGTCGCTTTGTTCTTGATTAATAGAAATTACAATATGACATTAAAGACCGTTCAGTTCATTAAAATAAAATCTATTAGAATAGAATATATTTAATTTTACACACATTTTAAAAGAGAATAGAAGAAATTCTACATTCTCAGTGCTCTAAAATTGGTGAATAGAATGGGTTTGGTTTTATAACCTTTTTTCAAACAGAACTGCTCTAAAATCTGCAAAACTTTAATTGCTGACCGGCATTATTTAAAAAAAGTCATAAATATTACTAAAATTGAAAATTAAAAATTTTAATTTTTAATTTTCAAAAATTATGAAACAACTTCGTCTCGAATTTCTTGAATTCTGAAAGTTTAAAATGTAAGAACACACCTTCTCATAAGGATAGAATTTTCTAGAGTCAGGGAGAAGAGTAGTTTTCAGAAGATTCTGATTATCTGTCAGTTCAGTGTTTACGTTCAATGTTTACGCTAGGCGATAACCCCAAAGATATACGCTCCGTGTATTATTTTCTATTTTCCACAGCTGACCGTTTCAGTTGATGTTTAACCCTTTAAAGTGGCATTATATCCTGAAATGTTGGTATCGTTAATACTTAATGAAAAGATGAACATGATCGATAAATGTAAAAAGATACGTTTTTCTGTGAAAGAAATAATGTTGCGCTTCAAATGCGGTGAAACTGAAATTTACGAAACTTTAAAGAATAAAGATAAGATAAATGAGTACAGTTTGGTCGACCGTTCTCCGGCTCTGATATTTCTCGGGAGGGGGGTGCGGGCTGTTACCAGTGCTTCAGCGGGAATTTCAAACAGAGGAACATTGCGTATTTTAAATATTTCATGCATTTGCCATATTATTATAATAGCGATAATAATAGGACTTACAGACATCAGAAATCGGAATTCACGTACGCAGAACATAGTAAAGGAACTTCACCTCCGCAAGCACCAAAAGCAGCTGAAGCTCTGGCTTTCCTCTAGCTCCGCTTTGGCTTTGCTTTGGCATTACTCTGACTTTACTTTCTCTGCTCTAGCTCTGCTCTGGCTCCACTTCAGCTTTGCTTTGGTTTTGTTTTGGCTTTATTGAGGCTCCGCTCTGGTTCCTCTCTGGCTTCTGTACCGCTTCACCCTAACCTCACTCTAACTCCACCCTAAAATCACTCTAACTTGGTTCTGTATTGGCTTTGCTCTGACCTCACATTAACTTCATTCTGTACCTTAACTCCGGCTTCGCTCCGGCTTCGCTCCAGCTTCGCTCCGCCTACGCTCCGGCTTCGCTCAAGCTCCGCTCTGGCTTTGCTCTGGCTAGGCTCCGGTCACCGCTCCGGTCCCGCTCTGGCTTGGCTCTGGCTACGCTCAAGCTCCACTCTGGCTTTGCTCTGGTAAGGCTCCGGTCACCGCTCCGTTCCCGCTCTGGCTCCGCTCAAGCTCCGCTCTGGCTAAGTTCTGGCTCCGCTCTGGCTTTGCTCTGACTATGCTACGGTCACCGCTACGGTCCCGCATTGGGTTGGCTCTAGTTTCGCTCTGGCTTCGCTCTAATATTCTTTAACTTAACTATGGCTTGGCTCTGGCTTCGTTCTGGCTTGGCTCTTGCTTGGCTGTGGCTAGACTCCGGTCCCGCTTCGGCTTCGCTCTTACCTCACACTAAATACATTCTGTAACCTAACTCTGGCTTGGCTATGGCTAGGATTCGGCCACCACCCTGATCCTGCTGTTGCTTGGCTCTAGCTCCGCTCTGCTTCGCTCCGGCTTCACTCAAACCTCACTTTAACTTGACTCTTGCTTGGCTGTGGCTAGACTCCGGTCCCGCTTCGGCTTCGCTCTTACCTCACACTAAATACATTCTGTAACCTAACTCTGGCTTGGCTCTGGCTAGTATTCGGCCACCACCCTGATCCTGCTGTTGCTTGGCTCTAGCTCCGCTCTGCTTCGCTCCGGTTTCACTCAAACCTCACTTTAACTTGGCTCTTGCTTGGCTGTGGCTAGACTCCGGTCCCGCTTCGGCTTCGCTCTTACCTCACACTAAATACATTCTGTAACCTAACTCTGGCTTGGCTCTGGCTAGGATTCGGCCACCACACCGATCCTGCAGTTGCTTGGCTCTAGCTCCGCTCTGCTTCGCTCCGGCTTCACTCAAACCTCACTTTAACTTGACTCTTGCTTGGCTGTGGCTAGACTCCGGTCCCGCTCCGGCTTCGCTCTTACCTCACACTAAATACATTCTGTAACCTAACTCTGGCTTGGCTATGGCTAGGATTCGGCCACCACCCTGATCCTGCTGTTGCTTGGCTCTAGCTCCGCTCTGCTTCGCTCCGGCTTCACTCAAACCTCACTTTAACTTGACTCTTGCTTGGCTGTGGCTAGACACCGGTCCCGCTCCGGCTTCGCTCTTACCTCACACTAAATACATTCTGTAACCTAACTCTGGCTTTGCTCTGGCTAGGATTCGGCCACCACACCGATCCTGCTGTTGCTTGGCTCTAGCTCCGCTCTGCTTCGCTCCGGCTTCACTCAAACCTCACTTTAACTTGGCTCTTGCTTGGCTGTGGCTAGACACCGGTCCCGCTCCGGCTTCGCTCTTACCTCACACTAAATACATTCTGTAACCTAACTCTGGCTTGGCTATGGCTAGTATTCGGCCACCACCCTGATGCTGCTGTTGCTTGGCTCTAGCTCCGCTCTGCTTCGCTCCGGCTTCACTCAAACCTCACTTTAACTTGGCTCTTGCTTGGCTGTGGCTAGACTCCGGTCCCGCTCCGGCTTCGCTCTTACCTCACACTAAATACATTCTGTAACCCAACTCTGGCTTGGCTCTGGCTAGGATTCGGCCACCACCCTGATCCTGCTGTTGCTTGGCTCTAGCTCCGCTCTGCTTCGCTCCGGCTTCACTCAAACCTCACTTTAACTTGGCTCTTGCTTGGCTGTGGCTAGACTCCGGTCCCGCTCCGGCTTCGCTCTTACCTCACACTAAATACATTCTGTAACCTAACTCTGGCTTGGCTATGGCTAGGATTCGGCCACCACACCGATCCTGCTGTTGCTTGGCTCTAGCTCCGCTCTGCTTCGCTCCGGCTTCACTCAAACCTCACTTTAACTTGACTCTTGCTTGGCTGTGGCTAGACTCCGGTCCCGCTCCGGCTTCGCTCTTACCTCACACTAAATACATTCTGTAACCTAACTCTGGCTTGGCTATGGCTAGGATTCGGCCACCACCCTGATCCTGCTGTTGCTTGGCTCTAGCTCCGCTCTGCTTCGCTCCGGCTTCACTCAAACCTCACTTTAACTTGACTCTTGCTTGGCTGTGGCTAGACTCCGGTCCCGCTTCGGCTTCGCTCTTACCTCACACTAAATACATTCTGTAACCTAACTCTGGCTTGGCTATGGCTAGGATTCGGCCATCGCCCTGATCCTGCTGTTGCTTGGCTCTAGCTCCGCTCTGCTTCGCTCCGGCTTCACTCAAACCTCACTTTAACTTGGCTCTTGCTTGGCTGTGGCTAGACTCCGGTCCCGCTTCGGCTTCGCTCTTACCTCACACTAAATACATTCTGTAACCTAACTCTGGCTTGGCTCTGGCTAGTATTCGGCCACCACCCTGATCCTGCTGTTGCTTGGCTCTAGCTCCGCTCTGCTTCGCTCCGGTTTCACTCAAACCTCACTTTAACTTGGCTCTTGCTTGGCTGTGGCTAGACTCCGGTCCCGCTTCGGCTTCGCTCTTACCTCACACTAAATACATTCTGTAACCTAACTCTGGCTTGGCTCTGGCTAGTATTCGGCCACCACCCTGATCCTGCTGTTGCTTGGCTCTAGCTCCGCTCTGCTTCGCTCCGGTTTCACTCAAACCTCACTTTAACTTGGCTCTTGCTTGGCTGTGGCTAGACTCCGGTCCCGCTTCGGCTTCGCTCTTACCTCACACTAAATACATTCTGTAACCTAACTCTGGCTTGGCTCTGGCTAGTATTCGGCCACCACCCTGATCCTGCTGTTGCTTGGCTCTAGCTCCGCTCTGCTTCGCTCCGGTTTCACTCAAACCTCACTTTAACTTGGCTCTTGCTTGGCTGTGGCTAGACTCCGGTCCCGCTCCGGCTTCGCTCTTACCTCACACTAAATACATTCTGTAACCTAACTCTGGCTTGGCTCTGGCTAGGATTCGGCCACCACACCGATCCTGCTGTTGCTTGGCTCTAGCTCCGCTCTGCTTCGCTCCGGCTTCACTCAAACCTCACTTTAACTTGACTCTTGCTTGGCTGTGGCTAGACTCCGGTCCCGCTCCGGCTTCGCTCTTACCTCACACTAAATACATTCTGTAACTTAACTCTGGCTTGGCTCTGGCTAGGATTCGGCCACCACCCTGATCCTGCTGTTGCTTGGCTCTAGCTCCGCTCTGCTTCGCTCCGGCTTCACTCAAACCTCACTTTAACTTGACTCTTGCTTGGCTGTGGCTAGACACCGGTCCCGCTCCGGCTTCGCTCTTACCTCACACTGAATACATTCTGTAACCTAACTCTGGCTTGGCTATGGCTAGGATTCGGCCACGACACCGATCCTGCTGTTGCTTGGCTCTAGCTCCGCTCTGCTTCGCTCCGGCTTCACTCAAACCTCACTTTAACTTGACTCTTGCTTGGCTGTGGCTAGACTCCGGTCCCGCTCCGGCTTCGCTCTTACCTCACACTAAATACATTCTGTAACCTAACTCTGGCTTGGCTCTGCTTCGCTCCGGCTTCACTCAAACCTCACTTTAACTTGACTCTTGCTTGGCTGTGGCTAGACACCGGTCCCGCTCCGGCTTCGCTCTTACCTCACTCTAACTTCATTCTTTAACCTAACTCTGGCTTGGCTATGGCTAGGATTCGGCCACCACCCTGATCCTGCTGTTGCTTGGCTCTAGCTCCGCTCTGCTTCGCTCCGGCTTCACTCTAACCTCACTAACTTCACTCTAACTTGGCTCTGGCTAGTCTCCGGCCCCCCTTACGGTCCCGCTCTGGCTTCGCTCTGGCCTCACTCTAACTTCATTCTTTAACCTAACTCTGGCTTGGCTCTGGCTAGTCTCCGGCCCCCCTTACGGTCCCGCTCTGGCTTCGCTCTTACCTCACTCTAACTTCATTCTTTAACCTAACTCTGGCTTGACTCTGGCTAGGCTTCGGTCCCACTCTGGCTCCACACTGGCTAAGCTCTGGCTTTGCTCTCGCTTTGTTCTGGCTTTGCTCTCGCTTTGTTCTGGCTTTGCTCTCGCTTTGCTCTGGCTTTGCTCTGGTTTCTCATTACTGTATGTTGGTACTATTAACCTCCCCGCCCCTCCACCTCCAGCAACCGCAAAACATCAGGGCCGGAGATCCAACGGCCGTACTGTAGATGAAAGAGAACGTAAAAATGAGAACAAACGCAAAGAAGGCGAGGAATGAAGAAATTAAACAGATAATGTGGGAATGGTTCACAAGTGCACCTTTCTTTGTCTGGACCCTTGTTTACGGGAGGCTCTAGAAGTTGTTAAAGAGCTAGGGAATACGGAGTTTAAAAAATCTAGGCTTATATGACGTGGGGAAGCTCAGGATGTGCAGAAAAGTATGCTGCTGGAATCGAAGACAAAACTGCTAAAACTAATTTTGGATTATGATCATAAACGTATGTTAAATCCGATGACGGAAATGTTTTATATGCACTACCTTCTAAATCTCTCGAAGTCTGAAGTGAAAGGTGTGTCGGAGGAAAACTAAAAAAGGAAGACTCGATTTTTCTTTCTTTCTTTTTTTTTTTTTGTTGTTGTTGTAATTTTACGTCCTCCAACGTTGTCATATCGGAAGGTAAATGAATTGGATGAAATGATGCTCAAATGAGTCCAGGGTCCATGGAGCTTAGAGTTACCCGACATTCGTCTTGAAGAATAAGGGAAACCCCCTGAAAAAACCTTATCCAGGTAACTCACCCTGACAGAGATTCGAACTTGGGACCTCTTGAACGTGAGGCAGACACGCTGCCATCTACGCTACCGACGCGGGCCGGAAGACTAGATGTGCTGCTGTGCAGATGTAAAAGGAAGCCACTGATTATTTGAAAGCTGGGGAAACCTCATCCCGCGAATTTTCACTTTTTTTCCATTTCATCCTGGTTTCGGCATGCATGACAGTACACTGCTCTCTGCAAAAGTTCGTCCTCCAGATTGGGCGGGTAGGCTCCTAGTCCCGGACTTCCCAGTGAATATGCAAACATGTAGTAGAGTCATCAACGGTATAAGCCGCTACCAGAAAGCCTCCATTTGTAGCTTTCAAGGACTCTACCTTCTGATATAGTCTCCTCTTAGATGCGGCCACCGTTGGTATCCTCTCACGTTACCCCTCCCTTCACGATGCATCCCTAAAGGACTTAGGGATGGAATATTTTCTATAGGTCGAGATTTGTTTTTTAATTTATATCCTCCAACTTAAGTCATATCGGAAGATGAATGAAATGGGTGAAGTGATGCTCAAATGAGTCCGAGGTCCATGGAGCTTAGTTATCCCACATTTGTCTGTCATGATAAGGGAAAACCCCGGAAAGACGTTATCCAGGTAACTCACCCTGACCGAGATTCGAACTCGGGGCCTCTTGAACGTGAGGCAGACACGCTACCAAGGCGGGCAATATAGGTCGAGATGCTAAATACCTCTGAATCTTCTTATAGTTTAGGGAGTTAGAACCCAAAACAGTCACCAAGTGCTTCACCTAAGCGCGGTTCATTGTTCCTGTATTCATCGAAGCCGAAGCATTGTTAAATTAATTAAAAGCGAAATATTTAAACATAGCCTCAAATGTTGACCTGTCAACTCACTCCACTTTTACTTCACCAACGGTCCTAATCGAAATTCACAACGCAGAGAGGAAACACACAAAGCACAGAAAAAAATGAAAATGTTGATTAATCACATGCATAAACTATGTCTGTGCAATTTGCAGCACACAATACTTTTCCCGAGTTGCTGAATTATTGTATAGTGCAAACAATTGTGTATAGAAAACACTTGTAAAAATATTCAAACAGACTCCACCTTCATAAGTGACGAAAAATGTGAGTGAGATAAAAGGCAAATGAACGTCGAATAATACGCAAAAAGGGTTCATGATTACAATAGGATATTGTAATCATGACTTTGTGGGTTCGTAGAATTAAACGGCCGAGTTGCAGAAATTAAAAATGTCCTTTATTTTCGTAGAAATACTCTTACAAATTACAGCAGCATTAGGTTACATACACCATCAGTCTACCAAAGTCGATCACAATAGCAAACGGTGACAGCAGATTACACCCTTAACTCTCGTTACAACAACACAGCTGGCTGTCTCTCATTTCACCACACTGTTTCACACTCACTCTGCTTTACAACTGCTGGTGTGTCACAATCGCTTATATATCACGTTCATGATATCCAGACTGTTCTGTCAATCACTGGATGTTTCTGGAAAACAAGGCATCTAATGACGTAATCCGAATATTCTACCACATTCGAGAAACGTAACTTAATCTTTGCCGGCGAATCCTTTACGTCAGTTACCGCTGCCCGCCGGCGCTTGTTTATTCTAAACGCGCTTTCGTTAACTCTTAGCAAGGCTCATTATTACCGTGAAACTTTATTCGCCCACTGTTCTCTTATTTGTGCCGAAACTTTTATACCTGTTGCCGTGACAAATATATATATATATACACAAGCAGGGGCCGCGCCAAGGTCGAGCGGCTAGAGGGCTTGACTCTCACCAAGGTAGGCCTGGCTTCGATCTCAGGCGACCGCATGTGAGATTTGTGGTGTACAGTACGGGTAGGAGCGGTTTTTTCCGAGATCTCCGGTTTCCCCCGTCATCATTCTACCAATTGCTCCATTATCATCTTTTCTTTCATTCATTTTGCCTTCATTCTGTCATTTACTTCTCACTCTCATACCAAGCATCGGGTTGATCGCCCATCCTGATTTCTGCATCAGTTCCTCGATGCGACACCTAAAGGCATAAGGAATAAAGGAATAAAGGAAGAAGTAGTAAACTAGGAAAGTTGAAGACAACATACTCGTATACAAGTAACTGAGCATCTGCTGCATAGGAGTTAAGATATATACACACGATAAGTTAAGCGCTGGATTTGCGGTTTGGTGTGGGCAGAGGGGAAGAAGCGAGAGCTTACGCTCTTTTGTTTACTGCAGCGTAGTCAACCTTGAAAAATAGAGTTCAGCAAAATAGAGTGTAAGATAAGCGAAGATATGCGCCGCGAGTGTGAGATATGTGGAGAGATAGTAAATTAAACTCGATTCGATAAGCTGTATAGTTATATAACATAAAAATGGAAAATAAATATTATAACAGTTATAACTCATTCAGTGATATACTTCGAGTCCGGTGCATCACTTTCATCGCTAGTATCCTCTGATGTGTTGATGATGATTTCATCAATTGCATTTTCACTTGGACCTTCTTGCAATGCGTTGCGGTTACGGAAGATAATGCTTCTATAGCAAGTTTCCGCAGATTTGCAGCCGACATATCACCAGTAACGTTGCATCCTCCGAAAACATTCTTTAGTTTTGCCCACGCCAACTCAATACGGAGGTAGACGAATAATGTGTCCTCTTTCGAGAGCCATAACATCCACAACATACCTTTGTTGTAAGCTGGTTAGCTAATTAACCTCGGAAATTATAAAAACGAAATATGGCGGACATGATAAAGCTTAGCGCAATAGCCACTAGATGTCAGTGTATGGCGCATTTGAAGTTTCAAAGTTGTCATCTGTGTTCACGGAGTTAGACGAAACTTACCAAATGAAGACTTGGAACATGAGCGCTCGTGTTATCGCGCGCATATAGTAAATACGCATGTTCATAATTACATATAATATATAAGATGCATGGTAATTGATGAAATTTATGTAGAACCTTGTGTAAAATTATTTTTGTCCCATACGATACATCTTTCAGCAACTTTTACTCAGTAACCCAAGAAATGGCCATTATAATTATACTGGAAAGGACAATAAAAGAAAATTACTTACTATATGGTGTAAAATTGTTTCATATCAGAATCTGCACATTTAAAACACACTAAATTGCTTCAGTTATATTAATTAACAATTACTTTGTTTTTATTTCCAAGACTGAGGTATTTGTTTAGAATTGCAGTGTTCAAATTATTCACCTATAAGTGTGTCGTCTACAACAGCTATTCTTTAAAATAATACTGATGATAATTTATCTGATAAAAGTGAATGTATGATATTTTGATAAAATGTTTTCACAAATATTGTAAGTATACATCCATCATTTTCTAGCTGTGTCATTCTTTAGTAATTTTCTTTTAGATATATCGATGGTCGCACAAGATCTACTACCAGTAAGTACTAATACTGGAGCTGTTGCTGGTGGCACCAAAATTAAACTACAGTTACTGGTAATACTACTATTACCACTTCCATCACCATTATCGCTTGAAAACTGCTGCTACCATCAGAATTACTACTGTAACTACTACCACCAAAAACGCTATCACCAAAGCTGCTACTGCCGCTACCAGAATTATGTTCACAACTACCCAATTAATACAGCTGCTACTATCACCATCAAACTCCACTATCACTAACACTATCGCCACTATTTCTGCCACTTATGCTATTCACTCTGTTACTGTAGGTCGTGCTGCTCTATCTTCTTACTATGGTACGAGATCAGTTGGCATCTATCTGGGAAATAGGGAAGGTAGGTTAGAGAGATTCTATTTCTCTCATTTCAAGTTTGAACCGAAATTAAACAATGAGAAAACTTAAATGGTGTAATATTAAAAGGTCAACTTGTTTTATGATTGTTATTGAGTGTATTTCGGTAACAATTATATCGTCATTTCTCACAAATAATCCATAGTGAAACATTGAATGCAACCGTGCACAATGACAAAAATAAGAAATAAAACAGAGGGGCTTTTCTGCTCACTGCAGGGGCTCTTTCGTTCAAAGTTTCTTCAGATCAAAATCAGAAACACTTTACAAAACCGAACATCTTTTGTTTTCCTTCCAGCACCAACACACACTGCATGGTACCATGTTCCACACTTTTTATAGTTAATCCAGTCACTTTTTAACACAGACTTAGATGATAAGTATCTTAGGTTGCAAAAACCGACAAGGAATATTATCCCTCATTTTCCACAGTAACATGGCCAATGTTCTCTTCCATCAATTATGGGTTCACTGATTTTATTTCTTTGGCCAGCCAATTGGATCCTTTCTCTACTTTCAACATGCTTTTAGCTACCGAAAGTTCATAATTTTCATCCGAGGTAAGACGTTTTGTTGCTGACCTCTTTCGGGTTTTCTTGGCACTCTGTTTTGTAGGTGGTATTATGGCAGTAAACGTGGATGTCTTCATAACCTCTTCACTTGCCTGAGTGTTTAACGCTGACTGAGATGGTTGTGACGGTGAAGACTGACTACTAGAAGCTGAACCTCAGCATTCCAGAGGATGTCTCAGGAGCGTCTTCCAGAGATTGAAAGTAGTTGAGAGGTAGAATTTGCTGAGGTCTCCTTGAAGAACACTCAAGAAAACGCGATCCATAGCTTCATCTCTCCACTTTTTACCTGGACCTTTGCGTTTATAAGTTCGAATCATCTGAAATACCTTTCTCGTGCTGTGTAAGCATATGAAAAACTACAATAAATATTACAGAAAAAGTAAGTGAGCATACTAACCCCAGAACTACTGAGCGGAATAGCCCCAAATGCACTTGTGAAGGACGAAAGGCACTCTGCACTACTCTCTGGTAGGACATGCAGCTACATCCGTCCTGAGGCACACATGTTTACGTTATCACAAACTAGCGTTGGTTTACCCCATATCCCTTATTTTCAGGAAGAAGAAATATCTATCCTAGCTAAACAATGCATTGTATTTGCTTACCTTCAAATGAGTTTCTCCTTACCAATCCAAAACTGGAGCAGGAACCACTAAATTATTGTGCAATTGCTTCTACATTAACTCACAGTAGTATGGCAAAACACAATATAAGATGTCGACTGAGCTCAATAAATGTGCAATAACCAAATTTGTTATTTTGAGCAGAAGCCCCATAGCCTCGCTCTACTCTCTATTATGTTTGAATGAGTATAATAAATAAGATTTCTGCTGCTTATTATATGTAATAGATAGCACTCGTAAAAAATGAGATACCACTGCAACAAAAACATCAAGGATAAAATTATTAAGTCATAACAAGTGAAGGTTGGGAGTATTTAGTGCTCGATGCTCGGAGTTCGGGATAGAGCAGTATATTCAACTATCCAAAGGTGTATACATATTAAATAAATTTATCCTTTCAGTGTTTAAATTCGTCGATAGTTCTATATCGTTAAACACTGCTTCAAAACTTTGAGAGATTGCTACAGTTTTATGGAGTTTTACATATATTAAGATATTTACACGATTTTATACACATTTCATGACTTTTAAAACGTTGAGGATGTTCATAGTTTTATCTGTTTCTAAATATTTTCTAAATACTATGTATATTTATACTTTTAACGACTTTTAAAATGTTTGGGAACCTTTTTAAGTTTTGACAATATTAACGGATTAAACAATTGAAAAGATTTTTAAACCATTAGAGCAAATTTTTCAAGCTCATAATGTGCTTTAACATGTAAATATTTACACATTTGTACAAATTTTAAAGTATTCTTTCCATGATTACCAAGTTGAAGAATTTTTCGAGTCGTAAATCGCTCTGAAAGTTTCCACAAACATTAAACATGTTACAATTTGTATTTCAAAGTTTTAACATTCTCATTGGCATATTACATGCGATTACAACATTACAGTCTGATTTTTAAAAGAAGATGCGTGAAGTTCATCTATTGCTCGACGTGGGGTGCTGCAATGTTTCCTAGAACTATGTTAGCATACTCCCACTCTTTACCCACTCAACACACGAAATATAAACAAGCGTTTGAGGTTATCACATCTCAGCTAAAGCACACACAGTTAATCTGTATTAGTCTACTTTAAGAACAAAAATAAGTTGCTCACACATTCACTGCGTTATGGCGTCTTCTCATGTGTGCCTTCATTTAAATAATTTAAAAAAATTGGACTGTGTAACTAATAGTCCATACTTACCGTAATTGTTGCTATGCATCGTAAGTTAACATTCCCGCACTAGTCCGGTATTTCTTCATATCAACACATATAGGCGATGCACGTTCTAAAATCTAAAATTTATCTTGATTTATATTTATTAATATTTCAGCTAATATCTTAATTACTAAAATTCAGATTGATATAAATACACATAGTACAATATATTACGCACATAACGGAATCTCGGCGCAAGCGCCTTGTTTTTTTAAATGTTTCCTCGTTCCGTATAAAGTGCTTACCACATTAGTATCGCAATATCCTATTATTAACGAATTTCTCAATTGCCATGTTTATATCAACGCCACCGATATGTCGGAATTTTATCCCACAGGAATTGTTTTACGTGCAAGCATATTTACTGACATGGGGCTGTCGCTTTTGGTTGAAAGGATCAAGCTGTTCATTGATAAGGAGCAAACCTCTCATCTTCCTGTTCAAAGAATTCCTTAAGAGAACAGACAAATTCTCTAGCTTGATATACAATGTAACACAGGGTCCGTAAGCTGATCTTTGCCTTGGGCCATGAATCCTCCGTCTACCTCTAATCCAACCGCCACTACGTCTTGTTTCCATAACAACCTACTTCAATTTTACTGTTTCTTAATTGAGAATTTGTAACTCTTTTATCAGGTAGGAACTGATATACAAATAATATAGATTGAGATAAAATGATACGATGCTTAAAACCTTTTAAAAATAGAAAATGTTTTATAATGATTACTATTTCCAGGACCTTTTAACATTTTATATAATTTACCGAAATTTACGACTTTTAAGATTATGCGCAGTATTTAAAAACTTTAATGGACTTTGGAGTTTGTATGATCTTGAGTAGTTTAAACACGTTGTGAATTTAAGATATTTTAAAGAGCGTTACACATTTTAGTATTACTGAAAAATATAAGGCTTCTAACATTTTAACAGCTTTCATTTTTCAAACTTTTAAAAGGTGTAAATTTGTATGCGTATTTGAAGAACTGAATATTTTAAAGATTTATACAATTTTTAATTATTTTTAAGTTTAGGGGTATGAAGAATCTGCAGAGGAATTAGGGATTTCTGAACGTTATAGCCAGTTTGATAAATTTTAGCTTTTAAAGTTTAAAGAATTTGCACAATTTTAATTCCTTTAATTTTTTAATAATTTTTAAATATTCCATATTTTAGTTCTAAAAGCTGCTATCCAAAATAGTACATATGGAGGGTATAATCTATTTCTAAATTGAAGTAGTATAAGTGGTTGTGAGATGTTGCATGAGTAATATAGGTAATTGCAAAAGCTGTACTTCAGGTGTTTGAAAACACGTTGTTTACAGTTAACGTTTGTCGCAGCGCTCCATTGGTGCCGTTATTTTCATCACACAATATAATAACAAAGGACGATGAAATTTATTGCCAAGAGTTACTTTTCAGAGTTACTTTTAGTATAGACAACAAAAAGTAAACTGCAGCCAAGGTAAGCGGTCATTTATTTTATTTTTTCGGTATAAATTGCTTATTATGGTAACGTTTTCTAATACACCTATGATTTATTGCATTTATTTGTTTATTTGCGTCCTCCAACGTTAAGTCATATCGGACGATAAATGAATTGGGTGAAATTATACTGAATGCGTCCGGGGTCCAATGAGCTTAGAGTTACCCGACATTCGTCTTTTAGGATAAGGGAAAACCCCGGAAAAACCTTATCCAGGTAACTCACCCTGACCGAGATTCGAACTCGGGACCTCTTGAACGTGAGGCAGACATGCTACCACCTACGCTACCGAGGCGGGCAGATGATTTATTGTAGATTACCATTTTGTAAGAATAATATTCAGTGACACTATAACCCCGACCAATACGACACTGCGCAAGGTAGAGATGGAGAATTATCCAAGCACTGAGTTAAATGATGTAATCAGCCCCATCTTTCCCTGGCCAGAATATTAGTTCTCATGATACTTCTTTTTTGTTCGATTTATACCCCGCCTTTAACTTCAGCGGTCATATCAGCGACCGTTCTCCTTTTGGAACATATCGATAACAGATATCTGTGTTAACTCGTATACGTTCAGTTGCTACTTTCTATTTTAAACATTAGATCACGCACACATTCACACTCTCATTCATACTTCCAGAATCTGAAGAAGAAGGGAAATCATCTTGGTTGGAGAAAAATCGCCACCTTCAGCTAGGAATCAAACCCGGGACCCCTTGCACAGCAGGCAGGTCTCTACCGACTGAGCTACGAACCATGATAACTTCATTATGCTGATTTGACGCAAAACATGGTACCAAAAATCTTCACCAGCTTGATTGGTGCTCACGGATTTAGTACGGAAAAACCATCAATGTTACAGGGATGACGACAACATTTTATCGCCTTTGGTTGAGAAGCCAGACAACTACAACTCAAAAGGAATATCAAGTGATAATGTATTATTACTAGGGATAGTGATATTGCATTTTTAGATCAGAAGTTAAGCATTTTGATTTTTACATTTAGCATTTAGTATAATTTATACACATTTGTAATTTAGCATTTTATGGTATTTTTAAAAAGGTTTAATTTGAGTTCATTTTGTTAAATGATTATTATTATTTATATAAAATTTAAAGCACATTTATGGAGGGTTATTAATAACAGTGAGTTGAAAGTGCATAAAGTGTCAATTTATTTTACATTGATATAGGTTAAAGCAATAAACAGAAATATAGAACAATCTGATACATACCAAAGGATATTGCATAATACAAAAACAATAAATCCATGCTGATGTAAAAAATAGCACAATAAGAACAAAATGCACAAAATTGGTCTAGGTTTATGATTTCGCTAAAAGCATTGAACATATTTCAACATTCTGTTCTGACATTTTCGTATGAGATGCCATTCTTTCAAAGCGTCAATAATTGCTCTGCTACAAGTGCTGCCATTTCTTTATTAAAAAGGCTACAATTGCCTAGAAATACGTCCTGGTTTGCACGGTCACACGTCATTTGGAATAAAAGCGTGAAAACACATCTTTCCTGCCTATCTGAAGTTTGGTATGCAACTACAACAATGGGTTTTCCGTGCAGTCACTTCTTTATTTGAGTCTTCATTGCTTCTCCACAGCGAGGCACATACTCATGTCGCAGTGTAGGCACGTACCTTGGGCAATCTCCATAGTCTGGCGCATACCTGAACTAAGAGTTGATTTAAATTAGCAACAACTACTCAAGTTAAAGTCCTTTAGGCTCTACTATGCTACAAAAATTAAGATTACCGCCCTTAATATGCTTTCTCTGTAGTTTTACACCCCTAAATTGAATTAGATGTTTAGATTGTTTAGTTATATAACCTTTTTGGCTTAGTGAAGTTAAAATGCGGAAATGATCTGTTAATTTCGTGTCATATAACTGTAAAGAAAGGTACTTACTTTGGCAAGTACTCCTGAAAATCTGAATGGTCCACTATCTGAAGAGAGATATTCGTCTTCAAAAACATCTTTACTGTCTTCAACTAAAGCACTCTTTCAGATTTTGCGCTCTTCAGTTTTTCATGCATCATTTGAAATGTTTTTCCTCTTGTGATTTATTGTTGAAACTTTCTTTGGCACTGACATGTCTCCGACGTGTTTGTCTGGAGCATCCTTCTTTTGCCAATCCAGACGCTGATTGCAGAACTTGCACATTAAAATTTCGCCGTCACTAATTTAAAACTTTCATGTTTATCATTCTCTGCCCGCTGTTTGATATTTACGCCCTTACCATTTCTGCACTTACTGATGTGGTCTACGCATACAATGAATGTAAGTTGCGCGTAAAAGCAAACAGAACAATTTAAATTTGAACTTTGGCAACTGATAACTCCAAATGCAATTAACATGTGTGTATCACTTCCTTAAAATTAGGATTGCTATTGGTTTTCAGAGACAAGGATTACAATTTTCCATTAACTGTTTGTGAAGCTAGATTTGTGACAGTCATTAGGCGTGGTAAGAGGGGTTTGTTTTGTAAAACAACTGAACTCGCTTCATGTACCAAACATACCTCATATGGGCAGTGGTAGAACAATAAGCTAATTTAGCGGGAAGAGTTGCTTTCCACATTCCACAATAGTAGTCACTTACTTTATAACTTTCTAAACATGCAAAGTTTCTACAGTCTCTTCATTTAAAGTTTACAGAAGAAAAAGCATTGGGGAAAAGTAATTACTTGGAAAAATCTTCGATTTATGTTGTATTTTGAGCCAATTTCGCACGTTATCGTACTATATCGCTTTTGCGAAAAATCACCACCCCTAATTAATACATATGAAGAAGAAATACTTACCCAGGGTCAGTTTTACAATATACTCTAAAAGTCTAAATAAAATATATTTTGATGCCAAAATATAAATATTATGCTTTGGATTTGATTATTATTTCCACATTTTCTCTACTTTTTCACCAACTAGTTCCTATTTACACCTATTTTTACGTTAAAGACCGCAAGTTGAGAAGTTGGGCAAAATGATTAGTTGCCTGCAGACTCTACCACCCGCTTAACGCACACGATGAAGTAGTTGCCTATAGATTACGGCGAGAGCTGAAATGTAACTTAGAACCAACAATAGTCAAATTATGGAAACTACTTGTACATACGTTATATTTTCACAAACAAAGTCTCACTTTGAATAAGGATTTCTACTTCATGATTTTATAAAATGCATATAATGAAATTAAAGCAAATAATGATTTAAATAACAATTGAAAATAGTAAAATAATTCAAATTACTCATTTGAAATGACTAATATGGTCAAATTTGACACATTAAATGTAAGACTCTTAGGTCCCATTTTAAAACATTATTTCTTACCTAATACATAGTACGTTAATTCCCGCCGTCCTGCAAAACCAAGGAAATAAGTTATTGATTCGTGTGTTATGTTATCATAAACATAACCTAGATGCTATAACGGAGTACCCATGATATAGCGCAGAAATAAAATAAATACCACACTTTATCTGAATTTTCAATCCATGCTTGCCATAGTCAATGTGGAGGCTTTATTTTCTTTGTAAAATACATTTCAGTTAGCGCTAAGTCCAGACTCGCCTCCAACCGGCCTCTTTACGGTTAAGCATGAAAAGTTACTTTGTATACATTTACATTTAGTTCAAAAACAAATAATATAATTAAAGTTTGAGCGAAGAAAATAATATTTTTTTATGTATAGCTGTAGTATTTATTTGACAATCACAGTCAGGATGGCCGAGCGGTCTAAGGCGCTGCGTTCAGGTCGCAGTCCACTCTGTGGGCGTGGGTTCGAATCCCACTTCTGACATAACTTTTTATGTTCGTTATATATTTACCTATATTGATTTACATATTTTATGGATACTTTTTATCGACTAAAACGTTTTAAGTTTACATTATTTTAAATTGCATTGCTGATAAATGCTATGCAGTACCTTTCACGAGTATTACAATTCATTCTTCCTTCACGATGGTAAAATATCCATTTAGTATATTCGTTTTAAATCTCTATGGCCAATTGGATTCATAACAAAAGCTATACATTTTTGAGGGCCTGAATAAAATAAAAAAACTTTTAGTAAATATTTTGTGTTTGTGTGTGTCCTAAAAAGAGTAGAGGATATCATTGGAGAATGTTGTAGGACCAAAACAGAAGTACGATGGTGTTTAATACGACGATGGCAACAAGAATGGAATGAGATGACAATTAGCAGACGAACATACAATCTATTTCCAAACATAAAAGAAAGGTTGAATCTCAAAAACATATTGCCCGGAAAGGGTGGCATATTATATATAGCAGGACACGGTCCATTTAACACATATTTCAAGAAGATAGGGAAGATACCTAGCGATATCTGTGATGTATGTCAAGTGCAAGACTCACCAGAACATGTCATTTTTGAATGTATTAAATATAAAGAGACTTTACAGGAATATAGAGAGTTACTAGCTGGGAAACAAGTATATAACATCATTAGATATGAATACGATCTTAAAATCTTAGAGAAGATGGTTCTCACAGTTTCTGACGTAGTAATGGAACAATATAAGATCAATAGACTTCAGAATCAGCCAAGACGCATACGTCAGCATAGACCCAATGGTGAACAGTCTGCAACTAGAAGTTCCAGTAGATTAAGACGACATCGGGAACTAGAAGTAGATAGGACACAGCTATAAGTATCTCAGGAAGAAGGATTAGACATAAATCATGAAACTGTTTCGGATATAGAATGAAGACAGGTAGAAGGAGACGCAGTTATCAGAATCGGGAACAGGAAGTCAATATAGAGGAGACAGGCTAACAAACTAACAACTTAATGAATTTTGTAACTTCCCTTGTGGAGGATATTATATTAAAACATGTAATATAGGATTGTATCTGCAAAGATTATAATTTGTTATTGTTAAATCATATTAAATCATTAAATAAATCAAATAAAATTGTAAATAATCGTGTCCAGGTTTAGCATCTAGATGCCTGGACAATAGATTAGCAGATAATATTTTTTTTTTATATTTTTTTATATTTTTATATTTTTTTATTTTTTTTATTTATTTTTTTTTATTTTTTTTTGTCCATATGTGTGTATGAATAGGTTTAGGTACTAGGTACTTAAAGTTACTTGGTCAAGTATGTTTTTTTTTTTTTTTTTTAATTTTACATCCTCCAACGTTAAGTCATATCTGACGATGAATGGAATGGGTGAAATGATGCTCAAATGTGTCCAGGGTCCCGACATTCGTCTTTCAGGATAAGGGAAACCCCCGGAAGAAACCTTATCCAGGTAACTCACGCTGACCAAGATACGAACTCGGGACCTCTTGAACGTGAGGCAGACTCGCTACCACCACGCTAGTGAGGTGGGTAAGTATGGTTAAGTGCTAAAGTTGGCATTTAGCTTCATCTTCCTAGGTTGTGTCGGGAAGATTTTCAATAAATCTCCCATTGCAAAAGAAAGTTTTGGAAATCACAATTTTGTCAAAATGGCTGTAACTATTCGGATTAAAGCACACTTTGTTTAAAAAAAAATGTTCACATTGAACGAAATATATGTTTTCTAGGAATGGTGTTTTAATACATTTCGCTATGGACGATTCTACACAGACGATAAATCGCAAACGATAAAAAGAGCTGTAACTGCACAAACTACATGCATATTAATAAGTCACACTATTCCTGTAATTTTTGTGATAAACCTCTCCAAGTTAATCCTTGCCATATTTTAGAATTTTCAGAAAGTTATACTTTTCTTAAATCGGGAGTAGTTATTAATTTTTTTATCCTCGTGACGCAAAGAGAATGGAATTTTACAGTTATCACATTGGAATCAGCTCTTAGAGGACTTGACTACCACTTAAAGCTACTGTTATGTCTATAAAGAAATATGTAATGAAACTATATCTCTTGTACGTTTTTCTCGATTAATATCAGAAGCATAGACATTTTTAGGAGTAGTCTCGAATAGAGTAAGTTGACATGTCATATGATTGATAGTTTAATGTTATTGTTTTATTGTACATTCTATGTACCCTTTTTATTTTAAAAATGTGGCTTAGTTCTTACTGTCTATTTTTCTTCGTTTTGAATTTTTTCTTAGTCCTCGAACATATCGTATATTATAGAATATATAGTACACGCATCCTTACACATGTTTTTCTATTTAAATCGTTCTTAAATTTTCGTTTTATTAGCTTAGAGATAGTGAAAACAACCCTGCAAATGATTTTAACAAAATACATTTTTGGGTCAAGATGGACGAATAGTTTTAAGGCACAGTGCACTACTTCTTTTTCGAAACCCGCATGCATTTTCTTGTAATGTTTGTGCATTACTAAAATGCATAAATTTGAAGGCGATATTATATATTTCATATCCATATTTAATGAACTATGAAATTAAGGAGTGGGAACTTAAAAGGTAAGTTCTGTGAATCAAATTCCTTAAGATACTGACATTTATAAGAAGTTCCCGTCACCTCTTACTTTCAACTTTCTTATAAATAAGTATTACTTTCATTACCCATTTATATTATCCTTCTTGTTTCCAAATATTGTAGGAATAACGCAGATCTTGTGATTTAGGCACATTGTACTGTCCTCCACAGGAGAGAGTCTCCGACGCTTGAGATGCAGGAGGATTGGCGAAGGTTCCCACACCTTCCCTGGACAGGTTTATGACACCCCATGTCAGTACAGTTACAGACCATTCAAAAACATTCTGACGGCTTCTACTTTTGTGAACGAATCTTCTCGGTTTTAGTGTATAGAGTGAATAGTGCGCATGTTTTTAACAGTCTACTCCTTGTGTAGCAAGGTTTCTCTGCCCCACACATTCGCTGTCCTTGTCCCACTGTGTAAGGTAGCACATTCCTTTCAGGGACCATCTTTGCGTTGCTGGACTGTAGTCAGTGTGGCCAAATAATGCGCACAGTAACTGAGAATAAGCATCTTATGGAGTACTGTTCCAATGGCGATACGAGCTATAGTGTCGAAAATAGTATGAATATTAAAATCATTTTGTATTAAAACGGTAATTGTGTTCATATTGTACCAACATTGCATTGTAAATATTAGAGAGATTTTGCCACAGCGTGTTTTCTGATACAGTATTGGCTATTGCCATTAGACGAATACGGTATATATTGTGACTTTGTGGGTTCGTGAAATGAAAAGTCCAATTACACCACTCAACAATGTTCTTTATTTCCACCGACTTACAGTTTAACACTTGCCAATTACACAGAATTACTTGCTGCACACAGTTACAATTTACCAGTTCGTCCGTTACAATTTCCTTGTACTCGCGGTTACGTAAGCTCCGGTACACATTCACAGTTACGTACAGTCTTCCGTTGCACAATCTTCTCGTACATTAACACGTCACTGACTAACACTGCCTTCTTACACCAAGAACTGTCCTCACTCACACACACTAACCAACTGATTGACCAACTCAACTCTGTCTGTCTGTAACCCTCTTTAAATAGGAATATCGCCAACTTCTGGTGTTTACAGGATTGTTCTAGTAACAGAAAGATCGAGAACCAGGTGTAAGGAAACATACGGCACAGTCATGTTTTTCCCCCAACCACAGCCTGTCACCACTATAGGACAAACGAGGCGAGGGCGTGGCTAACCGAACCTTCCCTGTCTCCCGCTGCCAGCTGCTTTCACAGGGTGTTCCAGCGCTCCCGTTACAATATTGTAGCGTATGTTGCTATGTTGAGTTTTTGCACGGTCATTTATCATTACTATGGTAGTTCATAATATTGAAAAAGAAAAGCAGCGTGGCAATTTCGAGACTAGATTTAAATCAATTTACGGATGAAGAATGCCGACTCTATTTTCGGTTTTATAAAATGTCTCTACGACGGCTACTAGAGGCTTTACATATACCGCCTAGAGTTGTAACAAGAACGATATTTTACTAGAAGTAAGTTTCAATAAACAATTCACATCGTTCGTATAGATATATTAGGTTACGTTGTACTGACAGTACATTTACTGTTACAGATGTGGAAGGTTTGTGCATATATCTTCGGCGCCTAGCAAATACCAACAAGCTGTCTTATTTGTAAGCAGTTTTTGGCGTATCTTCTTCATATTTATCAACAATAGCCACTGCAACGATGAATATAATATACAGAAATAAAGGTCACTTATTAACAAATCTGGCTAAACTTAACATGGCTTACAGAAGTAAATTGCAATATTATGCTCATGCTGTGTCATTAAAGGGAGCACCTATACGAAATTGTTGGGCCTTTTAGGTAGATGGTACAGCATGAGAAGATGATCTTTATCCACCTTCATTCTACGGAAGGAAAATTTTTCCAGTTTCAGCTACCGTATTTGCAACTATTTCTTTCCATACAATTGGATCTTCATATGGGTTGGTTAAAATTACTTTTCGCATCAATATTAGATTATCATTCATGGTAAACCGCAATCTTTCTTGGATCATTTTGTAAGAGAAATGCTAACCCTGAAGCCCCTCGTTAAATGGTGAACTATAACGTGTCCGGTTATCGGTTATCTGTTTACAGTCAACGTGCGCATGTGCAGAACATCTCTGACGTGACACGTTCACGGTAACTCCTAAGAATATGGGCAAGAACTCCCTATTGTGTAATAAGTGTTTGCATACAGTTAGTCTGTGTGCTATACATTCTTTGCAATATATATATATATATATATATATATATATACAGCATAAGGTAAATAGGAAATATACAAAGGCTGTTCAATAAAGAATGATCATAATTCGCACAAAAATTCAATCTCATTATTTACTGTTAGCCTAATGTGAAACAAACACACCGTAGTAGTTTCATTGTTGGTACTCCTGGTTCGCGCCTGTGAGAACCAGGCAAGTTCAGACATGTTCAGTATCGCCTACCGCTGCAATGGAGGTAACATGCAGTTAAAGTTGATGTTAGGGGAAGATCCGGAGTTTCTTTCAAACGTAATCACTGCTGATGAAACTTGGCTACATCATTTTGATCCTGAGAGCAAACAGCAAAGCTCAGTGTGGAAATCTCCTTCATCACCAAACCTCAAAAAAGCAAAAGTGGTTGCTTCTTCTGTGAAAGTTATGGTCATCTCATTCTTAAATATTCACGGAATTCTTTATCAGCATGTTGTACTTGCACACACATCAGAAACTGGACAAAACTACAGGAATGTTCTGAAAACATTGCAAATCCATATCAGGCGCAAAAGACCACATTTCCGTGAAGCAGGCTGGACGCCACGATAATGCGCGGCCGCATATTGTCAATGTTGTTGCTGAATATCTTGCAAAAATCAACGTGAAGTACATCCCTCATCCTCCCTATAGTCCGAATTTAGTCCCATGTGGCTTTTTTCTATTCCCTAACTTGAAAAAACGCCTTCGTGGGAGGCATTATCCATCACCAGAAGCAGTGGTGAAGGCTGCGGAGGCGATTTTGAAGGATCTCCCAGAAAATGGTTTTCAGCATGTCTCAAGACTGGCAGAAACGCTGGGACAAGTGCATCGCATTCAGGGGAGAATATTTTGAGAAGGACCATCAAAATTATGAGGATGAATAAAGGTACGAAGTCAAAAAAAATTGTGATAATTCTTTATTGAACAGCCCTCGTATAAACACAAGGCACTATCTATTGCATAGACGATAGCATTGTACTAGTCGCTTATGCGTTTAACTGTACGTTTGTGGCGGTCACCTGTTCGTATTCCCTACCATATACTCACCACATGTTTACATTTTGTGCTTTAACTGTAGACAACTTGAAGCAAGCTGCTTGAGAAATCTGCACCTCATAATAAGGTTCTTTTTGTATTCAGGGAATGAATATAGATGTGTGCTAAAATATTTCTAAATATAAGTTGAATGAAATCATTATTATAAATTTATAAGGAACTATGGTGAAGTAAATTAAATTATGTAGTCTTACAAAACTAGGTTTGGAATTCTGATGGGCCATTGATGGGCCAATACCATTGGTCCAAACGAGGCTTTCTCATCATTATGAAAGTGATATTAAGAATCAGACATATATAGGAGTTCCATAGTTAGGGAGAAGTAGAACGAAGTATTATAAATATAAATATGTATTACTAACATGAGGAAAGAGTTGGAGAAGAGATAAAGGCAGGCCAGGGTAACAAATATGAGTCTACGGCAACATGCATTTGTTTTCAATAACTTGATATAAGGAGAAGAATGAGAAGAAGAGAAGAAAGTTGTGTATACTTCAAGAAAAATGGACATAAGCGATCCAGTGTGATGTTTAGCATTCTAATGAAATTACATTCGTGGAAAGAAACGTTGTCTTTTAAATGTATCAAGTTTTGCATATTGTAACTTTTCCTATGTACTCGAGCGTATATAAAAGCTACTTTTAAAAGGTAAAGCAAAGAGAAGGTAAAAGGGAAACGCTATTAATTTCCCTTCAAAGGTAATTTCATTGCTTTAGTAATTTTTGAAGTACTTAATGTGGATACAGTTTTCTTGCACTTCAGTTTGCTATTTTCCTGCATGTAATGTTAGTTCTCAGCAAAAAGGAGAATAAATGGTTATTCATGTTATTGTATCTCCATTGGATATAGTCGTCAGACATAATTTTGGGCCGGCCCGCCACCTCGCTATCCTCCCGTTCAAAAATTTGTGCCTTCCCTCATTCTGTAATTTCGCGCAACTGTCTGCGTCCAAAATTCCTTGCTAATCTATCCATAGTCCAGAACAATTCAAGAGGAAGAAAGAAGGAGACAAAATTGATACTTTTTCCCCTCTCTAAGAGAGAACATCTTGAAGCTGAAGATAGAGTGCAGGGTAAACCACGGAGTAGAACACTTCCACAGAAATATATCACAGCTAACTCTACCAGGAGGAAGGGTTGAATTTTGAGGCCATAGGTTGGCAAGAGATGGACCGCAAAGACGCGCAGAGATGCTGAGAGTTCTTCACCCTGCTGTGCAGTCACCAACACATCGGGTCTGGTGTCGACATTATTTCCTCCAATTGAAAGTCGTGGTAAGACACTAATCAAACTTAATATTCACCAAAGTGACAAAGCAAAGCCATTATAAGTATAAGTCAGACTGCATAATTGGCGAGGATCTAACTTGCTTCCTCCCGATGCATGTCGCACATGTTTACCATTTTTCTCATAAGCTGATGATAACACTGACCCAGTTTCCTCGTGATTCTACTTCTGCAACTTATTAACTCCTACAGATATGAATGATGAAGTCACTGAGTAAATGGCAAATAGTTGATGCCCCAAGTTGCTCTTTATATACGGAATAAGAACACTACAGAAGGTCTTTCACTATATAGGTATAGGCAGATGCAAGAGTTTTTGTTTATAGCGATATTTTCGCAAATTTTAGCGAATTTTTCCTTTTTCGAGACGAATACACATTTTAGCGATGAATGAGAACATTTTTATTATTTTTAGTCTCCATAGAAAAATTTACATTTATTAAAAATTACATAAATATAACTTTAACATTCATGTCTTCATAGTATGAAGCTAGAAGTCATGAAAAAAATGTTTACAAATTTAAGTAAATCAAGATAAAACTAAACACTTAACAAATTAACATCATTATACGCACTGAAATAACAGCTAAGCGGTGCAACAATAAACTGACAGCACAGCACTCGGCTGGTCCGTGATACTGAGAACTGTTTGTCTATGCTAACTGGAAATATTATTTATTGGATATCACAACTTGCACAACATAAACCACCTATTATGCTGACTGAAGGTACTGAGAAGGTACTGAACTTCTAGGAAGCTACTCTCAGACATTACATTAATATGAAAGTATTGTCGCTCAGGGCTTAAGAATGTGTTCCGAAATGATCTTAGTTAAAAAGTTAATACAAATAATACCTCACTGGAAACCACTCATATTTAGAAGCTAAACTGACACGCCTGTCTGACACGCTGGTATAACTGGTTTAATTCAGTAGTTTATGTTGCCAACTATTTTGATGCCATTGTTGATTTCTTTTCTAAAAGAAAAGCTGCGAAAAATATGTTAAATGATCATTATTGCGATACTAAATGCTGCAATATTGTAAAGGTACAGGCAACATTTGTTTCTGAAAATTGCATAATGAAAACGGATTCAATATTTGCTATTTTGAGTATTTGCTAAACCATGTTTGTTAAGAGCTTAAATTCAGAACTCCATTCACAAAAACAGCAAAGGAACGCAAGTGCTCTATTTAATCCAGAAGTGAAGGTCATAATAAAAGGTACTAAAATTAATTATATCTATATGAAAGTAGATCGCGCTATAAAATATAATGAAACGTAAGGTACGTAAATGGAAAAAAGCGCTTCTAACAACTGTGAGAATAAATAAAAACAACTCTCATTTCATGGATGTGCATGAAATATCGATTTATCTTAGTACCAGTGTACTAACACCTCTCAATTCAGGGTTAGCTATTTATCCAGTAACCACTTGGTTCCATTGAAGTTATTGCCCATTTTATAATTAGTCTGACATCACAAACATATTAGAACTTCAATCTAAACAGAAACCTGTGACTCATATTATTTTATCACAAGTTAAGTCGCTGAGAGTCAAATGTGAAATATTAAAGAGTGGTCACTTTGAAAATAGGGTAAGTGCACTTGTAGATCATATCATGGATCCCAGTGTTAGAGAAGCAGTAGAAGAGAATCTAAAAGTTTGCTGCCGTATGACTTTTGTCTAAATTGAAACTCCAATATGGTAAAAGAAACTGATGATGTAATAAGCATAAAAAGCTTTAGATCATTTGTTTGAACCTTCTAGACCAGTTAATAAATCAAATATAGGTGATTTAAATCATGTAATAACCGCATTTAAACAACTAGATGGACTTAAAACCAGTGGTATTACTTGTGATTCTGATTTACCTCTTTATTACAAAGAGCTTTGTGACATTGTTGAACAGCAAAGCCATGATGATAACGATAACAGATTAGATGTAGTAACAGCACTCTTGGCATTGAAGGCAAAAGCTGATTCTTACCGCAATTTCCGTGAAAAGTCCCTTCAATGACTGGTTGGCGATGTCAAACGCTGACAGTGAGAGATTTTTCTCTACATATAACTTAATTGTGACAGACAACAGAACAAGTATGAAAAACGAAACTATCAAAAGTTGTTGTATGCTGTGTGATATGTGATATTTTATTTTATTCATGTTACCTGCTGTCTACTAATTTAAAATAAAAATATTTTAATTCGGAATAAAGGGGTTTTAACAGTTTTGTTACTCTAGTTACCTGTTACTTTTCATTTCAGGCATGTCATTAATCATTAATTCTCCCCGAAAATATGTGCGAAATTTATGCGAATCTATGGTAAATATTCACCACATAGCACGACCAATTAAAATTATTAATGCGAATTTTATAAATAATTTTCACCACAAAGTCTTGTCTTTGGGTATAATAATGTGTAGTGTTTAACGCCCGCGTTACACAAAGAAAGGAGACACCTCGTGCACTGCGATCTGCGGGGGATCTATTGCGGTTATCACATCCAGGAGGAAGGGTCGATGTGAAGAAACCACAGAACCAGGAGACAGCAGCGGGGTTACGGTTGGTACGTGATGCTGTGCATCGGCAATCCCTTCCTTAATTTTACTCCTATTCACGTGTATTTTGTTTGCACTTACAACGAAATCCGTAATGAAACTATTCCAACACACATTTATATTTATTAGCACGAAGATAGAACTAATCTTTTGCAAGAATTATAGATGTTCTCTAAAAATAAGCCAAAGTGGCCACAGTAAAGTGAGTGTAACACATACTTTTAGTTTTCCTCCTATAAACATTGTAACCCCCCCTCCCAAAGTTTCATCTACCTTGTGTAATATGGCTTTCCTCAGCATCCGAAAAGTGTTGCTCGTTAGATTATCGGCCGTGCTGCCTAGTTACCAGTCTTCTACGAGTGCTGCCACTGAGCGCTATGTAGCACTAGTGCCGCTTATAGAGGGAGCAAGAAGTTCGACAGTTGAATAACGCAGCGCCGGGAGAGACTGGCTCCGACGTTTCGTCTTACAGGTTCGTGGACAAGAAGAGGACTTCCGACTGGGATCTCGGAGGCTCAACATTACGACCTTCTCACCCCTCGTAGGTAGGAACATTGGGACAACACTATTTGACTTCGCTTCACCATGTAAGTTTAGGAAACGCGTTCTAAATTTTTATTCCAAATTTACTCTATGTTCTCTCGGGTAATTTAAGGCAAATTTCGAGGAGTTGGGGAACTTGTTTTCTTCCGTAAGAGCAGTAACTGGAGCACCGGCTCCACCTTCCTTTGAAATTGATTGTCTCCCCTCTTTAAACATTTTAAACCACCTTCGAGCTGTGCTGTAGGAAGAACAGACTTTCCATAGCGCTCCTGTAACATAAGACTCAACTGAAGATTTGTTGAGACGAAAGCGGAACTTCAAACCCGCATCTCTTTCCTCGCGTGTTACCCATTGCAGCGGTAGGTGATACTGAACATGTCTGAACTCGCCTGGTTCTCACAGGCGGGAACCAGGAGTACCAACAATGAAACCACTACGGAGTGTTTGTTGCACATTAAGCTAACAGAATATAATAAGATTGAATTTTATTGAGAAAAAATATGACCGTAAAAAGTGATGATCATTCTTTATTGAACAGCCTTCGTAGTTTTGTGTCTTCCAATAAGCTATACGAAGATGTCCAAGACGCTACTGTTTACGTAGACAATGTTCAATTTTTTATTTGTATTAATTATTTACCATAAGCTAAAAGTTCAGGAATAAACCTGTGTGGGAATTTTGGTGGACGAGGTGACATCTAGGTTTTCTCCGGGTTCTCCGGTTTTCCGAACCATTCATTAAATTGACTGCTCCATAACGACCTTTCCTTTAATACTCTGCCATAATATTTCATAGTGCGAAGCATTTCTTCATATTCATACAAGGTATAGTGCTGATGCTGTGATCCTCTGACACACAGTTCCTCTGCACTTTGACTGGTGTCTACTATTTGTGAATGCTGGGAAGTATGAGCGAACATAAAAGTTAGTAGAAAAAAGTTAGGATGTATGCATCACAAAAGAAAATGTGTGTTTCAAATGTTCCGCGAATAGGTAGAACTCCAATTCATTATGATTGTTGTTTTCAATACATCTGGGTAGTATTGGTGAATCGTACGGCTTTTTATTTGTTCCTTTTTGTTCCATTTATATTCCTATGTAATGACAATGGTGTTAACTCGTATACATTTACATGTCTTTGGCTTTATACATTAGATAATACACTCTCATACTGTTATTCCTTATTCCAGAAGGATGGGGAAATATCCCACCCTCAACCAGGAACTGCAACCGGATATCCGTGCACAGCAGAGAGGATAGAATCTTACGGAGGGAATGTGGTACGTAGAGCACACTTGAACTATTTTACCTATGCCCAAAGTGGATCACCCCCTGGAGGAAGGATGAGGGGAGAGGATACAGAGGACGGCCGACTCAAGGAGGCACAACAGTGCAGAGGAAAGGCCGCCCCTACTTTTGACAAGTTGGAAACTACCCGGCAGGCCAGTAGAGTCGGCATCCCACCCACAGTGTTCCTGAAACGAACCACCAGGTCACTCTGAGACCAAAGATCATCCTACTGGAGGAGGAGCTATCGTCCTGCCATGCTGCGTACACTACTACCCTAGCAGACACACCAGACAAGAAATGATGTGAAATGATAATGGAAATGGAGGGACAGGCACTTAACCTGTCCAGCATTCATCTGGCGACCCTGAAAACCCCCGAAAAATACCATAGGTATGGAATCGAACACGGACCTCATGAAAGGGATCGCAGACGAAACCATCTGAGCCAGAGGAAGACAGCTTCGAGAGTTGTGACATATTTCAGCCGGGAGCAAGGCCTGCAGTGCGTGTGCATATAAATTGTGCTGCAAGTACAGAATCTGAGAGTTCAGTCAGGTGTAGCACACTCGATGACAACAATGTATCTCCCACGTACCAAATGACACTGTTAAATGTACAATGTGACGATTTATTGAAGGACAAATAGACACACAAGAAAGACTTGGCTGATTTTTTACAAGAATGTCCCCCAAACCTGATTTCCGAGGTTCACTTGCCACACGGATATTGTGTATGTTTGGCTCGACATATGTGTGCGAATAATTTTTTTGCTGTTGTGAAATAAGTTAAGACCAAACCGCGAAGTACCTTGTCGGATCACAATCTAACATGCAGCCTTCGATTACAAATTTCCCAGACATTAAGTCCTGACATTGATAAAGAGTTAAAGAAAAAACCAAAAAGAAAGTGTCGAAAAATGTTCACGTAATTTTGTTCTGAATGGTTCTCCTCTAATTTGCAGAGAAAATTACTTTGTTTTATTTTATTTATTTTATAAAATACCTGAACTTCAGATAAACTACGAGTTGAAGTTTTATATGTTTTCTCATAGTACAGAGCCAAAATGTAATTGTTTATAAAATGTGACCAATTGTGTAATTAAAGCAATCAGCATTAATATTACAGCACCCAAGGTATAAGTTGTATATATTATTAATACCCAATACGTTTCCTGTTTTTCTTACGCTATTGGAACCCCAACACAAACTATTTCCTTCCTGTTGGGCAGCACAAATCAGCGCGGTGACGTCACACGCCAACCTGCCTTTCGTTCGGGGCATATTTGGCGGTTAGAGCTGACGGAGCTGGCGTCATGCCACCACTACCTGTCTTCCCCTGGCCTGAGCCATCCCGGTACAGCAGATAACTGCTCTACCAATTGAGCTATGAGATCAGCCTTATAGTCATGCAAAGAATGAAATTTCTAAGTCATCACATAGTGATTTGCTTTTCCTAAACACTTGACGGTCTCTTGAGCCTCAGATCTACGCTGGTGTCTTCAACGAAATGTATAATGAAACCACGTGTACCTTAACTTACAGTAGATAGAAAAAATAGCTTTGTAAAGTTAACTTACAGAATTTATAGGCGTATAAAGTTGGATAGGGAAACACCTTTAACGTTAATGACGTAAGAAAGGGTGGATTCTATTTTACCGTTAGATTTAGTGTAGTATAGTGGCCAGGGGCTAATGAGAACATTCAATGGAGCCACGTGTCTGAGGCCTATGTTTACCTCAAGTCGTCGTTGTCATCATCATCATCATCATCATCATCATCATCATCATCATCATCATCATCATCATCATCATCACGGTATAAGCCTTGTGGCCCGTTCCGACTTCAAGGAAATTGATCGGACCATCTCATTCGTGGCCTGCCAACATTTCTTCTACCGTCAGGTTTATACTTGTATACTATTTGTGGTGTATGGTCTTCGGTCATTCTCTGCACATGATCTTGCCATTTTTGCCTGTATGCAATGATTGTTTCATTTAGTCTCTGAATTTCCAATTCTCTTCTAATATCCTCGTTTCTTTTCTTGTCTATGAGTCTATAACCTGCCACCTGTATCAGAAATTTCCTCTCAGCAGCCTCTACTTTCTTCTGTTGTGAGATAGTCAAGACCCAGTTTTCACACCCATAAAGCAGGGTTGGGATCGCCATTATTTTATACAGTTTTAACAAAGTTTGACGATTACAATTTTTAAAAGTTCTTTTTATTGTCACATATTGTTTGAAATTTGCTTATTTTGTTTTGTATATCTCTATTACTGGTATATGACACAATATAGCCAAGATAATTAAAATAACTTTGTTGTTGGATGGGTTTGTCATTTATGCAAATTTTTGCTCTCAAATGGTTTGTTCCTATAAAAGCAATTATTTTCTTTCATATGAAATTTGAAGATTATATACTCTTGTAATATTATTTAATTCATGTATGGCTCTTTGTAAGTTATCTTCCGTCTCCGCAATTAAAATCTGGTCATCAGCAAACAGCAATGTGTCAACATTTCTCCTCTTTATTTTAAAATGTGTTCTGAACATAGTTTGCCATCGTACAACTACGTCATTAATATAATATTAAATAGGGCAGGTGACAATGGCACCCTGTCTTAGTCCTAAATTAATCTCAACTAGGTTATCTTTTTCTATGGGCTTCTCCAATTTAAATTTTGTATTTATATACATACTTTGTACTGTTCCTACTAAATGTTGAGGAAATCCATTTTTAATCATTATTTCCAATAGCAGATTTCTTTTTAATTTATCAAAAGCTTTTACATAATCTATAAAAGCTATTTACCTCAAGTGTGCTTCTTATTTTTTTCGCCTTTGAGGAAAAATCATTTGGCCATTGAATTTATATTTCTCTAGTTGTACACTTACACACAAGACACAGACATATACACAGTGCACCCATGCCCAAGGCGGAACACGAACCCGCGACACGAAACGCTATGCTTCCTATTTCTGGAAGACGAAATACAGTTACTCATTTTAAGGATTCCTTTGCTTCCTTTTGCCCCCAGTTTTGTGTTTTATATTTTGTCTGTTGGTATTTTTCTCTTCCCTCATCAAGCTCCTCTCTCCACATCACGTGTTCAACAGAGATAAATTAATTCTGCTTTTTGCAGTCGCCTACAGTTACTCAGGTTTAAACATTTTTTACTGCGTACTAAGTGTTAAAAATGGCTTTCTGAGCACAATAGCCAACAAAGAGGCTTACTTAGTGTGGCGTATAAACTAACTAGTTTTCTAGGAATAAGGCTTTAGACATATTAGTGTGAGGCAGAAAGCTTATTATTCGAATGTTGTTGAAAATGTAAAACACTTCTTTAATTACATTCTATACGTAACTAGGTCACAGAATATATGTTAGTGAGTTTTCTAGGCTTAGGAAGATAACTGCAATATTCTCCTAATTATCTATTCCAGTCTCAAACCATACCCGCCAAGGTCTGTCTAATACTTCATTAAGTCTCCACTTCACAAGGTCTTATGTTCCCTAAATTAAATATTTTCCAAGTAATATTGTTATTATGATCAAAGATTGTTATGATACTCAGTAATAAAAATATCCTTTTTCAATTGTCTGCATTCTTCCATTAAACTTCCTCATTATTTGCTGAGCCTTAATGCAGTAAAGAGGGATATAACTTCTATACTCTAATTAGTTTCAACTTCATAGTTTTCTTGGTAACTGTTTTTCTATGCACTCCAGTTGATTAATAGCGTAGTATATTATCTTCCACTAGTGAGCTAATTAGCTGCACTCAGTAAAATTGAATTAAGCTGGCTTTTCAGTATAGAGGGAATAACAAGGTCGAACGTTGCTTGTTACTATGCAGTAAAACTTGGACACCAATTTAACACAGGTACGGATTTGTTTGCTGGTTGTCATGGTCAATAAGGAAGAGGGACTGGCAAGTCAAAACAATCCTGTACCAGGCGAGTCAGCCGCGCCTTGTATTTTGTCCCACAGGGACATTCAGGCTATAAGTAAGAATCATATTTAGATATATAAATAATACACCAATATTTATCTAACATAAATGTTTTTCTCAAACTAATGTCTCTGAACATTCTTGGACACTCAGGTTCTCACACTTGAACTTGATCGGAAACTCACCTGTTGTTTGACTTAGCCCAAGGCAGTGCGACCCACTGTCCTGTCGCGACAGTGTTCTTTATCAGAATTCGCGATCATGATTGTAACAAAAGACTGCAGGATTTAGCCTGGACCTTCGCAAACCTGAGCTGGCATAATTTATCTAACCGTGGGAAAAGATAAAGCAACTTTGATATTAGGTCCAAAACTGGAAAATTTGAACATTGATCGTAAGTGGGGATAGGCACCAGCCAATAGAAAATTAATATTCGTTCACGTGATTTTTCAAACTCCAAAAAATACCTAGAGTGGGGGGAAAATTAAAAGTTATGGCTGAAAGTAGGTTTTTCTTGTAAGAACACTTTGGTCCTATGATCTACAGAGACGAACGCGTATTCGGCGTCGTCTAACAAATCCACTTCCGCGTCATGCCCCAAGACAAAGTATAATACTTAAGAATCGTTTCGGTGAGAATTGGTGCAAAGGTTAACATATAAGTGATGCGATGTATATATAATTCAGCTACGTTGCGCTATTGTTTCTACATATCACATCACAATACTGACGCGGGGCACAGTGACACTGAGCACAGAAACCACGTGGACGACAACTTCACGGTGGCGAGCAAAGGAGTCTAACGACAGCAGTAAATTTCACATACAAAATTCGAGGTATCTTCTTCATTCAACCCACGAGTCGGGACACACCCACTCCCTGAAGCTCAGATGAGAGTACTCACCCAAGAGCTACATCACGAGTCACCTCGAACCGGCTCCAATCTCCCTAACCGTAATTTCCGCACGCCACCAATCCTTAATTGTGAAGCGTTGAGCACAAGGGAGAGCTCGACGTGGTTCGTTACGGGCCGGACCGCCTCAAGCCTTAGTCCAGCTTTGCGCTTACTAAACTCTATTCCTTGATTTTCTTAGAAAGAGGAATGCGCAAATGAGACAAAACGTACTGCCCGCTAAAGTACACCTGAAAAACATACGACTGCTTTACTGAAAGTGAATTCTGGTTTCCAGGCGATTTTACAAACTTGTTGTTAGAGGATCAAAATGATGTAACCAAGTTTCATCAGCAGTGATTACGTTTGATAGAAACTCCGGATCTTCCTCTAACATCAGTTTTATCTGCATGTTACCTTCATTGCAGCGGTAGGTGATACTGAACATGTCTGAAATTGCCTGGTTCTCACAGGCGGGAACCAGCAGTACCAACAATGAAACTACTACGGCGTGTTTGTTTCACATTAAGCTAACAGAATATACTAAGGTTGAATTTTAGTGCGCAAAATTATGACCGTAAAAAATTATGATCATTCTTTATTGAACAACCCTCGTAGTTCTGCGCTCGTTCCAACTAGTTAGAGTGGGAGGTAAACATTCCGTCTAACAAAGTATTCGGTGGTTCCAGTGAACATTTACAGACGTGCAAACGTCAGCTTACGAATATATTATAGTTGATACGATAACATCTATATTAGTTCTAATTTCATTGAATGTTTAACATCCATGTTAAATACGCGGGTAGAACCTAGTAATGGAGTCGATGTTTTATGTTGGAGTATAAAATGCGGATTCTATAGAACTCGAGAATAAGGGGCAGCTGCCTCACCTGGTATAAATGCAACGCAACACTACTTTGCCAGTGTTGCATGGCAATACCTAGGGTCACATATGCATCTGAAAGATCGACCAACACAAAGCAACAACTGCAAAAAATACAAGCAACGGAGATGAGATTTATGAGTATTGAGATTTTGAGCAGGATATATAGAATTAGACTCATGTGGCTAAGTATTCGTGAAAAATTAAAAGTGGAGGAACTATACAATATAATTAAGAAGTCTAAAGAAGATTGTAAGTTGCACTTAAAATGGCAAACAACAGGATACCTGAAATAGCTATAAATTATAAATCACAAAGTAGACGGAAACTAGGTAGACTAAAGAAACGATGGTATCAACAATTTGGAGCTGGAACGGGTAAAACACAAACCGTGAAGAAGAAGGAGAAGAGGAAGAGGAAGAGGAAGAAGAGGAAGAGGAGGAGGACGAAGAAGACGACGAAGAAGAGGAAAAGGAGGAGGACGAAGAAGACGACGAAGAAGAGGAAGAGGAGGACGAAGAAGACGACGAAGAAGAGGAAGAGGACGACGAAGAAGTCGACGAAGAAGACGACGAAGAAGATGAAGACGACGACGAAGAATAATAATAAGAAGAAGACACGTCTCTGTTCACCCTTCAAAATTTTTCAGAAATGAAGTAATTGATTTTAACAATGCGTTTATTTAGATTAGATATTTTGTTCACACGAAAGAGTAATTTACATGTGTAATTAACTGAGCACTAATTATAATCTAACGTTTAACGTAATAATATAAGAAAGGATTTACGTAAGTCTTTTTTAAATAGAAATGCTTACATTGTATGTAGCTGAGTTATATCTATATAGCATTTATAACAAAAAAAACGAGATGTAAATTGTGAATTACAGGTTGTTATTCTAAGTATTTTGGTCGTTTATTTATCCATTGAATAACTAACATTACAGTGAATTGCATTATATGTTCTAAAACTTACGAAAGTATATGTGCAGTTTAAACTTACGTCTGTATTACGAGAAAGTGCACTCAAGGTTATATGGTGGAGACAAAGTGCAAAGACTTGTTACTTTGTTATTGTCAAGCGGGCTGTTTCCCTTAAGCATATCCTTTATTACATACAGTTTAGTGACATATCCACGATTTTTATGTAGAACTGCAGTGAGGACCCAAATATTATGTGTCTTCGCCTGTAGAGAATCAGATGTCTTAAGCGTTACCACTTCGTTACTCCCGCTCCTTTATTCTCTCTCTCTCTCTCTCTCTCTCTCTCTCTCTCTCTCTCTCTCTCTCTCTCTCTCTCTCTCTCTCTCTCTCTCTCTCTCTCTCTCTCTCTCTCTCTGTCTTAAAGGAACGCAAACTGAATTTTCCAAAGATTTATAATAATGCAGTTGTTGAAATCACAATTATAACATTGATATTCGTATATTGCGCACATGTTTTATGTATATAATTTAAAAACAATTATACTTTATGAATTACTTATTTTTCTAATCCAAAGAAAATGCATCCGTATAGCTGTGAATGTTACGTTAAAAGATAATTAGTCATTGTCATTGTCTTCATCGCCTGAGTGTTGCAAATTTATGCTGATAGGTTCCAAAATCCTGTCACGTGCTATTTTTTTTTTCCGAAAGTCGTCTTCTTGTAGTTTATCTGATATATCACGCAGTTTTCACGGCCTTATTGTGTTCCTTTTTAATTTCTTTGTGAATAAGTCATTCAACTTCAGTCAGTTTAAAAGTATTATTTCTGTTTGAAGCATAGTTTGAGCCTACATTAACTCAATTGGATTGTTCTGGCAGTTCTAAGGTGGAAGGTGGTTTATAATACCTCATGTCTCATTTCAGTTGCAAGCTGATCCAGCTGATACACTTTCCCTGTTTTTTTAAACGGAAGAACAACTGAATAATGCTGCTTTGAACTCTCTAGAGTAAATAGAGATTACAGAACCGTTCACAAACAAAGATATAATGTGACCAGGGAATCTATTGAAATGTGTTGTTTCCTCTCGTTCGTATTTAACAAATACGTTGGCTTATTCAAAGTAATTCTTTTATCACGTCATGTAAAACATTTAAGTTTCAGTTCTGAGTAATTAAAATACACGTACAGTCATACATGCCAGCCAATAATGATATTCATTACATTGCTTACGACGCGATGCATTATTATAATAAAGTAGTAATTTATTTGTGTTAGGAAAACTATTTGAGTTAAAAAATATGGGGGTTTTACGGTTATGTTAAATACATTACTCTCTACCTTTCTCATGGATCAGTTTTGCAAAATATGAATTTTTGTCTTAGCGCAAATAGTATTTATTAGAGATTGATTAGGATGGCGCTCGGCACACACCACGTAGGGGGAATGCAATACGACAACACCGTAGGACTCCGATTGGTTGCTCACCTAGTAGCGCTCAAGGACAAACATCATCTCATTTGAAACAGATAATAGTTATTACTTTACAATAGCGATGGAACCTCGATATTGTCGATATTCTCATACAATCACAAGGAATAAATTTTTAAAGGTACTTTCCTCAAAAGCGAACAAGTTAGTTCCATGGCAACGTGTGGCTTCAAAAGATCCGGCGAATGCTGCTAACCTCATTTCCTTCGTGATCATTTGTTGAAGTACCAAGCGATGGTGTTCAGTTTGGTACATGCGATTGGACACTTGAAAGTCCGGAAGCTAAACTTTCAGTCTCTAGCCAGATCTGGGCTGAGCCCTCTACTGGCAGTAGAATATTTTATAAGTTGGAGCAAAGGACGGTAGAGGTTTGTTTTGGTGCTTTTTTCCCTTTAAATTTTAAATATATATAAATTGTGTACTGATAGTGCAGTGTTTTCATGTGCCTAAAACGAGTCTTGGTCTTTTGTGTTTTTCGCCGGGGTCGATGTCGTACTCACCTAGACCGCGTATAAGGGAGTCGAAGTTATGGGAGAGGTTTTGATAGAATGGGAGTGAGAGGGTGTGGATTTAGTCTGTTAGCGTACGAATGTGTAGTTTACGACGGATTACAAGGTTAGGAATGTACCTTTGGGAATCCGTGGTAATATGGAGGAATCGAGACTGAAGGACTTCAAGGCAGTGTAGGTGAGTTTTAGCTGCCATACCCCAAATGGCACAGGCATAAGTGATGGCTAGTCGGAGCACTTGTTTATAGAGGAGCAATTTATTGGATATGGACATCACTGAGCGTCGATTGTGCAATGTGTATAACACACCCATACGTTTGCTGACCTTGTTGGCTGTGTAGGTTATGTGGTCCTTCCACGTCAGTTTTACATCAAGCAAAACGCCAAGATATCGTACATATGATTGCCAATGTACTTCCTCTCCGACTAGACGAGCAGGTGGTAGGTCCTCTAGCTGCCTTCTGGAGAAAGTGATGACTTGGATCTTCTGGAGGTGGATGCTCAAGCGCCATCGTTTGAACCAGGTGGTGAGGAGGTCGGCGTATTGTTGGATTCTACGTGCAGCCATATAATGTTTAGTTGATATGGAGGTTACAGCTGTGTCGTCTGCAAAAAGGTACAGTGAGCAGCGGAGCAAAGAAGGTAGGGTGTAGATATAGAGAAGCAAGAGAGTGGGTCCCAGGACATCGGGTCGGCGGTGGTGATGCCGCTTTATGAAGGTTTCTCTCTAGATAGGTCGAACCGCTGACCTACTCGTCCTGTGAGTGGTTTCGCTTATGACACACCGGACTAAACTTTCTATTTGTCTTTTAAAGATATTAACTTGAAAATTGTCACACTTGATATGGGTAAAGGAAGAAATAACTAAGCACAAGCTCAAAATTCTAATTTAAATATTTTCTCAGGTTAACATTTACAGTTGCATTTATGCCTCACCTTTATTTGCAGTGATCCGAATATATTCCCTACCAACTGTGATCTTAGCTTTTATAGAGTTTTCATTGGAAATATGGCTTTTGTTTTGGTGTTATACGAAGGCTGATCAGCAAACACTGAGACACTGATTTTTATCACAGTTATTTACTACTTAAACTCAATGTTTACATGATCGTTTCCAAAGTAGTCCCCTCCTACTCCAATGCACCTTTTATAGCGTCTCTACCAGTCCTTCAACACGTGCTGCAGACCATTGTTTGTCAGGTCCTTGAGAATCACCTCACTTTTCTTGAGCACTGCTTCGGAGTTCTCAAATCGAATACCCCAAAGCTTTGCCTTTAGCGATGGGAATAAAAACGTTACTGGGTGCAGGAACGGGGCTATAAGGTGGATGTGGTACACAGGTAATATTGAATCAAGCCAGAAACTGCATAACTTGATTTGCGACGTGAGGCCGTGCATTGTCATGAAGTCGCCACCAGTCCGAGAAAGCTCTGGTCATTTCTTTGCAATATGGTACCTCAGTGTAACCAATACTGACGTGTAGTATACTGCTGTAACAGTAGTGTGAGGAGAAACTGCATGCTTGTAAATCATTCCATTACACTCAAAAAATGTGATCACCATTACTTTCCCTGCAGATGGAACAACTTTTGCCTTTTTTGGTGTTGGAGAACCTGGTGAATTGCATACTGTGCTGCATTGTTTTCCTTCAGGTTCATAATGATACAGACATGACTCATCATCGGTGATAATCAATTTAAAAATGCGTCCCCTCCATCAGCAAAGAGATTGTCTTGCATAGTTGGAAACACACTGCCATATGAAATTCTCAACACTTCACTGAAGTTAGGTAATGTTATATGGCGATCCTCTCGGACAATGACAGCAGCTTTGTTGATGTAGACTTCAGTCACAGCAGAAGCCGAAACACTAGGCCCAATTTGCTTAACACTGACATGTCGGCCTTCTTTGAAGTCCTTGAACCACCTAAACACTATCGCACGAGGTAGTGCATCTTCACTGTACGCTTGCTTCAGCTTTTCATAAGTTTCGGTGGTTGTATGGTCTAAACAAAAACAGAATTTGATTGCACTGTACTGCTCCTCTCGCGTCACCTCCACTGTCTGGTATGCGAAATGTACGTAGGGGTCTGCAAAATACAGCATAACTACCAACCTACCAATACGAGAGTGCTGCCGCCTACCGACATTATACATAAAAACCCGCTCTTTTCGAATATTTATGTTAGAGATACGAAACTATCACGGAAACTACAGGAAAAATTGTCTCAATCTTTGTTGATCAGCCCTCGTATATTACATCATATAAACACACAAACTGTCATTTACACCTCCAGTCTCAAGCGGAAAATGAAACGTGTAGTGTTTAACGCCTGCTTTTACTACATATGGCGCCGCAGGCGATGACACTGATGATACATGAGATGAAGATGGAGCACCAGTGGAATGAAATGGCGGGGGAACCGGAGATCCCGGGGAAAACCCGCCTCAGCGCCGTGTTGTCCACCACAAATCTCACTTTGCGGTTGCCTGGGATTGAACCCGGGCCGCCTTGGTGGTCTAACCACTGAGCCACGGCGCGGCCCTCTCAAGCGGAGGGTAGGCAATAGTATTCCTAGACAAAATTTCCCATCTGCAATCGGGAATGGAATCCGTGACCCTCGCAGAGAAGGCAACTGGTCTAAATATTTTTAATTAGTTAAGACAACAGTGTAAACTTTCTAAAATTGTCTTTTGCATTCGCATGTATCGGGAATTATTATACTCTCTTACACTTTAGAACAGTGTAAAGTAAGCATTTCATTGAAATTGATCTTATTAATTGTAGGAAGGTACAGTATTCGTTTTAGGAAATTGGTGTTAACATTTATAAATTTGTATACAACTGAACAAAGCATTAATAAGTAGGAGCTTAACCCTTTAGCTAGCCCATTTTTTACTGCTTGGAAATTTTAATATAAATCAGATAAAAACTGAAATGAAACAAATCAATTGGGTTAAATGGGCACATAGTGTGATTAAAGCATATAACTGGGCTTTTAAGGGAAAATGTGTAGAAAAATGATCCCTTTGTTCTACAGAATATGAAACGGTATTATTAAAAAATTAGAATATAGTTGTTTTTATGCCGAAACTCAGTCCCAGGGGCTCAGAGTTTTGAGTGGGCTTAAGTGGCATCGAATGGGATTATCTAAAATTGTCCCACTCTCGTTTGCGCACATCATTTCTGGAATCTCACCACCCTTCAAGTCTCTCCTTCATCCTTCCTTCCTACGGGTTGCTTTCGAGGAAGGAAGGTCCACATTTGTCTACCTGCGAGCTCTACACCGTTTTCGGATGTCCTTCGTAATATACTGTACCTTACTTCTCACAGAACTGGAAGATATTGTCGGGAACCCGATCGCGATAAGGCGGCTTGGCAGGCAAAGGAACAGATAGTTTTCACGTAGATAACGAGCTTGCATAAGCAGATAAACATAGCGCTTGAGATAAAAGACTTGCTGAAGCAAACACACTGAAATAAATGGAAATTTCTGGTAATATCTTGATTATTCGGTTTCTTTATTTTTCTGGAAGAGTCTCGAATTTTGAATTAGATATAAAAGTGATTGTGACACACCAGTCAGTAGTAGTTGTGAAGTGGTAGTTGAGAAGCAGTTGTTGTGTAACAGTCAGTGTTGTAACGAGAGCTAATGTAATCAGCTGCAAGTGTTTGTTATTGTCCTCGATCTTGAAAGATTGATGTAATGTTGTTACGTGAGAATTGATTTTTAATTTCTACAACTCGGCCTTTTAATTCTACGAACCCACAAAGTTACAATATATTAGTAATTCTAAATTAGGACAGCGATTAATTTCAGATTTTTTTACATTGTACTGGTATTTTATAAGATGATATTATTATTGATTTTATGCGTTTTTGATTCCTCCTATTTCAATTCAAAATCCTTTAAGTGATATCCATTCACTTGAGTTGAAATCTAAATCTAAAACGGCAGATCTGCTATGACAGAAACTACATAAAAATAAAGCATAACGTTCTCTACTTATGTTTTATGTAAATAACTAAATTATTAAACATAAAACTATAATCAAATATTAACAAATAGGAATGAGAGAAGTTTGTAGGCACATTCTGCAGTAATTATTAATTAAACAAGTATAATGGGAAAGAAAACATGTACATATGTGCATAGATAATACAACTGTACGTCTGAAAAGTTCTTCTCCTCGCCTTTTTCCCTTATATTTTTATACTTTTGAGGCACTGCAATAGGGTTTCGGTAGTTTACATTTCCTGGAAAGAGACCTTTATCTATGTTTCTGCTATACTCCAGCGATGTATTTTAAATCCTTCTTTACAAACCAATTGAAGTCCCAGTAAATTAAAGGAAGACTTTTGCCCACTCCACTTCGCTTAGCCATTTCACCATAACATATCTCCCTTTCTGGTGAATAGCTGAACTTAACCGTGCTAGTTTTGTGGTCAAGTGGCCATCCAGAGATTGAGTTCGGCTACCGGCGTGGGCAGAGATTGTTTACAAGAATAATTCCCTACCCTTCATAGCCAGTGCGTCTATTTGAAGTGTTTTCTAATGAAAATGGAAAGAACGAAAGTTACATTCAACGACTTAATACATTGATTTGATTTTAAAGTCAATGACTGCAAGGTACCATAAAATAAAACAATAATAAAAAGAAAATGTTATGTGTTATCTTAAATTATTATACGTCGAGTAGTTTCTATATCGCATGTCCATCTTGATTTAATGTTTATCTTGAACAATTTTTAGATAAAAGCTTAAAAGTTTAAATGTTTGAAATTGTTGTGATAAACTGTTTTTCCACAAACCGAAAGACCGACCGAGGGCCAAAAGATTTGATATATAAATTTGATTTTTGATATAAAAATTTAAATATATATATTATTTTGTTTGGAAAATAAAAATTTAAAGACAAAATATCGGACAAAAACGTATAAAAATATGTGTATCAGTAAGAAACAAAATATGAAAAATGATTGTGAAGTAGCACGTATTTTAATATAAAAATAAAATACACGTAAAACGATATATTATTGATTTGATTTTACTTCCTTTATACATCCTTTATGTATAACCCTCTTCGCTCGGTCGCAAGTCCGTGGTCATTCAGTTGTTCCAGAGTATTTTCACTTGCGAGCACACTTAGCGTAAGGCATGAAATGTTTAGCTCACAACTGGCCTCTTTGCGCAAGAATGAGTGTCAGCATTAAATTTTTTAAAATACTTTTTAAGAATAATTTATGATGAATAGTTTTTAAGTTTTAACTTCTGTCGTGTGGTCTTAAGAACACACAATTCTTTTTAAATTTATGGAACTTATTTAATTGCTTCTCCGTGTCCCATTCCATATTGGACTTAAAGATCGCCTAATTTTACTCAGAGGCCTCTTTAAGAGGCTTGGAACTCTTTTGTGTCGTAAATCTACGACATGAAACTATTGGCTTTAATTCGCTTCCGAAGGAAGCCCTGCTAAGGAAATTTACACCCAAAAAGATCCATCGCTCCGACAATAAAGACCACGAGGATGACTATAATCATTATGAGTGTAAATAGTTATACTTATTTGTGTTGAAGGAAGTGTCTAACCTAACATTTCGTTACTCGCTACGCTGCGTTACTGATCTGTATAGTAAAGGACAGCTACTCCATAAGTATGTATAACACAAGCTTGGTAGCAGAATAAATATTTTGTCGAGGATATTAGATATGCAAGTCTGCGTTCATGTTTTGTTACAGTATCCTAGCAACAAGTGTGAGCTGAATTCCTTAGCAGATATCTTGGCAGAGGGCTAACACTATTTGTCATAAAAATCTCAGACAGCGTTACCTGAGGAAAGGAACCCAGCTTGTTCGCTTTAAGAATCACCATTGGTTTCAAAGATCGCGATCGTAGGCTGGAATGAGTATCAGATACCTTCCGTTACTACAGTCTTGGTAAATATGAAAAGAATGGAATAAAATATTTATTTTCCTTTCCATTACCACAGTTGATGCCCACCTCAGTAGCGTAGATGGTAGCGTGTCTGCCTCACGTTCAAAAGGTCCCGAGTTCGAATCTCGGTCAGGGTGAGTTACCTGGATAATGTTTTTCCCGGGGTCTTCCTTTATCCTTAAAGACGAGTATCGGGTAGCTCTAAGCTCCATGGACCCCGGACTCATTTGAGCATCATTTCACTAATTTGATTAATCGTGCGCTATGCCTTAACGTTGGAGGACGTAAATTACAAAAGCAAACAAACAAAGCCGCACTTGATTAAACAATTACAATGAACTGTAACTGTAACTTATGATAGCCACAAGAAAACCTAATATTTTGATATAATTAATAATAAAATTATACACAACTAAAAGTTATTTAGTATACAATTCAAATAATAAATACATATAAGTTCATCTACCAATATTAAATATACACGCAATAGCTACATTTCCTACCTAATTTGATAAAGCAGCAAGCATAACGACATTATTTGAGCTTTTGCTCAAATCTAAAGCTGTGCAGTAAAATATTTTTGATAGAACTCCTGAGTTTGGGTCACATGAAATATCTAGACCAAGAATGTGTACTTGGCCTTGAAGCATTTGAAGATTTCACATTGCAGCGGTTTATTCTTTTGGCTGAAGGTGTTTGATGACGGATTTCTCATCTTTGGTGATGTTCTTGCAGAATTATTGTTCACCACGGCTGCTCTCGAGAGATGATCTCTGCACCCAGGGTCGTAGTCTCGTAAAGGAGAAAAAATATAATCTTTTGGTATAGTGATATAATTACTCTTCATTCGATTTATTTACTTTTCAAACTGACGTTTTAATTATAGCAAAAGATTTTGAAATTATTGTCGACACTTTACAAAATAATTCTTCTTTTTTGCATCTTTTTGATGCAATTAGTTTTCAATTAAAATTATTTAACCAACTTTCTCCTATACTTTACAAATAATTGTAAAGTTGTCCGTTCTTAGATAATGCCTGATGCATTAGCTATTTAATACACTCGCGGACACACGCAAACCATTAATGCTAAATGCATTCATAAAAAATCTGCAAGATTTCGGACAGACACACACGTCCGTATTCAGCGATGGTTACATGCAAAAGAATTTTATATTACATTGCCTTCATTTGTTTAACATAGCAAATATGTAGTCTCTGCTAGTCGTTTGTTTAAAAGAAAGTTAATGCAAGTAATAATATTGCCACCCGAACATCGGAATTCCCGAGAGAACCAGCTGGCAGGTAGGGGCCACACGGCAAGCATTTAGGACACGCCTACCCATATGTCTGTGTGGCGATCGCTTAGGGGGTGGGAGGAAAAGTATCACGAGTTACTCTCCGTCTCTTTTCCCTCCCCTTGATGTCTGGAAAAATCATGATGATTCACCGAGCCGCGAAACTTCCAGATACAGCGATCTGCCTATATAAGCGATGCTTTGGACGGCTCAGGCAGTTCTTAGCTCTAGAGAGGGTTGTACGGCAAGGTGCCGAGTAGCGAGTGTTACGTAATTGTGAGTGCTGTGTAATTGTGAGTGTTAAGTAATTGTGTGTGATACGTGATCCTGCTGTGATTTGTAAGAGTACTAACTGTAATTCGGTGGAAATAAAGAACTATTTGTATTTCTGCAAGTCGGAATTTTAATTCTATGAACCCACAAAGTCACAGTATTTTATAAGAGCTCCTAATGTAGCCTGTCAGGTAACCTTTTCTTACTCCACGGATGTCTTGAATGTTGCATCCAAACCATCACACCGAAACACACGCTAACACTTGCTATAAGAGCATAAAATATCCGCTACAACATCCAAATGTTATATGTTACTGGGCCATTGTGCATAATGTGCTGAATAATTCAAAGTTCTACCTGGATATTGCGGTAGAGAACTGTATATCAAACTGTCTCATTACCCCTGGCTCAGATTGACCTTATTTTGGCCATCTCCTTACCATAATTGCATACCATATAATATACGTATCTCAGGAAGTTTATTTATTTTGTATTAAAATGGAATGTGTAATTTGGCATCACCAGATTTAAATTAAGATATAGTAGATAGTGAATCTTTAAAACGCCCTAAAACCTGCATTAAAGCTTCTCCAAAATTGTAGTTATGGGCATGCAAAGAAATGATTTATTTAAAATCCTTCCAATCACAAAATACTTTGTCCCTCTATCTTCTACTCAAAAGAGCCTAATGCTGCTTCTTAAATACTGCTGAGCATATAATTAACATAATATTAAAGTTGCTTCTACGATGAAGAAAACAATGAGTGCCCTGCACCAAACGTTCTGCCTGCCTTTACACCAGATTAAACTTTTGCTTCAATCAATTCTACCGTTCTTTTGGACCACAAGGTAATCGCACTCCAGAATAACCTCTTGCTTTTAGTCCATACAGAATCTTCATACCAAAATATTGTACCTGGTAATATTGTCCTCACAGAAATATTGTACCAGAGAGGTACTTTAAATGTTTATACGGAAACAACTTATGAAATACTACTGTCCACTGTTGTATTACTGGTAAAAGCAAACCAAACATTTCCGTCTACTTTTGAATCACATGGGAACAGCACATTTAAATACAGTGCGATCCATATAAACCTGAACCTTTGAACCAATAATAGGACACACGTGCAACTTTGGGAGAATATAATGCACAATTGGGAGATTACATTACACTATTTACATCTCAGGGAAAATGTTGGAGGTATCCTCCACCAGCATCTATACAGGTTTGTACTCATCTCACTATATTCTCTGAAGTTTTACGGAGAGTATCCTCGCCAATGTTACTTACTTCGGTTCGAATGGATTCCTTGAGAACGTCAATTGTCCGTGGCCTATTCCTGTACACTATTGTTTAGACACCCCACAAGAAAAAAATCCAGTGAGGTTAGGTCAGGGGATCTGGGGGCCCACAGACCTTTTGAGATAATTCGATTATCAAAGAAACTGCCTACAATGGATAGAGTCAACATGAAAAATTCAAAGCCATAGCCGGGATTTGAACTACGGATCTCCTGGTTTCCGTCCAGGCGCTCTAACCCATTGAACTGCCATGGTCAACGTGCCGTCATGACATTAAATTCTCCATTTGACTCATATATTTCCCCGGTAGACCACTAGGGGCTCTCGCATCCGAGATACACCGTTTGTGGCGACTTACTATCGCAAGTACTTAAGTTCCATGCTTCATCATTTAACTCTTATTATTTTAGTTAATTGATGGAAATTAATCATTTCTCCACACTAGCCGTTTTTAGGCTAAGGTTTTTGATGGATAGAGTCAACATGAAAAATTCAATGCCATAGCCGGGATTTGAACCACGGATCTCCTAGTTTCCGTCCAGGCGCTCTAACCCATTGAACTGCCATGGTCAACGTGCCGTCATGACATTAAATTCTCCATTTGACTCGTATATTTCCCCGGAAACCACTAGGGGCTCTCTCATCCGAGATACACCGGCTATGGCATTGCATTTTTCATGTTGACTCTATCCATCAAAAACCTTAGCCTATAAACGGCTAGTGTGGAGAAATGATTAATTTACATCAATTAACTAAAATAATAAGAGTTAAATGATGAAGCCTGGGACTTAAGTACTTAGGATAGTAAGTCGCCACGAACGGTGTATCTCGAATGCGAGAGCCCCTAGTGGTTTACCGGGGAAATATACGAGTCAAATGGAGAATTTAATGTAATAACGGCACTTTGGCCATGGCAGCTCAATGGGTTACAGCGACTGGACGGAAACCAGGAGATCTGTGGTTCAAATCCCGGCTATGGCATTGAAATTTTCATGTTGACTCTATCCATATAAAACCTTAGCCTATAAACGGCTAGTGTGGAGAATGATTAATTTCCATCAATTAACTAAAACTGCTTACAAGTTTCATGGTGTCAGATGTATGGCACGTTAGTCCATCTTGCTGAAAATAAACTTCTCTCAATTCGATATCATCCAGCTGATTCACAAATGTCTTGAAGATACCCATATAAACTTCAGTGTCTACAGTCGTATCAAAGAAAATGACACCAACCAGTGATTCTCACAGAGTCACTGAGATCATTAAAACAAATTTCTACATTCCACGAGCCTTCAAAGTGAAATTATGGAATATTGAAGTGGTTCAGATTGATATGGATTGCACTATATTTCATTTGTTAGTCTTATATTGCAGACTTTGGTTTTGCTATCTGATTTTATCATGCACGAAGCACATTTAACTTTATTGGTTGACCATCTAACCTTGCGAACTTATAACAAAATTGTTACTAGTAGATATTATTATCGCTTCCTCAAGTTTCTAGGCTATAATAAGATTAGCCAGACTATAAAAAAATTGTCCAATTGAAGCCAAAAGTAACCCCAAAAGTGTTCACCAAAATCGAATAAAAAGCATGAATCATAGTCTGCTGCGCAATTAAACATCCCGATGGGGTTTTCAAAGCATTTTTCATTGTTATAAAACAAAAAAGATTCGAAAATAATAAGTTCTGCAGTGCTAAAATATTATCCGATCCAATTACTAAACAACTTCTAAGCTAAGCATAACAACAGGCATTTAAAAGGTTTAAACTCTACCTATAGATCTAATGAGAGATTAATTTAATATAAAAATTAGTCCATGCCTAGGTAAAGTTTAGAACATAAATCCATGTATGTATAATAAAACGTTTATAAACGTTCATAAAACATGTGGAAAAGCAGAATAATTTATGGAGAAGATTTAAAAATTGTACTTACTCTTGAGCAGGTATTATCATAAACTACAATAATAATGAACTATACGTCATATGCAATTTAGCATCCAATGGAAGCTCAAGGTATTTTTTTTCTGTTCAATGATGATAGTATGAGGCTATAAAATGCAGCGAATCATTGCAAATTGCTTCTGTCACAAATAATATATAAAGATCTTTTGATCTAACACAAACACTTCATCCACGAACACAGATTGCGCGCGCGCGTGTGTCTGTGTGTGAATAGCACAGATGGAAAATAAATATTGCTCCGAGCCAACATTTTACATCAAGCATATGCCTTTTAGGGGGAAGTATGTACCTCCACTCAAAACTTTGATTTGTAAAGTTAAACTTTAAAGTTAAACCTATGTGAAATAAAATGGAAATTAACTTAGTAGCCGGTGTGTAAACCCTCTGTTTCCATTGCTGTCCTCATTCTGCGGGGCAAGGATGAGACGAAATGCCTAGTGCAATTTTCACAAGAGGGTACTTCGCATTATATGCCAGCACCAAGGTGAATGAGCCCGAGTGTTTACATAAACAATATTAAAGCAATTTTGTAATAACGTTGCACTTATTTTGAAAACACAAAGAATATGCTATTTGCGTTTTTATAAATGAATGGGTTTAAAATAAGATTATTTATCTTCTGCAAGAAAAAAAAAAACATGGCATTGCTATTAAAGTAACAGTAATAAAAAGGAACGTGCACATCAAGGATTCGAGCTCATGTTGGTTTACTGGGGATGGTGAATTAATTGATGACCCCGTCATCATTAGTAAAAAATTTAATGATTTTTTCATAAAAGGACCAATGCATATGCCAACAACAAATCATGCTAACACAGACACTTTGATTAACTCTACCTTTTTTCTTGGACCAACATCGGAAGACGAAATAATTAAATTAATCAACAACTTACCAAATAAAACAAGTGGGTGGGATGAAATCAGTCCTTTAATATTAAAAAGTTGTAAAAATGTTATAGTAAAGCCACTTGCTCTCTTAATTAATTACTCTATAGAACAGGACAAATATCCATAAGTATTGAAGTTAGGGATTATTAGGCCAATATTCAAAAAAGGGAATGAACAACAGATGAATAATTATAGACCAATAACTTTGTTATCTGAAGTAGCTAAACTGTTTGAAAGAATTTTATGGATAAGATTAGACAAATATTTAAGCAAGTATAATGTACTAAAAAACCTTTAGGAAGGACCGATCTACGATCTCAGCCATTAATCAATGCATACATGAAATAATTGGGAAACTGGAAAGCAATGAGAAGGTTAGCACCTTATTTGTTGATTTGTCTAAAGCGTTCGACAGTGTTGACCACCATATTTTAATTAGCAAACTTGAGAGCTACGGCATAAGGGGCCTTCCTCTTGATCTAATTCACTCCTACCTGGTGGGCAGAAAACATTTAACAGAGATAGCACATTAAAAAGAGGAAATACATAAAAAAGGTAAAATCAGACTTGGATACTGTTAAATTTGGTGTACCACAAGGCTCTGTATTGGGCCCATTATTATTTATTTTATATATTAATTACATAAAAATCCCACCAAAGACTACTGTTGTAACCTATGCAGATGATACAACAGCCATATGCTGGAATAAATCAATAGAAGGGCTGAACATCACTCTAAACAACACTACCTTTGAATTGCTGAACTATTTTCAATCTGTCAAACTACAATGTAATATGCAAAAGACCAATATGATGCACTTCACCTTGCTAAAAAAATATTATGGTAATATAAATCTAAAAGTACAGAGTGACATTGTGTCAGAAGTGAAAACACATAAATTTTTGGGTATTGTGTTAGATAATCGACTAACTTGTGCTGATCATATTGGAAAAATATGCGGAAAAATTAGTAAATCTTTATATCTCTTAAGATATTTTAACAACTACAACAATAGAAATATCCTAAAATTAATACACTATGGATGTATCGATCCATATCTAATCTATGGAATAGAAATATGGGGTTCAACAGCCAAAACACACATGGATAAACTGCTTATTTACCAAAAAAGTGTGTTAGGGTCATGTATAATCTAAAAGCCATAGAATCTTGCAGCGATACCTTTATAAATAAAAAATAATCACCATCTACTCTCTGTATGCTTATACAGCTATAATGTTTATTGTGGACAAGTGTAATTCAGTTAAAAACAGTCAGGTACATGAACATAACACCAGAACCAATATGAATTACTATAGAGATAGTGTAATTAAAACTGTCTCTCTAAAGGATGTACATATACTAGGAATTAAGCTTTACAATACACTGCCATCTGATATTAAATCAATAGCTAGCATATTAAAACAGCAGTTTAAATGGAAGTTAAAGGCTTTACTCATAAATAAATGTTTATATAACTTAAATCAATTATGGCATTGCAGCTTTAATTATACTTGAAAGTGATAAATTCATTAAGCTGATTAAGGGATCATGTGTAGAATTAGTTTCTATTGACTATGTAAATTAGTTTCTGTAAGTTAGATTCTAATGTTGTAGAATTGACTATGTACGATTAGTATTAATGATGAAAAATTGATTATGTCAGAAATTGTAACCAACAATCTATTGACAATATTTATTTGCTTTTCTACTTTAGACCTTTGTTTGATCCTGTATCTGTTACAGTTTTTAGTCTTATGTAACTTTTTATATTTATCTTTGTATCTTGAACTGATGTGTCCTATAACATATGTATTATATTCCAAAGGATGATATAAATACAAATGCAAATACTGGGAAACACATGCGTTTTACCGCTCGGCTACCATACATGCGGCTAAAGCACAAGGCAAGTTCCTATCTATCGCATAGTTTTGAAATGAAGCCAGAGTGGAATCAAAGCGTATATTGGAAAAAGTAATTGTTCTTTCACTGTGTAGGCCAAAGTATTGTCGCCAATCGCATTGTTAGTTGGTGCCGCGGCCGCAAGCCATTGCCGGTCACACTTGGGCAGGAAAGATACAGATAGTGATTCTCGTGCTGGACGCTTGCCGAGAGAGAGAAAGAGAGAGATAGTTCCATTGTGCTCTCGCTACGCCACGAAAGATGTGTAGCTTCGGCAATTTTCGAGAAACAATGGCTCAGGTGTAAGTAAGCGGCAAGGAGTGGTTGGGACAGTTGCAGTTGTGCAGTGTGTGAGCTGTGTGGACATTTGAACTGTACCGCAGTTAATTTGAGAGTGCAGCTGTGTGGACATTTGTGAAGTGTACCGCAGGTGAATTATTTTCTTGGTTTATGTGTGGCGAAGCAACGAGAGACCTTGGAGATTGCGTTTCTGTATGTTACGTCGTTCTGCTGACGTCAGGGTTGTAAAACGTGCGTTTTTACTTGTAATAAAGAGCCTTTTAAATTTGTACGAACAAGACATTTAATTTTGCGAACCCGAAAAGGTGAAGTCAGACTGAAAACTTCAATGCCATAGCCAGGATTCAAATCACTGAACTTTTGTGTGATTCTAACTTTCCAAAGTGTATATTGTGAGCGCAGCATCAGCGAATGCTTCCGATGTTTCCCGAATCGAACTTTGCTTCAGGCAGCTGTTCATTTTTTATATATTTTGTTATATATTTACCTATTTGTTACGTATACATTTTCCAGTGAGCGATTGTGCTCCAGTAAGGACGGTGAGGTAAGGTATGGTCGATAGAGGAAGCTCTTCATCACGATGTATTCTCACAGCCATAATTCCATTACGTCACAACTTGGGAAGGAGTTTACTTGTTTTCTTTATTTCAGAGAAAGTTCTAGACCATGCCATATAATGCAGTTAGCGGTAACATGTGTTGCAGGGAAACACAAACTTGTGATGGTAGCCATGGCTCCCCCAGTGTTTCATTTCAAGTGTAAGGCCATTACCAACAGGCTAGGTGACGTAATGGAAGCCCTGTGTACTAATTGCTTCTTTTCTGGTGCACCTCGCTAATGACAAAAAACCTTCAGGGCGACTTTTTATGGGGGGAAAAAAGACATCTGCCTTTTGTTTCCTTTGGGCAGGTCAGTTTTTGTTGAAGAGGGCGGTGACCCTGCCTGATGACGTAGTTAATTAGACGCCCACACATGTGCACACAACCTCCACGCCCTTTCTTAATGTCCTCACACCAATACTAATATAGTGATGAACAAATCTCCATATAAGAATTACTCGCAAAAATTTAAGTAAAGTTCACTGCTATGTTTCATTTTATGGTTACACTTACAGTAAGGGAACTGGGACATTTCACACTTTACAGGCTATAAGCTAATTCTATAGTAATTTTAAAATTTACATAATTTAATTGATTACAGTAATGATCTTAATGTAACTTACAAATGCGGCAATGGAGCTTCTAGTCATTTATATTCGAACGATCAGGACTCGATTCCTATCGAATCAGTCAGTCTGACGAACGCTTTTTTTTTAATTTTCTTTTTTCCCTACATATTCTTTGTTGGGATGGTTTCCCTTCTGCCTTTATCTCATATATAATGTCATCATTTTACTTCAATTGTTTTATTTCTCTCGGTTTTAGGGTTTTAGGACCAAAAGGCGGCGGTTAGTGAATTGCGACAGGACGGTGGAGAGATCTCCCCCGGCGCAAGGCCCCTTTCCTTCCTGGGAGAGTTTCGTCTACACCGGGAACCTCTTTGTAACACCGGAAGTAGTGAAGTGCTCTTCTCCAGTTATGAAGGTCTTTCATCTGACAAATCCTAAAATTTATAAAAAATGCCAAAATTTAGCTAAAATAAATAAAAAATTGCACCTAACTTGTAAATGAAATGTTAGGTTAACATCTTATTCATTTGTATCTAAATGCAGGGTGTCAATAAAGCCTTTCCAACATACAACTTCCTATTAACTGAAACCTATTAGTTAGACGTGTGTGGTTTGTGGCAGATGAAAGATAAGCTCTCAAAGTTTGTAACACACTGTCAGTACACTTCCACTTGTACCGTTTGTCGCCAGCAAAACATCCAAACAATATTCACTTTCTCACCATATATTCTGCAGCATTTCATGGATGATGTTAGAACAGAATCAGTTATCCTTCTTTTCAAAGTGTGCATATCTTGTACACGTGCTGCATATACCCTGTCCTTTACATAACCCTACGGAGAAAAGTCTAGGAGGGTTATATCTGGGGAGCGTGGTGGCCAGTTTGTTGGACCATCGTGCCCGATCCATCTATTAGGAAATGTGTTATTCAGCAACTCTCTGATGTTTAATCCCTAAGTTGTGGAGCTCGATCCCGTCGAGTTCAGGAGATGACAGCGAGTAGACCTGGAAGAGCTTCTTTGAAATGCGTGCTGTACAATCTCAACGCTCGCTGCTGTTAAGGATGGACGTTCTGACCGTGGACGGGAGGTTACCCCTCCAGTCCCCTAAATCTGTGTATACTAACCAATGATAGATTTGTAATTGGTTGTCGCCCGTCCATATTCCCCCCCCCCTAAACCTTCTCTAAACAGAAGGTATCATTAAACACTTTGCGCTTTCTCCTGGTTTGGTGGCATGTTAGATTATACTGAAACAAAACAAAATGAAAACTTCAAGAACTTGGCTATCATCTGCCACAAACCAAACAACTCTAACTGTAATAGTTTTCTTTATATAGGAAGCTGTAATGTTGGAAAGATTTTCTGGACACCCTATATATTTTACAGGTACGTATACAGGGTTGATTAAAACTACTGCACCACCTAAATAACGATTCTCGGTGTACAGAAATGATCCTCTACAGGGATATCAGAAGTTATATTAATAATTATTTTATATTTCCTTTTTAGCCTGTAGTGACTGCAACCTTTATTTTCAATAGAATACATCTCTCTTTAAAGATTCAGAGAGCACTTTCCGTAACATTCAAGTACACACATAGGTAATTCTGTGCAGTTCATTACGTTAAAAGAACTATAGACTTAAGCTTCTTTCTTCTTCCTCCTCTTGTTTTGTGATTTTCCTATCTTTTGTTTACATACTCATTTCTTTATTTGACTGTGGTTTCTTTATGCTTATAGAGACATTTATCGATACTGATTGACGTGCTGATTTATGAGACTGAATCTGACATTTATCGTCTTATGTTGAGAAGGAAAGGAAAGTATTCGTTCCAGTTTTAATGACCTTTGGTTATAGAGAGAGAAAACATTTCATCCCAAGATTGCGAATTTGCTTTATGATATGTATCCGGACCACGCAGCAATTCCACATATAATGGTGAAAGGAACTATGAGAACATTTCCTGAAACTGGCAGGGAGACTTTCCAAGATCAGATCGTCCGGAAAGTGCACTGATGAGCATCCCTAGAAGAGTACTGTCATCAAGAAAAGCCAAAAGAAAATAAAAAATTTTGGCATTAGAGTTCAAAATAATCCAAATCCTTAAATGTTCCAAGCGGACATGCTTATAAAATGAAATTTTTTATGAACGTTATGACTGAATAATGCAGTTTTGAAAATTAATGATGGAGCGCATTAAAAATTCAATTTTTCTAAGATAAATTGTTTTCTATATAACGCATAGTTCTGACTGAATGAACTGCCGATATTATCAAATATATAGCAAATGGATGAGGAGAACCCACGTAATATCCACAAAAACTAAGTGTTTGGCCTGTTATTGTTAGGGATTCTGGGTCCTTTCTTCGTGGAGAAACGCTAAACAGCTACGCCACGCCTCTGTAGTGTAGGTGACAGCGTGTCTGACATTCAAGAGGTTCCAAGTTCGAATCTCGGTCAGGATGAGTTATTTGTATAAATCTTTTTCCGGGATTTTTCCTTATATTGAAAGATGAATGTGGGTCTAAGTTCTATGGACCCCGGGATCGTTTGAGCATCATTTCGTCCCTTTCATTCATTGTCCGATATGACATGGTATATGACGTTGGAAGACGTACATTAAAAAAGAACTACAATGGATTAGCAGGAGAAGTCACATGGTGGCCTGCATTATCCCTAGATTCTTTGCTTTTAGGCTGTTTTAAGGAACCGTTCATACAAGTGATACATTAAGACAGATGCTTCTTTTTATTTTTATTTTCTTAGTTCACGTCCTCCAACGTTAAGTCATAACAGACGATGAATGAAATAGGTGAAATGATGCTCGAATAAGCCCAGGGTCCACAGAGCTTAGAGTTACTCAACATTCGTATTTCAGGATAAGGGAAAACCCCGGAAAAACCTTATTCAGGTAAATTACCTGACCGTGATTAAATTCGGAACTTCTTGAACGTAAGACAGACAAGCTACCATATACGCTATCGAGGCGGGCTGAGACGTATCAGAGCTTTTCGTCTTACCACGCGATTAATATTAATGAGTTTTCGGCCATTCTTTTTATGGTTTTCTTCAGGAGAAAAAACTAATAACTAAGATGATGGAGCAACGCATGCGAAGAGAAACCTTCATAAAACTCGGTTAATCGTCCCTTAAATGATTTCTATGATCAACTATAATACGTATTATGAAGCAGCTAAGGACCACCAGTTTGAATACAAAGATGAGCTTCTTTTGTGTTCTCATCTTATTCATATTCTGTTTTCCTATTTATGTACTTGCTGAGAAGTTATTGAAAATTAGTAACCGAATTTGTAAAACATATTTGGTATGTCTTCTTCTTCTTCTTCTCTTCTTCTTCTCATCATATGGGCCTACGGCCTGTTCCTTCCAGAAATTAGGAGTCCTCCCATCTTTTTTTTTTTTTTTTTTTTTTTTTTTTTTTTTTTTTTTTTTTTTTTTTGCTCTTCCAGGAGGTCTTCTTCCGTCTGCTGGTAAGTAGTCTCTTGCTGTACGTGCGATTCTCTCCGATGTCATACAGGATACATGGTCATTCCATTCGCTTCGTCTTCTATCCACCCAATCACCTATTGCTTGAATGTTTAATTGCTTTCTAATATCTTCACTTCTTATTTGATCTCTTCTTGTTCTTCCTATAATTTTCCTTAAGACGTTCATTTCATTTGTCTCTAGAATCAGTTTCGTTTTTGAAGTGTCCGCTCTTACTTCACAGGCATAGGTGGATATTGGGCGTATTGCCGCTTTATAGATTCTAGTCTTGGTTTATTTAAATAATTGTTTTTCCATATAATATCATTTATGCAGCCTGAAATTCTCGGTGCTTTATTCGCTTGATATGTAACTTCATTCTGCAGTGCTCCCCAACTATTTAACTCAACACCCAGGTACCTTATTGTCATTACCTGTTCTATTATTTTCCTCTCTAGTTCCAATTTATATCTCAAAGGGAATTTACTTATGGTCATTGATTTCGTTTTTGTTAATTATATTTTCATGTTATAGTTTCTACATCCAAGATAGAATTTATATAGCAGTCTCTGTAAGTCATCCTCAATGTTTGCCATCAGGACAACATCGTCAGCGTAGCATACAATGTTAAGATTTTTATTTCCCATTTTATATCCATCCATTGTATTGTTCTCTTTTATAATTTCATTCATTACTAAATTGAATAGTAATGGACTAAGAGAATCTCCTTGTAATATTTAAAACAAGAAAGTTAAACCATAAATACCAAAAACAGCATGTACATTACATGAGTTACATTGACTTCGGCCGTGAAAGCCCACGTTCTCTCGCGTATACCTATATTTTGTTTGCATTTCCTACATGTCTATCGAGGTACACTGCCATATCAATTGTTTCAGAAGTTATTTAGATGTTGCGGAGCTTTTAATTAACCTGTATATATGTATTAATGTAAATCATTGTTATCTTTAATTTTGTCATTATAGCGTTTCAAGGAATAACAAACGATGAAGATTTTAAACACGAGAATACGAGAAAATAAAGAAGTAAAGGCAACAACACATCTTTCACCGGTGGATTTGAAATCTCATTCAAATATGCTTTACTTAAGACAAATTATAAACTCAATTCTCAAACTTGAACCTAAAATGAACTTTATAATTAGAAATAAGAAAGTTTTTATCTGATCTTGGAAATTGCATCAACTTTCTTTATTCCTTTGCTTTTCTTCTTTCCTCTTTCATTATCATTATTCCCTCGCTAAAGGAATTTCAAAGAATACTTCATATTCTGCCTTCTATACTTCTTTTTGTAGGTCCATGTGATTTTTGGTATGAGCAAACGTTTAGGATTCAAACAAACTTCATGGATTGCTTCTATGTGTATATTTCGTGTTACACTTAATTTCAATTTTGATATAGAAAATTCATATTGTGCTTCTGTTTAAGCGTGTTGGTTATAAAGTTGGTACCTGCTACCTACGTCTCGTAAACATACGGAAGGGGGTTGAGTGCCATGTAGTCGCGCACGTACTCATAGACCCAAGGTCACGGGCAATGATAATCTACCAAACGTAGTCACATGAGAGATACAGTGTCAAGGAACATATATCACATACGAGGGAGGACCCAAAAGAAACCGGACTCCAAAAGCGCTGCCACTCGTAGACGTAATACAGGATTCTCACGCTAGATGGTGTTAGTAGAGACCTTTATGAAACAGCTGTGCAGATGGCGTCAGTGTAGAGCTGAACGTGCAAGTGTGGTATTGTGTTTCACCTCCTCCCTATCTCGCCCTGGTTAGTAGTTTCCTCAGAGACCGCACGTTCAGGGTGAGAGTGGAAGGACGGATGTCATCTATCAGACCAATAGCCGCGGGAGTCCCGGAGGGCAGTGTACTGTCCCCGTTACTCTTTGCGGCCTACATGTCTGACTTCCCCTTAGAACCACAGACGTGCCAATATGCTGACGACGTCCTCATAATCGCACGTAACAAAAACCTAAGATATTGTCATCCTCCGCTGCAGCGTCAGCTCCGAGCCATTGGCCGTTGGAGTGAGAAGTGGAGGATGGCCATTAGCCCCGAGAAGAGATCTGTTCTTCTCCTGGCTAAGGTCCGAGCTGCGCGACCGGATTGGTCGCTGAGGTTGAGGCAGAGGCAAATCCCTTGGGTTCCCACTGCCAAATACCTTGGCGTCCACCTCGATCGCGGTCTCACCTACGCACCTCACGTCCGGGTCAAAGCCGGACAAGGGTATGCAGCGCTAACGCAGTTATACCCAATTCTCAAATCCACCATGCCAATGCACCTCAAACTACGCCTGTATCGGGCGATTATACCGCCCCTGATTCTGTACGGCTGCGAAGTCTGGGGATCAGCGGCTCCGACCACTATTCGCAGACTACAGCGCGTCCAGAACAGGGCACTGCGCATGATCTACGATACCGGGCGTAGATTCCCGTCCCACATCCTTCATACCTACTCCGGGGTGCGGGAGAGATCCCGCACCATCTACGATAAGCTGGACTCCCATCCAAACATACTGGTGAACGCCCTTGGCCGTTACGACCACAGGGCTACTCGCCGCCGACCGAGCTACTGGTTGCCCAAAGATGCTTTGGGTAACTAAAACTGAACAGGGCCACATTCCCCTGACTCCAAACCCCCCAAGCCCAGAAATGGGCTTGGTAAATTCAATACCTAGACACTGTTCCTTTCCCTCTAGCCTGTTAAGCGGACTGTGCTCAGATGCCTCCCAGGCAGGCGGAAGAGCGCCGCCAGCACTGGGCGCATCCCCCCACGGGGCAACAGCGCGCAGAAGGCTAGATATGTCCACTGCCGAAACAACCGCCTGAGACAAAAGATGACTCTTTTATACTGCCCAGATAAAGACGCAATAAGCGGCTAGATGCTGGGCAGCAAACTCTCCGTCCAGGTAAACCTTGACGACTCGACTCTTTGCTGGTCTGCTGGTTCTTCTGTTTCTCTGACTGTTGGCGGGTTACATTTGCGAAGTCGTTATGGCAACTTTAAAAGAACAAAGAGTGTGTGTGAAATTTTGTTTCCTGCTTAAAAACAACTGCAACGGAGACACACCAAATGCTTCAGGAAGCTTTCCAGGAGGACGCTATGAGCCGCACGCAGTTTTTCGAGTGGTTTGGGCACTTTAAACGTGGTGATATCTGTGTTGAAAACCAAGCTCGTTCTGGATGCCCTTCAACATCGCGAAATGAGGAGAACATTGAAAAGGTCCGCCAAAAGATCAACGAGGATCGTTACCAAATGATCGACCAAATTCAGCAGCGACAGGAATCAGTTGGAGCTCGTGCCAGCGGATTTTGAGGGAGGATTTGCACATGAGACGTGTTGCTGCTAAATTTGTTCCGCGCCTTCTCACACAGGAGCACAAAACCATCCGCATGAATGTGTGTCAGTACTGGAAAACAGAGATTGCACGTGATCCAAACTTCTTGAACAAAGTCATTACTGGAGATGGGAGTAGGTGTTATGGGTATGACCCAGAAACCAAGCAAGCGTCAATCCAGTGGAGGACTCCCAACTCTCCCTGACCCAAAAAAGCAAGGCAACTGAGGTCAAATGTAAAGACGATGATCATTGTCTTTTTTGATGTTCGTGGAATTGTGCATCGGGAATTTGTACCCCCTGGCCAGACCGTTAACCAGCACTTTTACTTCGATGTTTTAAGGCGTCTGCGAGAGGATGTGAGGAGGAAACGCCCGGAACTTTGGCGATCAGGTGACTGGTTTCTGCATCACGACAACGCTCCAGCACGTACGGCCTTACGAGTGACACACTATTTGACATCTCAGAGGTAGTCTGTCCTTCCCCACGCTCCATATTTGCCGGAGCTAGCCCCGTGGGACTTTTTCCTATTTCCACGAATGAAAAAAAAAACGCTAAAAGGGGAGCTTTATGACGATGTGAAGGCGGTAAAAACAGCTTCGCAAAGGGCACTGGACAATATTAAACTTGAAGAGTTCCAATCATGCTTCCAACAGTGGGAAAAGAGACTTGGCAAGTGCATCGCATGTAATGGAGAGTATTTTGAAGGTGACTGAAGTAATTTTGTAAAGAGGTTCATCAATAAAAATTTTATGACAACAATTTGGTTTCTTTTGGGTCCCCCTCCCCCTCGTATATTCATAAACTGTGCGAAACTTACCTACCTTTTTCAGATATATGAATGTAAACAAAATAATCATTAACATTAACAATGTACACAGTAAATGAAAAGCTAATTTGTTTTGACAATATTACGGTATGTTTAGGGCATATGCCGCGTTATAGTGAACAACGATATACATTTTGAGGATCTTCTGTTCTCCTCCAGACATGCTCTGTGTTGGGATATCTCTGCATCGCAGGATGTGACTAGAGCAAATTAAAATTAAAAGGAGTTGTTGATGTTTCCTTTCTGTGCATTGCAATTTTCTCTAGAGACTTGTCGTTCATTGCGAATTTTACACAAAGTGGAATATCCTATATTTTTTGGAGAACGTGTTTTGGTTTCTGCTGCACCTGTAAGTATTCCGTCTCTGCCTGGCGTTGCCAGTGCGTGCGACCTTCAACAGCACGAATTGGTGACACATGACGGCTCATGCCCGCCTCGGTAGCGTAGATGGTAGCATGTCTGCCTCACGTTCAAGAGATCCCGAGTTCGAATCTCGGTCAGGGTGAGTTATCTGGATTAGGTTTTTCCGGGGTTTTCCCTTATCCTTAGAGACGAATGTCGGGTAACTCTAAGCTCCATGGACCCCGGACGCACTGAGCATCATTTCACCCATTTCATTCATCGTCCGATATGACTAAATGTTGGAGCACGTAAATTAAATAAAAAAAAAAGACGGCTCATGAACAACTAGCTTTACGAATTTTGGCAGAACTTCTGGGCCCTACATATTACGCAACCGCTGTTTTATATATCCCTATGTTATTATTTCTTTTTCATTTAAATGTAGCCTTACGTTGAATATTTTTCTAAAAAAATTAAGAAAATCATTTTGATTAAAATAGGTAACATATTTTCCAGAACTGCCTTCAAAAACTATTTTCACTCTGTATGATTTTTGCATAACGGGTAAACCATGGGAGAAAGACAAAATCATATTGCATTAAACTTTAGGGCTCGATAAAACAAGATTTATATCTAATAAATTTTATTTATCTATTCACTATCTATCATAAGAAACAACACGTCATTACGCGATTAGAACAATTTGATTAAAATATGTACCATATTTTCTGGAACTGCCTTCATAAATTATTTTCATCCTATATTTTTGCATAACTGATAAGCAGTGGGAGAAAGACAAAAGCTTATTGCACAATGCTTTAGATTTCGATAAAACACAAATGTATGTCAAATAAATTTTATTTATCCATCATAAGAATAAAGACATCGTTACGCCATACTTTTCTTACTGCCAAGTGTGCCTTTTACTGTTAGACATGAATAATCTCTATAAAGAGTCGAATTATCTCTACCAGAGTCAATGTAGCAAGTCAAACAGAAGAAAAAAGTTAAAATTTTCGAGGCAAAAACACATTTTTCAGGAATGGCGACTCAATACAGTGTCAAATACATCATATTACAATATCTTCGACTATCGATTACCTCGTAGATAGCTTAGTCCGATATTCAATTTTTGTTTAGTTATGTGAAAAAAAAAACAAGCACACGATGTCTATAATGTGCAGAAATGTATTTTATTATTCTGGTGTCATTGTTTGATTAACATTAACGGTACAAGTCGACTTTTTCTTAGGTAACGGATAGGACGTATGGGACCTGAAAGGTTTGATGTTTATCATGTCCTTGGAATTTAAGCCCTCGTTAATCGCTAACTCCTTGGGCGTTAACTTTTTTTTCCATTCCATAATAAACATCAAACCTTGCAAGTCCCATAGATAAGTATTTTCGGGGTGAACCGCTTTTGAGACACCCCACGTTTATTGTTTGAATTGTCCAATACTTAGACTTTCCTTAAGATTCTGATTTTTTTATCTCTTGGGCATGTAAAAGAAAGAGAATTTCAGTCATGATAGAGCCATTGGCTTTTTTTTTCGAGTGGAGGAAAAATCCATTTATGGATTTCCACTGTGTTGGAGGGCACACTGGCGTATGTGGGCTTCACCTCTAGGGTACTACTCCACTAAAATACCTCCACCTGATTGGAAGGCTCTGTAAAGCTAAAGTCTAACGTACTACCTCACCGAAAACTAGCAATAAGGTAACTGATCTCGGTTATCATCAAATAGATAGAGAATAGCTTGTAAGAATAGTTTGTGCAGGAGTACAGAAAGTCATGTGAGTGTAATATATATTTTTAAAATACCAAACTCTAGATAACAAGCAGGTCTAGCACCACATCTCTCTGGAGTGATTGGCAAAGATGCGATGGTAATGCACGAAGCTTGAATTGGACCACATGGCTCCCCACTTCAGTAACCTGCCCAAGATTCGTGATTTCCATGGCCTTCGCTGTTGACCACTTCACACGGGCACCAAGCGTGTAATTTTCGTTGTGCACCGGCAGACCTTGAGGGGGCCATCTATTGGGTTCTTTAACATTCTTTCCAACAAGGTTACTAAATATACCTTGTTAAGTTTACATTTAATAACTTCTGTTGCATTTTACATGTATTCATAAGTTACCTTTGTCCTTCACCTTTATGGGTATGTCACGATTTGTATCCCAGGAGTTGGAAAAGAAAGAGGTAAGGACAAACTGGTTCAACAGTTTCTTTAGATGTGGATCGAGGCATTGTTCATAAATGATTAAGTCGATAACGTTTTGCTTGCCTATCATACTTAAGCCTTATGTTTAAATCAGCCCTTCCAAAACCATCCATTCCTTTCTAAAACAAAATTATTGCCTGCTTTTGTAATGCATTTCTTTCACTACAAGGTCTTTCATAATGAGCTATACCAAAATAATTTCAGCGATTTTAGACGTCACTAATATAAGCAAGTTGAGATAGACAATACATGCTCTGCGTCTAAACATAACGCAATTAATTGTGTTTAGCCTAACTGGTATTAGATGCTGATAAATTGGTATTTAAACAAGGTGGGTGGAAGTACTGTCTGCCCAGCACAGGAAGGCAAACTAGAGGAATGTGTAACGTAATCACTTTTGCTTTGTGCACGGTGTTAATGCTAGCCTTCCGTGTATGACGGCCGCACCGTGGCTCAGTGGTTAGACCGCTTGGCTCTCACCAAGGCGGCCCGGGTTCGATCCCAGGTGACCGCAAAGTGAGATTTGTGGTGGACATCACGGCGCTGGGGCGGGTTTTCTCCGGGATCTCCGGTTCTCCACGCCATCTCATTCCACCGATGCTCCATCTTCATCTCATGTATCATCAGTGTCATCGCCTGCGGTGCCGTATGTACTAAAAGTGGGCGTTAAACACTACACATTCATTCATTCATTTATTCATTCATTCCGTGTATGACAAGGATATTATCTGTTTCAAATGGGATGATGTTAGTCCTTGAGCCCTACTAGGTGAGCAACCAATCGGAGTCCTCTGGTGTTGTCCTATTATATTCCCCATAAATGGTGTGTGACGATCGGCAACCTAATCAAGCTCTAATAAATACTATCCATGCTAAGACAAAAATTCAGATTTTGCAAAAACTGATCCATGAGAAAGGTAGAGAGTAATGTATTTAACATAACCGTAAAAACCGCATATTTTTAGCTCAAATAGTTTTTCTAATACGAATAAAACACTATTATACCAATGCATCGGGTCGTAAAGCAATGTAATGAATAGCATCATTGGTAATTACTCAGAACCGAAACGTAAACGTTTAACATGACGTGATAAAAGAATTACTTTGAATAAGCCAACGTGTTTGTTAAATTCGAACGAGCGGAAACAGTACACTTCCTACTAGCCTAGCAGAACGTATCTGGTTACATTATATCTTTGTTTATGAATGGTTTCGTTCTCCAGAGAGCTCAAAGCGGCATTATTCAGTTGTTCTTCCGTTTAAAAACCAGGGAAAGTGTATCAGCGGGATCAGTTTGCAATTGAAATAAGACACGAGGTATTTATTATAAACCACCTTCCCCCTTACCACTGCCAGAACAATCCAATTTGGTTAATGTGGGCTCAAATTATGTTGCAAACAGAAATAATACTTATAAACTGACTGAAGTTGAACGACTTATTCACGAATAAATTGACAAGGAACAGACAAGGCTGAGAAAACCTCGTGAGACATCAGATAAACTACAAGAAGGCGACTTTTGGAAAGAAATAGCACGTGACGGGATTTTGGAACCTATCATCATAAAGTTGCAATACTCAGACGTTGAAGACAATGACAATGACGAATTATCTCTTAACGTAACATTCACAGCTATACGGATGCACCGCTGGAATTTTCGTTGGATTAGAAACATAACTAATTCATAAACTATAATTATTTTTAACTATATACTTAAACCTTCTGCGTAATATACGAATATCCATGTTGTAATTGTGATTTCAGCAACTTCATTATTATAAAACTTTGGAAAATGCAGTTTGCGTTCCCTTACGTCTAGCGCCACGAACACTAGCAAGTGTGCGAGAGAGAGGGAAATATAGAGTAGGGGTAACGTGGTGGCAACGCTGAAGGCTCTAACGCATCTGATTCGCTACAGGGATAACTCTTCCCATTTGAGACACATAATAGGTTCGTTTAAAATACTCAAGGTTGTCACATAACTCACCCATACATAATACCTATCGCTGCATTTACTACAACAAGCATTAGATCTGGCAGCATGGGTGAGTCATATCCATTCTCATACACTAATTTCCTAGTAAACAGATCCACTAACAGAGCAGATAAATAGTTCAAACCTCTCTTCCCTTAATTCTTGGGTTGGGCAGACAGTATTGGATTAGAATGTCTTTAAAACTGCTACCCGAGTATAGAGATACCGATTCCTAGTATCTTGTTATTAGCGTTCTCAAGATTTAATGCTTCAAAGATCTCTCAAATTTCGAACTAATCACCTACCAGTGCAACAATGAATAGCGATTAACTCCTTCTTTCATAATGTACCCGCATGGGTTGTTTCTGTAACTGCTCTGGTCGCCCAATACGTAACGCCGAAAACTAGTATTCCACTGGTCATCGGTTCGGTTCCTGTCCTGTAGTTAATTCTTGTTCCTCGTCTTCTTAATACGTAAATTCCAATAGCAAGAAATGGGGTGATTCGTAACTAAGAACATGAATCTAATTGACCAGTGTAGTAACACATTTGGACACAGTACGACGTCGTTCCTTACTACTGCTGCTGCTGCTGCTGCTGCTGCTGCTGCTGCTGCTGCTGCTGCTGCTGCTGCTGCTGGGGTTTAAGGGCTTATTTCGCCAATGAGTTTATTTCACCCTGGCTTATTTCGTCCTATGGCTGTTTTAGGGGTGTGCCCTCTTCAGCCTTGACTTTATTTTGGGGTTGAGGGAAACCGGCTTTTTTTTTGCTATGTTTATTTACATTTGCATATGTTAATAACACTGGTCGACAAGGTTTTTTTCACAAGAGATCTGAATAGTGAATCTAGTGGAATTTTCCATCCTAAATTCAGATATGTAGTCAGAATTTTCTCATCAGAAATAGTTTTTCTGTAAAAGCTACTTTTTAAAATATGATTTTAGCGTTTCCTTTGACCTGTCATAGGAACCGTTACCTCATATGTAGCTATTTTACTCAAGCTGTATTATTGAAATTATTTGCAATGTCATGCTGAAGCGCAATAAAACATTACTGTGCAGCTTCATTGTTGTTCATTGTTGTTTAGACATGTTCAGACCTGTTTTGCATTGTGATGTGTCTGTATTCAGCTGACTGTGAGATTGTTGAGTAGTGAAATATTTCCTTCCTCTCTGTTTAGAAGTGAATTGTGCATGTTGTGCATGTTGTACTTCTGTGCTTTATTTTTTCGTCATGCCAAGAAATTGTGTAAATCATGCAGGTAATTTCTGCTATATTTGTGCTGAGCTGACCTTCAAGTCTCAGAGGCGAAATTTGACCCCACTTGTAAAGAAGTGTTATAAACTTCACTTTGGCAGTCAAGTGATTTTGATAAGAGCTGGCCCCCAAACACATGCTGTGTTTCGTGTGTTAGACTGCTGACTGGGTGGAAAAATGGTACACATCATATGCCATTTGCAATTCCCATGATTTGGAGGGAACCGCAGGATCGTTTAACTGACTGTTATTTTTGTTTGACAAATATTAAAGGAATCACATCTAAAACAAAATATACAGTTAAGTATCCGAATTTGCAATCTGCAATGAGACCTGTCTTACACAGTGAAGAGTTCCCCGTACCAGTATATGTAGATACGACCTTAAGTGATAACTTTGGTTCTGACCTGACTGAAACTCCAAATGATTCAGATGAAAATAAAAATGATCTTACATATGAAGCCAGTAGCTGTTCATCAGAACCATACTTTCCTAATCAGCAAGACCTTAGTGACCTGATTCGCGATTTAAATCTGTCTAAACAGCAAGCTTCCAAACTCAAAGGGTGGAATCTACTCCAAAAAGATGTAAGAATTAGTAGATATCGTAGCCGCCATAGTGTTTTCAAGGTATACTTCTCTGAAGAAAATGGTATTGTGTTTTGTAACAATATTTGTTCAGTTATGGAAACTCTTGGGCTTCAACACCGGCCAGATGAGTGGCGATTGTTCATAGACTCCTCTAAAGTAAGTTTGAAGGTTGTGCTGCTACATATTGGCAATAAACTTCCATCAATACCGGTAGCGAAGCCGCTGATATGAAAGAGACATATGCAAATATGGAACTAGTTTTAGAAAAAATGCTATATGGAAAATATGAATGGAATATCTGTGGTGATTTAAAGGTCATTGCTTTATTGCTTGGTTTGCAACTTGGGTTCACCAAATTTTACTGTTTTTTGTGCGAGTGGGACAGCAGAGATAAGAAGTTTCACTACGTTAGAAAGTCATGGCCAAAAGGTGAATCTCTTATCCCTGGCCTATCCCTAGTGAAGCCTGAAAAAATATTTTTACCACCATTGCATATTAAGTTAGGAGTTATGAAAAATTTCGTCAAAGCTATGGATAAACTTTCTGATGGATTCTTGTACTTGAAATCGAAATCCCCCAAAGTCAGTGATGCTAAAGTGAAAGAAGGAGTTTTTATAGGACCACAAATACGATCATTAATGACTGATGAACATTTCGAGGGACTGTTAAATCCACTGGAGAAAGCAGCCTGGCAGTCTTTCAAAAGTTTGTGTTGCACTTTTCTTGGAAACCATAAAGCAGAAAACTATCGTGACATAGTGACTGATCTTCTGCATTATTATAAAGCTATGGGATGCAACATGTCTTTAAAAACTCACTTCTTCGACTCTCACTTGGGCTTCTTCCCCGAAAACCTTGGAGCTGTCAGCGATGAACACGGTGAGCGTTTTCATCAGCAAATTTCTACAATAGAGAAGAGGTACCAAGGCAAGTGGTGTTCGAATATGCTGGCTGACTACCGTTGGACTGAAATGAGAGACGTTCCAGATGCAAAATATACCCGAAAATCACTATCAACCGCTTTCTAGGTAAGTCAGAATCAGTAGTTTTGAGTTAGCTAGTTACGGATTTGTTTGGAATATTATAAAAAATTGAAATGAATATCACACAAAACTCCTGCCCGATGGGGAAAAACTGTAATTATATTTGAATTCAGCACGAAAAATACTTTTAGAATCTGTTATTTTAATTCTTGTGAATGAAAAAAAGTTAAATTTGATCGACCAGTGTAATTTGTCATGTGTAATTGTTAATTGCCAATTGTAATACGTTTCTTTCTTTTATTTTTATAACATTTTATTTTTATTTGTTTTTAATCTGTATTTTTTATATTTTTTATTTTTATAAATATTTTTGTAGTAGCCTTTTTGCACTTGTGTTTTTGTATTTTTTTATGTTTTTATTTTTATAAGTATTTTTTTCCTTTTTTGTAGTAGTTTTTTTTTCTACATATAATATAGTATCACGGCAGCAGGCATAAAAGTTTCGGCACAAATAAGAAAACGGTCGGCGGATAAAGTTTTAGATGAGCTTGCATAAGGAGATAAACATAGCGCTTGAGATAAAAGATTTACCGAAACAAACAAACTGGGATAAATGGAAATTTCTGGTAATATCTTGATTATTTAGTTTCTTTATTCTTTCGGAAAGATCTCGAATCTAGAATTAGGTGTTTAAGCAAGTGACGGCTGGCAAAGTGAGTCAGTTGTGAAACAGTGCTGTGAAACGAGAGACAGCTGAAAGTGTTATTGTAACGAGAGCTAATCTGCTGTCACTGTTATTGTCATCGACCTTAGTAGACTGATGGTGTACGTAACGTAATGCTGCTGTAATCTATAAGAGTATTTCTATGAAAATAAAGGAGATTTTTAATTTCTACAACTCGGCCTTTTAATTCTGCGAACCCACAAAGTCACAATATGTGGTATATGTACAATTATTTTGGTGTGTGTTACATCACAATTGTCAGTTGCTAAGCTAATAGTATCCTCAGATGTTCTTGAATCTCGACGTCCTCGGCTTCCTTGATCATAAGAGTAACGATCGGTGGAGCTGTGGTCTCCGTCTTCTTATAGTTCCCTGCTGCTTCAATCAGCTGTCTCCTGTGTGGCCTCTCTAATGCGTTCGCAATGTATCTGTACATTTGGTTGTGAATGTGTAGCTCTAGTGGTGTTGCCTTGCACATGTCATATTTTTTGTCGTTTTTATGCCAGGGTAGGAGTTTGTTGGCTATTCTTAGGCATCTTCGTTCCATTTGTTGCAGCCTGGTTTTGATGTATGGTGTTGTTATCGGGAAGGTGATGATGGCGGCGTAGGTGAAGTATTATTTTATATAGTTGATTGAGGATCGGTGCTGAGAGTCCTATTTTACCCATTTTGGATAAATAGGGCAGGGTGGAGATTGTTGCCTTTGCTTCTTGCATCTTTTTCCGGAAATGCGGTTTGGTGCTTAGTTTTTTGTGGAACATTATTCCCAGGTATTTGACGGTGGTCTCTATTGGTATCGTTCCTTAGCAGCTGTCTACTTTACAATGCAAATGCAGGTAACTAATACGTAAATCCCAATAGCAAGAAATGGGGTGATTCGTAACTAAGAACGTGAATCTAATTGACCAGTGTAGTGACACATTTGGACACAGTACGACGTCGTTCCTTAGCAGCTGTCTACTTTGCATTGAAAACGCAGGTAGCCATTTTGAGCAGTTCCTATAAAGCTCTTGTAAGGAGTTGCATTTACTTTTTATTTTATGTAATTTCTTACATCCTTTAAATCACCTCCCATTTAGACGTAAAGCATGTGAAAATATTTACCAAGATTCAACCTTTGTTACAAAGAATTCTAAATGACAAGGTGAAATTATTCCTTAAATACATTCATTTATAAAAGAATTAAAAACGTAGACAAAATATTTAAAAACAAACAAAGCAAAAATAAAAAACGACAAAAACTGAAGGATAACCACTGTGCCTGAGAGAGCGCTATGACAGGTCTTTTCATTTTCTTAAGCTGTGCACTCAAGTAGTATCATCATTTGTAGTGGCGTACTTAGAAACCCATAGCCCTAACTTGCATATTTGTATTCAGGCTCAAGATAGTCTCTTACCTGAAATTACTTGTTTAAGGTACTCTGAAAATATTTCGGAATAGTTCATTAACACCTTGTATAAGAAATAATGTAAATAAAAATAAAATTAACTCTTTTTTAAAACAGCTCTTATACGTAAACTTTAACATTTTGAGAACAAATTAAACAAAAAATGTCAGTCATTATTGAAGGATATGGCGTCAGCCTCGAATATTTTAAAGGCATCGCATTCTACCCAAAACCGTGACCCTTAGATTTCACTGCAATACGCGTTTTACGGCCCCCTAAATATGTGAAAGGCATAACAGAAGAAAAATCAATTAAATTCCAAACTTGGTATTTAAATTCAGCATCCTGAAAACTTTCAAGTAAATTCCTATATCTCAAAGTACTCTTTACGTAGAAAAAATTTAGGATGTTGATTACGTTTTCAAAAACGTCACTAATGATTTTGTTTAAGATGTTTTATTTATAACACTTTCATGACAAATAAGAGGTACATTTTTAATTTTCTTAAAGTTGCCTCTGAAGTCCTCTTTATTCTGTCATATCGGACGATGAGTGTAATGGATTAAGTGATGCTCAAATGAGCCCAGGGTTCAATGATGAATTACCCGACATTTGTCTGTCAGGATAAGGGAAAACTCCGGAAAACGACTTATCCAGGTAACTCACCCTGACCGAGATTCGAACTCGGGAGCTCTTGAACGTGAGGCAGACACGCTATCACCCACGTTACCGAGCCGGGCAAACCGTAACAAATGGAAGAAACCTTACTATATACAAATTTAGATATTGTTAAAGCACAGATTATATGTCAAATAGATGTTACGGATATTTCTTGATATTGGTTTGAATTTTGTAAAATATTTAAGTTTTCTCAAATAGGAAGTTCTGGTCGTCCAAAGGAACGTAGTTAAGTTAACCACTGGTGCAACAGCCTTTAGAGGGCCAAGGCCTACCAACCCGACTGCCGCCCTCACGCCCACTTACGCACGCAGAGGTGGACTATCATCCAACCGATACGGGGAGGGGATGTGGTCAGCATCTCGACATCCCCCAGCCGGAATGTTAGTTTCCGTGACCAGGGCCGCTTACCTAGCGTAAGCTCCTCATTTTCCTCACGATGCTGAGTGGGCACCGGTCCTATGCCTGGGACCTAAAGTCCCCACCACATGGGTGGGATCGAACCCGGGTCGCTTTCCGTGGCCAGGGACCAAGGCATGCTGCCTTAGCCCGCTACACCACGGCGCAGGACCCAAAGGAAGGTAGTACAATTCGAAAATAACGATTTTGATTTTTAGTGCCATATCTTTAAGTCCTGCGCCGTGATGTAGCGGGCTAAGGCAGCATGCCACGGAAAGCGACCCGGGTTCGATCTTACCCATGTGGTGCGGATTTTAAGTCCCGGGTATAGGACCGGTGCCCACTCAGCATCGTGAGGAAAGTGAGGAGCTTACGCTAGTTATGCGGCCCTGGTCACGGAGACCAACATTCCGGCTGGGGGATACGGAGATGCTGACATCTCCTCCCCGTATCGGTTGGATGATCGTTCACCTCTGCCGTGCGTAAGTGGGCGTGAGGCCGGCAGTCGGGTTAGTAGGCCTTGGCCTTCTAAGGGCTGTCCCGCCAGTGGTTAACTTTTTAACCATATCTTTAAGATATTTATCAAATGTGTCTGACTCCTGGAAGTCCCCTGAACAACACCCTCCATTCTGAATGACCCTTGCATAGCGGATAAACTTTACTGAATCGTTCAAAACTTATCGTTCTGTGAAATGCGAAGTCCGCTTTTATTCTTTTCATCTTTTCCAATTCACAGAGACGGAAATTTCTAAGCTATCACACAACGACTAACTGTTAAACGATTTGCCTAGCGTTTAAACCTACTGTATGATCTTATTCCCATTTTACCTATATGGACATAGCGTATGTATTAAACCAGTTCCACACAGGTTTATGTGGATTAACGTAGATGATTAAGGTCTTCAAGGTAAGGTGAATGTAAAGACTGCTTTTTCCATTTATTTCTGAGAGGTAGGTATCTGAATTCATTGGATGAATAAGTTTATTTGTTTTATAAGAAAGGTTTGGTCGCTTTGGGAACAGATCTCTTTTCACTTTTCTTTAAATAACGTCCTAAAACATTGTCATACCTTTTGATGAAAGAATTGGTTGAAATGATGCTCAAATTAGCCCAATGTCCATTGAGCTTAGAGATTAATATACTTATATATAAAGTTCATGAATATTCTTTTAAAAAATTAAAGCAAAACCTCCTCTTAAATATTCAACATTAAATCCCGAAACTATTTCAGTTACCTGACATTCATGTCCAGGAAAAAGGAAACATCCCGGAAAAAATTATTCAGATTCGAAACTGAGACCTCTTGATTGTGAGACAAACTCGCTACCACCACGTTGCAGAAGTGGTCGATTATCTTTTATGAGGTATTTGAAGTGTGTTCGTTACGGGGCCTGCTCATTGAGACAAATTAGGATAATGTAGAGATATATCGCCATCAGTGATTGGAAATGTAGAACAAGAATTCGCTCTTCGACTTGGCCAATATAATGGGAAGCATTTTGAATACATTATCAAGTAATTAGAATTCTGTTTCTTGCAATGGCTACGCAATTTTTTTTAAAATTCCCAATTAAACCGTTCCTATATCAGGCAATCGTATATAAAAGAACGTATACCAAAGCGTATACCAAAGAACGAAGAAATTCGCATAAAGTAACTCAACCTGGAAGTCGTCACTAATCACAGATGATTTAAAGAATCAAATTAATAACAAAATTGTACAAGATAGGCGTGTTTCTTTCTTCGTTCTTTGCTTGGTGACATTGTGTACAAACATTTTGTCTTAATGAACTGAGAGCATCATCTACAATATGAAACATGCTTAAAAATGGAGGTTACTATGCATAGAAACAAAGTAAGCTTCAATATTATCAGTGACATGTTCTGTTTAATAAAATATTATTATATTTTTCAAGGCCAAACGTGGTTACTAGTTACCCTCATGTACATCCATATTTTTGCATAATAGCTTCTTTCGTGTAAAATATACTTAGGTCATTCAATATTTGGAGTAGGCACATTATTGCAGTACTTAGAAAACTCTACTCCAACATGAAGGAAGAAGTCGTTTAGACACATCAGGGAGCCGACGGATGCCATCCACAGCGTCTTGTTGTTCTAATATTCGAACAGACTGCTTTACTGCTGCTATAATTGCCTGTTTGTTTCTAAAACGAGCTCCTCTAAGTGGTAATTTCATTTTCGAAGAAAAGCTCGAAATCACGTGGGCTCATATCTGTCCAACAATGTTCTTCCAGCAGTGCTCTAACAGCATTGACATGCACATCATCACTTACTGATTTTTTTTAATTTACGTCCTCCAACGATAAGTCATATCGAACGATGAATGGAATAGGTGACATGATGCTCAAATGAGTCCAGGGTCCATAGAGCTTAGAGTTACCCAACATTCGTCTTTCAGGATGAGGAAAAACACCGGAAAAACCTCACCCTGAGCGATATTCGAACTCGGGACCTCTTGAACATGAGGCAGACACGCTACCATCCACGCTACCGAGGCGGGCACTTACTGACTGCGTTCTTGCAGCTCCACGTTTTTTATTAACGTCTTCCGTTCCTCTACGAGATGCATATATATATATATATATATATATATATATATATATATATATATATATATATATATAAGTTACAAAACTATGTATATTGATATATCTTTCTCTTTCTTTCTGTTTTTTTTTTTTTTATTTAACAGATTTTTCATTATTTCCGTTTATTTTCTTATCTGTTTTCCTAGTTTCACAAATATTCACTATACACATAACCACCCATGCCCAAGGGGGGACTCGAACCCGCGACCCTCTACGCATCAGAATGCTAGAGACATACGCTTTGGCGACCATGACTACGAGGGCGGGCTAATTCGCCCACCTAGCCACGGTACGATATGGCAAAGTCTGTCTACCACAAGCTTCCAATAATTCTGTATGGCATTGCCGAGTATTGATAACTCTTGCAACTTGAATTTTAATGAAGCATCTTTGTTCCTGTTTACAAAACATATTTAGAGTACAGCTTACAATTGAACTTACTAAAAATGTCTTACTAAATAAAATTATTGTCCTCAAAGTTACAGCTAACGAACATTAAATGCTCTTATTTTTCATTGTTATCAGCTTACTTGATTTACCGCTGATAGCGCAAAATATAGGCAGTGTTGCCACTAATTTTTGAATGACCCATGTCAAAGAATCACAAAAGGCATGAATTTGATGCGCACTGAATAATATACATGCTTACTTTTTATTTTAGAATTATGAGTGCAAACATTTAGTTCCAAGTTGCGTAGTTTTACACCCATGCACAATAAACGCAAAATTATCTTTGGGAGGCCTGATAAATTGCGATGCTTTCGTATTTGTTTTTGCAAATGCTGTGTGTAATTTGTTAAGCGTTAATCTTTGACGTTATATCTAACGATTGAATTTGTGATATGATGGTCAAATGAGCCCCAGGTCCATAAAACTTAGGGTTACCTGACATTCATCTTTCAGGGGAAAACCCCGAAAAAAGCCTATCTAGGTGACTCATCCTAAATGAGATTCCAACTCCAGACCTCTTGAATGTGAGGCAGTCATGCTACCCGCAAAAACGGAGGTGGGCGCAATGTGTATTGTTGAAGTTCAACAATAATAAAAGTACGTGAGTTCATTTGTTTTTAATGCCATATTTTAGAGGGTGAATTAAATGTATTTAGAGGAATAGCAACCATTGGTGGTTAAAGTGGGAGAGAAAATAGAAAGTTGTTCATTGTAGTACTTAATTTATGTTACGTTAACCCCTCTGATGTAACCAGACATTAAACAAATTAATTATTTCAATGAAAAAAAAATGTGTTTAATTTATAGACTTGGCAAAGTTGTACCCAGTAAACAGGGTAATCCATCCTAATTTTACTTATTCTACTGAATATACATTTTTTTAAATATCATATAACTCATAACATACTCTGCTAAACTATAGCATACAATAAATATGTATCAATTATGTTAGGGTTGGCAACTTGACATACTTTAAAAGTGCTGTGCTGTAAAATTTATAAAATATGTATGGGCATGTAGTTTCCTAGACCCTTCATATGCTAAAACCATGCATCAGTGTCGAGTAGAAGCGGGTAATTGAATTCAAGCAATTAAAATGCACACAGTTTTGTTAAATAGAAATAAAAGAATATAGTTGACAATGGACGAACTACGACATATATCAACAAGATGGTACATAAAACTAAGGCCAGATATACAGTCTGTTAAAACTGTCAGGAAACAATTGTGGGTTGACGCTGAATAAACAAATTAAAAACTATTTCATTTAAATGGTATTTTAATCTAAAGTTTCCATTTAAATATTTATATTTTGGATTAATAGCAGATTCATTTTGTTGCGGAGAGAAGTGCTTCTCATATTTAGTTTGATGTACTTCTCAAGTGGAAACTGGTTCTTTTATATGGTCACCTTGAAAAGAGAACGGAATTTTAAAGTTTCCATATAGCGACCAGCTTTAAAGGATTTTACTATTGATTTCAGTCTATTGCATTCCTATATTTCCTTCTGACCTACAAGAAAATATGGATGCGATAATGTTTATTCGATTAACATAAAGCAGTTAGAGAAATAAACCTTGTAAAGTTAGTCTGTACAAGATTAGAGAAACTCATGTGAGTGAAATATACAGAGACTCCCATAAATATTCGGACAAAGCAGAACACTAAGTTTTGAAAGTGAACATCGACATTTGGTGTGCTATTTTATTGAAATTAATGATAAACGACAGTTACGTAGCTCTTTCTTGTAAGAAAATAAATGTTATTTCACATAAAAATTACATAATGCCCGCTTTTTTAATGGAATGGGTGAAATGATGCTCAAATGAGCCCAGGGTCCATATAGCTTAGAGTTACCTGACATTCGTCTTTCAGGATAAGGAAAAACCCGGAAAGAAATTTATCCAGGTAACTCACCCTGACCGAAATTCGAACTCGGGACCTCTTGAACGTGAGACAGACATGCTACCACCACGCTACCGAGGCGGACTCGGACATAGCTTGAGTGTGATACAAAATATGGCTGAGTACTTTGTGACCCTCCCTCTTCTTTTCACTACTTCTCGCAAACTATTTGGCATGCTGTGAACCAGGATTTTCAGGTAGGCTGTAGAAAGTTTGCTCCATCCCTCTTGCAACTCTCCTTCAAGTGCTGACTGGAGGTGAAGGGGTCTTCCGCACGGCCTTCATCAGTTTTTCCCATACTGCGTCTATGGGATTAAGATCCGGGGACTGAGTGGGTGGGGGGGGGGGTGGATGGAGTACATGAGGACAGTTGTAAAGTAACCATAGCTGCACAATGTGGGACGTATGCTTCAGATCGATTTGAAAAAATGAGACGCTGTCCAAAATACCCATCATTTCTGCACCTTGTTTTAAATTTTGCTGTCATAGTCTAACTTAGACTTCTTTGTTCATGGTTGTGTCTATGAACACCAGCTTCCCACTCCCGTAGAGGAAATACAACCCCATACCATTACACTTCCTCCGCCGTGTGGGACAGGTAATTTGTGTGACTATTCGTCGTTAATTTGTCTACATCTTCATCAGCCACACGTTCGGGCGAAATTTGGGACAGGATTTCTATGTTGCACGCACAATTCTTTCTCTTCTCGTTTGAGGTTTTGCGGCTATCTATTTCCTCTGGTCACCAATTGTATCATATTATTCTAAATAAGAGTCATGAGACATCTGTTTTTCAGGCGTGGTTCGGAATAAAGTTTCGGAGAAGTCAAATTCTGTAACTATTTAATTGTATTATTTACATTACATTTTGCTTGAACTTCCTTTCCCAGTCACTTCCAACATATCGATAAATTCTTACTTTGTTATATTTATACAGATTCAAACCATTACTTAGATGTTCTTAATCTTGCACCCCTATTCATCACACTCCACCATTACAACAAGTATCTCTCTCTATAACCAGATTATTGATTTTTCGTAACTATCGTTACTCCTATCTTAATTTTGTGATTGGCCGATTTAATGGCACGTCACCACATTACGTCATATTACGTCATACAATTATTACTTCGGCCAACCACACAATTACATACATTTTTACATATCTAAATTATTAAATATATTTACATAATCGTTTTTTATAAATTTATAAACTTTTCATACCTCAAACATAACCCAAAAGTACTGTTACAAATGACCCTCTTCGAAATATATGGAAAATAACCAAATAAAGGAATTAACAATCTATTTCCACATATTTAGAAGAATAGCCCCAATTAACAATTTCGTTTACAACAATATTACATAACACCAATATAACATACATAAAACACAATAAATCAACATTAATTAAAATACAACAATATATTGGCATTTAACAATATATATGTTTTATTATTATTTAACTATTTTAACAATAAGTACTCCATTGATTAAAAATCTCTTGTATCCACACATGCTTCTAGAAATGCTTGTCTTATAACTATGGGTAAAGGTCAGCCTTTATGTTTATAAGGAGCAGTATCATTCACTTTAAATGTGTGCGTGTGTGTGTGTATATTTGCTACACAGTCCAGGTTTTGAACTAAAGGCTTTTCTGTTCTTTAATATACATAATTTCAGCTGTTCTTTTCTCGCTGGGTCTAGATTGTGCGTGTTTTCTAACTTTACTTGTAATGTTCTCTGGAATTCTATTTCTTCCTCCACTTGGTTTATGTCATTCTTAGCTTGTAGTGTATATAATTGGCAACAATGCTTTTCTAGGTCAATTACATTATTTTGCGCTCCATCAAAAATTAAATTCTTCCCACAACTTTCGTTTTCGTCGTATTCAATATTACTATCTTCTTGCAAAAATATATCTTCCACAAAAAATCTTTCATCATTAATATTATATTTATTCTCTTCTTTTCTTCCATCTTTTTTCAATAATTTTATTACTATCAAATCATTTTCTCTCTTAACCTTCATTTCATGCATTTCGAAATTCAATACACTTTGCCATTCATATAATAAATCAATACCCACAATTACGTCTCTTGCCAAGTATGGAATTACCAACGCAATGTAATCGAAATTCCATTCACCTATTCGCCCCTTAATTAATACTTGATATTTAATTCTATCCTTTTTCTTCCCAATTGCAGTACTGCAGTAAACATTACACACATTTAAATATTCCACTTTATAGTTAGCCCAACAGACTTTTAAACAATTCCTCACTTATCACAGTAGAACTGGCTCCAGTATCAATTAAGGCTGTATATTCTTTATCCCATAGGTAAATAATTATCTGAGGTGGATTAACTAATTCCCTATTTTTCTGCAAGAGAGTGAGCTTATTTCCGTTATTTTCAATGTTCAAATCGCCGTGTCATCCTCACCGAACCACTTTCCAGAGCACAAAATGATTTGGTTTTTAGTTTTCCGTCTCCCTGTGATTATTACTTTCATTGCTGGTTAGGTTGGTACTATCGTTTACATTCACATCATACTCTGTTCTTTGGGTATTTTCTACTCTTTCATTTTGATTGGTTCTTTCAAATCTCAAACCCCTAAAATCTCTTTGATTTGCACTAAATAGACAAGTACCTCTACCCCTATTAAAGTTGATTGTTTCCTCGATAAAATCTTACATGGTTTATTTGGTTATTTCTTCCAATTCTCGTCGACTGATTGTTATGATAATTCCTTTGCAAATTATTTTGAACTCCCCTTCCTGTTCCGGGAATCACAGATTCATATGTTCGTCTAGGATCGTAACCTCTTCCTTCAAATATTTGATTTCTTACGGGTGCTCCGGACCAATTTAAACTCGTCCTAGTGTTTGTAGGTTGTGATTCCTGTCGATTTATTCCTCGCTCAATATGGAAGTTATTATAGTTACCATCATACGATGTTGTATCATTAATGAGGTTATGTGCTTCAAAATCGGATAATAACTCAATCATCTCAGAGAAATCGATAGGCTTAGCCACAATTAAATGATTTCTGATATGTGGTGGATAATGACGTATTAGCATGTTGACAATTTCTGTCTCAGAAATTTCTGGATTAATCAACTTACTTTTGTTTGCTAATTTTAAGAAGTATTCGGTCATAGAAATCCCTTTTCTGAACTCAAACCTACCCGTTTCTAACTCAACTTTTATTCTTCTTTGTCTCTCAGGTCCCCAAAATCGATTTATAAACAGAATTCTGAAAGTGCTGTATGTTTCATGTAAAGCCAAGATTCACCTTAGCCACTCAAGAGCATTTTTCTTCAAACAACGTTTTACTATCACCATCCGAAATTCATTCGGAATTCTCTTAATACGGAAGTATTCTTCCAGTTCCCTAAGAAATACTTTTGGATTATCACCTGATTCCTCATCAAAACTTGGTGGACTAATATCATTTAGTGAATATTGTACACATTCATTTTGACCTAGACTGTGAAACTGTGTGTGAGGACATGTTTTGTGTGTTTCTGTGATAATTAATATCATTATCTGGACTCGCAAACTCACTACATTCACTTACTACATCGCCAGACTTCTGATGATTGCTTACACCTGGTAAGTCATAGTCATTTATATTTCTAATTCTAGGCAATTCTTTCACATTATTTACTTTACTAGCCTGTAATGCAATTTCAACTAGTGTCAATTTTCCTAAGTTATCCTTCTCTTTTTCAAACTTTTCTTTTAGCTCTTTAATTTTCAAAATTACTTCTTCTTTCGCTTTACTTATCTCATCAATTTGTAACTTTATTTCCTCTTGGTGTGTCTTACTTTCATCATGTTGTAATTGCATTTCAGAATAAATTACATTGATTCTTTGTTCTACGTTATCTCCTAATTCTTCTTTGTTTTTGTGTTATTTCTGCCTGTTGTATCCTAAATGTTTTTAACTCTTTGTTTAATTCCATTCTTATTTCTTATTTCACAATGTCCTGACCTAACCTAGTTTCCTGAATTATTTCTCTTAATTCCATAATTTCCTGTCTATTTTCATTCTTATTCCGTTCTATTGTTTGCAATAACCTTTCCATTTTCCCTTTACATTCTTTTCTTCCCTCTCTAATTTCTTCTGCTATCCCACCGTTCAATTCCTGTTTTAACTTTTGTGACAAACTAACCTCTAAATTGTTCACAATTTGTGTCAATTTATCTCCTAATTCTTCTCTCAATTCATTTATATTTTGTTCAAGATCTTGTGTTAATTCTGATTTTACATCTCCTATTTTAGCATTTACATCTCCTATTTTAGTATCTAAATTACTCAACATTTTTTATTTTACACCACTCAACTCTGATTTCAACTCTTCATTTTACATCTCCTATTTTAGCATACATATCCTATTTTAGCATTTACATTTCCTATTTTAGCATCTAAATTACTCAACATTTTCGTTATCCTTTCTAACATTAACTCGTTATCTTTGCTTAATCCTACATCGCCCTAATTATTTCTACACCATCACTAGCTTCTCCTTCCACTATTATTTCTTTTCTACTTGCCATCCTTTTAACTATTTTCTGATTTCTTAGCAAAATAAATCTACTACTACTATCTTTTTTTTTAATTTCACTCAATTAAGCTAGTTTTATTTTTCTTCTTTCTTCTCTCTTCTTTATCCTTTCCTTTTATATTCCCACGTAGCTGTACGATGTTTTAATCTCCACTCTTCTTTATCCTATTCGCCCACACGTTGCGGCGCCATTTGGGATAGGAAATTTCTGTGACTATTCGTCGTTATTTTGTCTACGTCTTCATCAGCCACACGTTCGGGCGCAATTTGGGACAGGATTTCTATGTTGGAAGCACAATTCTTTCTCTTCTCGTGTGAGTTTTTGCGGCTATCTATTTCCTCTGGTCACCAATTGTATCATCTTATTCTAAATAACAGTCATGAGACATCTGTTTTTCAGGCGTGGTTCGGAATAAAGTTTCGGAGAAGTCAAATTCTGTAACTATTTAATTGTATTATTTACATTACATTTTGCTTGAACTTCCTTTCCCAGTCACTTCCAACATATCGATAAATTCTTACTTTGTTATATTTATACAGATTCAAACCATTACTTAGATGTTCTTAATCTTGCACCCCTATTCATCACACTCCACCATTACAACAAGTATCTCTCTCTATAACCAGATTATTGATTTTTCGTAACTATCGTTACTCCTATCTTAATTTTGTGATTGGCCGATTTAATGGCACGTCACCACATTACGTCATATTACGTCATACAATTATTACTTCGGCCAATCACACAATTACATACATTTTTACATATTTAAATTATTAAATATATTTATATAATCATTTTTATAAATTTATAAACTTTTCATACTTCAAACATAACCCAAAAGTACTGTTACACGTGTTTGGGCCTTGTAAATTCCAGCTCTGTGTTTGGTTTCCTCATAACAAACCACACTGCCATCAGCACCAGCAAGGTTGTATCTGCTTTCGTCTCAAAAATAACTTAGTCTCACCAATCGGTTGTCCTTTTAACAAAGTCTTTGGCAAATTGTAATCGCTTCCTTTTATTCTTGCTGGAAATGTTTGGCCTTTTTCTGGCTACGCGACCATTAAAATCTTGTTTTCACATGACCCTTCTGACCGTTTGAGGGTTAACTGTCAGTCCAATTTCTTCCTAAATCTCAGCAAAAATCACCGGAGCACTTACACGCGGATTCCGTTTTACCTTTCACATGATATTCGACTCTGCCTATCGGTAAGAAGCTTTGGTCGCCCTGGCTTTGCTCGAGATTCAATTCTGTCGTCATTCTTATACCGGTGAATTATGTCACTAACTGTACTTTTGCTAAGATTCACAATCTGTGCTATTTTGCGGTATGTTTGTTCTCTTCATAGTGATAGATCACTGTCTCTGTTCAAAGATACTCTGCTTGCCTCTGGGCCTCATACTATGCTCTTGGTGCGCAGTTGACGTACTTCTTCTACAATATTGATTTGCCTACTGACAGATTTCACCTACTCATTTGTATTGCATTTCATTTGTGCTATCCGATTCATTTTGTGTCGTTAACTCATGATGTAAACAAGGTTGAATGGGGAAGCCCTTAGTTTAGCCACATTTTAAATCTCTAAAATGGATATTCATGGCAAATGATTTTTGCATAACACTAGGAGTACCTTGAGATTGATACACACAATCTATCCTGCTTTATAGAGCACTCCATGGTGAAATGTAAAGTCTGTCATTTTATTATGGGAGTCAGTGTAGTTGTTGTATAAACTGGAATAGAATTGGCAGAGGCAAAGCAATTTTAATTATACGAGGGTGGGTCTAAAAGTAATGACTCCTATTTGTTTCTCTTTTAATTGCCAAGAAAATTGAATCCAATTTACATAGCTTGGAAACTACAACATTGACGATTTATTGGTTACTATTCAATATAATCTCCGACCTTTTTAACAGTTTTGGTCCACATTTTAACCAGGGCATATACTCCAGTGTGGTAAAACACAAGGTCTTGCTTCCTAAGCCATTAACGCACGGACGTTTTCACAGCCTCCTCATCTTCAAAATGAATCCCACGATGAGCTTCCTTTAGTGACCCGGACAGATGGAAGCCTGATGGTGCCAGATCAGGGCTGTATGGGGGGTGAGGTAATACTAGCCATCCCAATTTCTCAATTTCTGCAGTGGTGTAACGGCTCGTGTGTGGTCTTGCATTGTCATGCAAAAGAAGAACATCCGCCATAGTTTTTGTTGGCGAACTCGGCGAAGACGAGCTTTCAGCTTTTTGAGAGTTCTCACGTATTGGACAGAATTTACTGTGCATCCCTGCTCCAAAAAATCAATCATAAGCATACCTTCTGCATCCCAAAACACTGTCGCCATAACTTTCCCTGTCGACCGCTGAGTTTTGAACATTTTTTCCTTCGAAAACGTTGTGTGATGCCATTCCATTGACTACCTCTTTGATTCAGGTTCAAAAAATGAACCCACGTTTCGTCTCCAGTAACGACTTTTTCCAGAAACTCCTCTCCTCCCAAATTGAAGCGCTGCAAGTGTTCGGAGGCTATTGTTTTCCTCGTTTCTTTGCTTTGGGCGGTTAAACGTAAACAAACTTTTGAGTATCCCAGTTGTTGAATAATCGTCATCACACTGCCTTTACTGAGGGAGGTAATGCGACACAGTTCACCCGGCGATCACCACAAATGATGTCATCGACTCGCTGAATGTTGCATGCAGTCACTGCAGTCACCGGCCTGTCGCTTCGGTTTTCATCTGCAAATGGTGTTTGCCCTTCAGCTTCCTTACAGCGACATACCCTTCGTCTAGCAGTGCTGACATCCACCGTTGCATCACCATACACATTTTTTAGCCTTTCGTAAATGCGAATTGGTGTTTCACCTTCCGCAGTCAAAAATTCAATCACAGAACGCTGTCTAAAACGAATGTCGATGTCAGCCATTTTGCAAGAGGATGCAGTGCTGCCACCTGTTGACTTAGGACGTTACTACTACAGGGGATTGGAGAAGAAGGTTTGAGGAATTGCGCCAAATTCAAAGTTTTCACATAACTTACTTATTTAAGGGGAAAAAATAGGAGGCATTACTTTTTGACCCACCCTCGTATATTTGAAACATACGTTGGAAATAAATGCGGAGGGAAACTCCGATTCATATTGGTGCACCGATCTTTCATGTGATTGTTAACTTGTACTCCGTCCCTCCCTCCCACCCACCCTTATTCTCATACCTTAGTATGTGAAGAGAACGCACAAAGCTTTATCAATAGAGATAAGGAGGGAAAGAGGGTGGGTGGGAGGGAGGGAGGGAGGAAGGGAAAGCCAAGTATTTCTTGTGTGTATATTTGTCCTTCAATAAATCGTCACATTGTAAATTTAACAGTTCCATTTGGTACGTGGCAGCTACATTGCTGTCATCGGGTGACCCACACCTGACTGAACCCTCGGATTTGTACTCACATCGCCATTTATATAGGTAACTTGGTACTACATGGTTCTTGCCTGACGTCACAAGCAGTGCAGGCCTCGCTGCCGCCTGGAATACGTCACAACTCTCGAAGCTGTCTTCATCTGGTTTATTGGAACGCGTTCCGGTGCGTTCCGACAGAAAAACAAAAAACCCTGCTACACGTTCATATCAAAGGCGCTGTTATTGATACCATGTTACTTTTATTCATTTCTTGTAATATCTAATCTTCATCCGGGATTAAAAAATTATAAAATATATTTCTCTTTAAGAGGTGAGTAACTACTCTTGTGCTTCACAGTTTCAGAACCACTAATGTAAGGTCAGTAATTTTAATGATTGCCACAACATGAACCAAATAACCAGATAGTTCCAACAGTATGTCATTATTTTAATGAATTTTAATAACTGCATAAAGTACTTTTCTATTTATGGTTGACATACCAAGAAGAATTGTTTCTACACACATTAAAGCTGTATCTGTACCACATATGCTTCTACTAATCGACGACGTTTCTGAAGGAAAGCACTTCATAATTATACGTTCTGTAAGTAAAGTTATGCTACATATGTATGCACCCAAACTAAATAGACAGGAGGTGGTTGATATCGCTTTAAAGTTGACAGAAAAGAGAATTTTTGACAACTTCTGCTTGTTTGTGTTCAATTGAGATGTTAGAGCAGCGGAAGTTGCTCGGAATGCTCTTTGTTGTTGACTTGACACTCCATTTTATCTATTGGCCTGAAAATAACAATGTATAAGCACACAATAAATAAACACACTATTTTGTAGAGCTCATTATTTCTAATCGACTAACACAACATAAAATTGCCCAAGATATTGCGTTGTACGCAAATTTTTCACTCAAAGAATGTCAGTACCAACCAATTAATTTTCAGAGTTTGCACATAATTGTTTATTTGCGATAGAAATAGTGGTCGTAATATTGTATACAGGGAAAACTATACGTCTTGTGACTGTATCTAGGGTGCGATGAACGGGATAATATTACTGATGGAGAGCATATTAACCAGGCTTTACTGTTCAAGGATTTCTATCAGTCAGAAGAGATGGTACCGATGAGGCAAATACAGCCGTCAAACACATCGCTGTTGGGTGAATCAGTGGTGCAGAAGTGGCAATTCGCCTTAGGAAAGGGTTGGTCCCTAAGGGATGTCGTTATCGGCCACGCTCTTGACCTGTTTCTGCCAACTATTGAGTGAGGGAAGTTGTGATCCCTGAAACAGATCTGAGGTCTGCAATCCAGTGAACTATTGTGACAGGAGTTATGCAAGTGTCAAATCAACTGAAGAAGCGCGGATATTTTAACCCCATTCAAATTAAATTTCAGGCAGCTTATCCACTCCCTAAATTTATTACTATAAACAGTACGTCCCATCCGTACCTCCCACATCTTGAATGTATGCCGATATATGCAATTAAATTGGTACAAAGACGAAGGAGAAGCTCAAAGAAATTGAGTTCCAAGCACATGGTGTACTACACGGCTTTGGAGGAAGAAGTCCAGTAGAGTGATGTCTGGTGAGCGTGATGGTACGCCACTTCCAATCCAACAATCTGGGAAAGTAATTCCGAACATATGTCCCGAGGGGAGGACACTGCGTGTTGTTGAAAGATTACTGAGGTTACAGATCAGCTTCTAGATGGCACAAGAACATTCCAGAATTTCTTGGGGTACCTAGTAGCTCTCTAATTACCTCGAATTGTTTGAACATGCCTTAATGGGCTTTCATCAGTTGAATGGATAACACTGGGCAACAATGAAAATGTGAAGGGGACCTGGCTTAAAGCAGGTTTGTGGCACTTGTCATACTTGTCATACGAGACCATGGAGATGTTAAGGAGATTTTTCGGCAATCAAACTCTGTCGAAAAATGTATGGCCTTCACGTTCCCCCGATCGTATTTTACCAGATTTCCTTCTGTCGGGTTATCTAAGGGGAAGAGTGTAGAGTGGCAACCCACACTCAATAGAACTCAAGGACGTAATTTCTAACTGCATTGCCGAAATAACACCAGTAAGATTTGAAAAAGTGTTAGGGAACACGTGTCGTCGAGTGGAACTGTGTTTGCCACAAATTGTGGTCATTTTCAGCACTTGCTGCAAAAAAATTAATAGAGAAAGTGTTGTGCAATATGTGTAATATGTTTGGAAGAAGAATGGCTGTTTTCAGCAGCTGCTGTGAACTGGGACGTCACAAAAGTAATGTGCGTAAAATGGTTTGCTGACTTATTGTTCTCAGAGACTGCAAAATTCTATTTAAAAAAATGAGATTCAAAGTTGGTTTCTGGTATATAAAGGTATGTACAACAAATGTGCATACCTATTCAGTTTGTAAGTCAAATAAAACTGGATCAAAAAATAATAAAATATTAGTACGGGAACTTTACGAACATCCTGTACTTAGTGGTGCATAGCATACCAACCTCTAGCGTCATACCATTTTATTTTGTTACTTGGCAATACTAGATTAAGATTTCGTGCAGTTTATCTGCTTTAGCTGTCAAAACATGACAGTAGTTTTTACTATTAATTCACATCTCCATTTTTACTATTACCTAAACGAGATAGAACTTTGTGTCGTGGTATTAAATATCCAAGTCAACACTTCCTTTACAACTTAAGGTAGTTAAGGAAGTTAATGAATAACCATTGATAGACCCACAGAATTTGGAACCGGACCTCCGAGTGCTATCGCTTAATCCGTCATGATTGGTACATTATTTTTATAATGGAATACAAGTCCCCGTTCATCACATATTCCGACCCCTTCACGTACAATGATGTGGATCCTCTACTATTCGTGATACTTCTAACCTTATTAGGGGTGCATTAGGTCGAATATCTAACCCCATCCGTTATTTTTCCTTTAATTTACATCGTCATATCAGACGATTAATGAAGTGGGCGAAATGATGCTTAAATGAGTCCAGGGTCCAGAGAGCTTTGAGGTACCTGACATTCATCTTTCAGGATAAATCAAAGTTCGGGAAAAATCTTATACAGATAACTCACCCTGACCGAGATTGCATACATTTTTGCGTACATTGCGAGCATGTTTTAGTCTTCAGTAGTTAATAAACAAACACAAAATGGAGATACAGTTTGAACTTAAAGTCCTTCTAAAATACTAAATGAAACTAGATTATACAACTTGATACCGAAATTAAGGTTTGCCATAAGTAAAGAATCATGATGGATGTCAAAGGAATGTTGGTTCTTTGTTACAATACGTGCAAGGGCAGTTGAGTCGAATAGCAGTTGGGGGGATAGTTGTTATAACAAAAGCAATGTAAGAAACAGTGTCCTTAGCAGATTTCTAAAGGGGCTCACTTGACTTGTTGATTAGGGTATTATTTGAACCATTCAGAATGGCGACAAAGTAGCTACAAAGGGATCTTTGGTTGAAAAGGAGTTTTCAGAAAGTGAAAGTGATATACCCACGCGCATCTGTGGTCATTGAAACAGTCTTCGGCGTGGAGCCGATTAGAGCACTTCGTGGCTTGCAAGCCATTGAAACAGTCTGAGGCGTGAGGGCGATTAGGGCTGTCCTCTTGTTCTGTCTTGGGTCAGGCATACCAGAAATGTGAGAATATATTTGTCGGTTCATATATGCGTGAGGAACGAATAAAGTTTACCGAGTAATAAACATTCTGCCGTCAGTAACTCTAAACAGGGATATTGGTAACCCTTGGTCGGCAACTTCAAGTTCGATGTTCTAAAAAAAGAAGCAGTAAATAAATAAGTTTGAAACGGGCATTCCAGTGTCATCAAATATCCTTCTCACACACATCCACGCATACCCTGTGAGAAACCTCATTGTTTTACCCTGAGCCTCACATTCAAATAGCTTCAAAGTAGCAAAAACGTGGAATTTTGTTTGATACAAAACTTATTGTATCAAATTGTTGTCCCAATTGTGGTAACCCTTGCTCGCCATTAAATTTTTGTATCAAATTGGCGTCCCAACGTGGAACTGTGTGTCACCCATAAAAATTGTTGCTTCAAACTGCTGCCGTAGCTCGAAGAATAGGTGAAATGGGATGAGAAGGTGTCGTTAGTGATCGTGTGGCACAACGATGATTCCAACGTTTAAACAATGGAGACGAAAAAGCTAAAGATTTACCACGTTCTCTAAGACCTGAAGTATAGAATATTGAGGATGTACGCCAAGATTTGCAAGAAAAACCGCAAAAACGTACCTATAGGCTTTCAGAAGAACTTGGTGCATCAAAAGATATCTACCATACAGCGCCACTATAAGAGACTTGGGAAATCATACGGTAGCTGTAGATCTGTACCTCATGAACTGACACCTCAACAGGCTGAACATAGAGTGGATATCTGTCGTCAGCTTATCAATAATCCAATAGATGAGAGATTTGACAGGATTATCAATTGTCATGAAAAATGGGAAAAATGGAAAATGACCTTTACATTGATGTGTTCCTGCAGGTTCTAGCGTTTCCATGTCGATCCACGACTTTACTATTGTCTTTGTGTATAGTATTATAAATAATAATAATAATAATAATAATAATAATAATAATAATAATAATAATAATAATAATAATAATAATAATAATAATAATAATAATAATAATAATAATAATAATAATAATAATAATAATAATAATAATAATAATAATAATAATAATAATAATAATAATAATAATAATAATAATAATAATAATAATAATAATAATAATAATAATAATAATAATAATAATAATAATAATAATAATAATAATAATAATAATAATAATAATAATAATAATAATAATAATAATAATAATAATAATAATAATAATAATAATAATAATAATAATAATAATAATAATAATAATAATAATAATAATAATAATAATAATAATAATAATAATAATAATAATAATAATAATAATAATAATAATAATAATAATAATAATAATAATAATAATAATAATAATAATAATAATAATAATAATAATAATAATAATAATAATAATAATAATAATAATAATAATAATAATAATAATAATTAATAATAATTAATAATAATAATAATTAATAATAATAAATACCCGTTACAGTCGCAATTAAATCACCTTCGCACGCGTAATCCTATCGCGCTTTCCACGTGGCATCAATAAGCGGCAACGTCGCCTCTCTCTCCATTGGAAATGTCAATCACTTTCTAGATTGGCGACCAGTATAGAATACCATTCCCACTTTTGTAAGCAAATAACGCATTCGAGTATTAGACTGATGAAACCTTCAGTTCTGTTTAAATGCTCAACTACTACTTTGTTTTCTTGTTCTCCTTTTTCGCTTCTCTTTCACTCACATACAATACCCTCAGATAATCTAGTTTCCTAATAGCTTAAGTTCTTGGCATTCTTCGGGTCTCTTACAGTCTTCTGTACTGCTGACCTGCCGCTAAGAACTCTGCAACCTAAGAGGACCTCATTTTTAAAATACTGAGGTTCTACCAGCCAACGTCTACAGAAAGACCTAATTTACGGTCTCACTTTGTTACGTGACAGCATGTAGTATATTCAAAATGAGGAACCTGTTACTTACGTATGTCAGCACTACATTGCAATTGGAATAAAGTCGACTTACTCAGCTATAGATTATGTATTTATTTCATGTTGAAACGGAACTTTATAGCTGACATTGCAACGGCAAGACACAAAGCATATTAAATAACCCACTTCAATGTATCCGATAGCATATAAGAATTCCAAGTTGACAGATCTTAGTGAATTACCCAGCATATATCCCAACGTAATGACTGATTACACAGCTCAGTTAACTGAGCAATCTTAGGGAGTTAAGGCATATGTAATACACTAGTTTACTGAACGGTCTTGTTGAGTCAGTGAGCTTGTCAGACATTTCTGCTTACTTGAGTCAGCGAGGATAGTTGATATCGCACCTTAATGGCTAATCTTAGGCAATCACTCAGTGTAGTAGATAGGCTACTTAGCGGTCTTAGATAATCGGTCAGTATGTCAGGTATTCTAGGTTATTTATCGATATTAGAGAATCTCAAGTGGTTAGTTAAATTACTCAGAGAATTAAAAGTCACAGTTCTTCCCCGTTTTAGGGAGCAACCAATTAAGGGTGAGTATTATTAAGGATACCTATGACTGAAAATTTGAAATCCTGAACTGATAGCTCTAGCTTTTTAAGATTTATACCAAGAGGTAACTTAGTGTAAATATGATACAGCCCAAATATTATAGATTTCACTTTGATATTTTGGAAAATATGGCAAAATTTATTTATTTTTGGTTACGTCTCCTAAAAAGTCACTTGAGAAAAAATAACTTAAATTTTGGTATAATATTTTAACAATAGGTTCCCAATACATCCATTTTTGAAATTGTCCTAGGTTTCTCTGTGGGTCAATAACTTACGGCTCCAGAAAATTTAAAGCTATAAATATGGCTTTTTGCACAAAATTTGACATTTTTCTGTTTTGAAGTAAATAAAGTGTGCCAAAATGCATCTCAAGATAAAAATCAGGACAAATTCTATTCACTGTGTCTCTATGAACGTATGTAGCAAGTTTCATTAGTCTAACACTAAAACTGCGACGCATGGCGCATCTTAAATGATGAAAAATTCTGAAATTTTCAACGGCGGGAAAACAGGGATAAAGAATTAGAATTCATAACTATCACTAGCATTCACATAACTTTGAAACTAGATTATAGGATTTAAAAGTGGCTTTCGGATGCTATCTAAGCATCTTTGGATACAGGAAGACTTACACTATTTTATAGACTAAAAGGAAAATCTGAAATGTGTAGTATTTAACGCCCGCTTTTACTACATATGGCACCACAGGCGATGACACTGGTGATACATCAGATGAAGATGGAGCACCGGAGGAATGAGGTGCGGGGGAAAGCGGAGATCCTGGAAAAAACTCGCCCCAGCGCCGTGTTGTCCATCACAAATCTCACTTTGCGGTCGTCTGAGATCGAACCCCGGCCACCTTGGTGAGAGCCAAGCGGTCTAACCACTGAGCCATGACGCGGCCGACTAAAAGGAGGTAAAGTTGACGTTTTGAAAATGTTAATGAAATTTCAGTCATACATATCTTTAAAAGACAAAATTTGTGAGAGGCTAAAAGTAAAAAAAGACATGAAAAGCAAAATCAAGAAGTGAAGCTAGCATACAAATAATTGTATCAAGCAAGAAATAACGATAGACGGCACAGGATTCACGGGATATCTTGTGGAGGCTGTGACACTGAGGCTAAATAAAACCGCATGATCCCTTAGGACGGTGGATGGATAATGTTCTTTCCTTGAGCAGAGTTCTGTGTGAAAGATATCGCTCTAGGCACTTTAATATTGCCGTCGTGGCTTTCGATTTCCGACTTCCGATTCCCTAGACGACCTTCCGACAAACAAGTTCCGGATATAAAAAACACACTTGTATTATTACCGTGGGTGTGAGATTATTGCTGACCGCCGTAGAGGAGGGTCTTTCTCCAGGGAACACCCAGTTCCATTCGTGGCGGTCAAACCACCAAGAAATAAAATACGGTCGGAAAAAATCGTAAAAAGGTTCAGATAAATGTAATGTACAATCAAAACCTTTACATCGTCTGAACCGTTGAACTTGTACATAGGGTGATGTGTTTAATAGCGAAAGGGACTTCAAATAGGCTGAAAATATTAAAAGATTTCTCTCTGGACATAAAGACATTTGAAAATTCCACAATCTTATATACATTTTCTACATTACGACGTTGGTACCATTCATACCTTTATAATGTTTGCTATATATTTAACTAGATCATTTATTTATTTAATATGTATAAACAAGTAACCCAAATTTCTAAGAATCAAAGAAAGTAGTTGTTTGTACTCAGAAGGTATTCATTTTGCACACTTATATATAGTACGTTGCTGCATTTAAAGCATTTCTACGAGAAAACATATCAAGTTTACCGCTTTAGAGAAGGAACCTTCCGTCTATAGCAAACGTGGCTTCCATTGTTAAAATTAACATTTACCCAAGCAAACTAGTATTTAAGTAGGACATCTACATCACTTAAGCCTAAATTACAGTGTCTTACTGCATTTTGTTGTACTTAAGGTCCGATATATTTACATTACATTATAGTGGTTTGACATTTCTTTTGCTGTTAATACACAATTAGTACTGAAACATTTATTTTAGATCTAATTGTGTTTTAAATTATTTGTGGTTGTAGTAGATAACGAACGAGGCTAAAAGGAACAATTGAAATTGAGATAGTGATTAGAGTGATAGAAGAAAAGGGAACTGAATATTAATGATTTTAATAACGACAGTATTATTGTAAATTTTAAAGAACATTTAGTTTCATGTAAAATACTGTGAAAAATGATTCAATAGAAAAATCGTATATATAATTTACGTCCTCCAACGTTAAGTCATATCGGAAGATGAATGAAATGGGTGAAATGTTGCTCAAATGAGCGTAGGGTCCATAGAGCTTAGAGTTACCTGACATTCGTCAAATATTAAATATGGCAATGAACATTGTTCAAATAGAATGCGACGTGGACCAATGGAAATATGTTGAGCTGCCATAGCAACGGCAGCACCAATGAGTTGAGGCTGGACTAACTTGGCGTTCTTCTGCATCTAGCCACCGTATAGGTCGGGCGCATATGTTATTCAGTCCGTAAGTTTGCAGAAAGGACGCCGTGGAGAAAATAATATAATTTTGAGTTAAAATAAATATCGTCGTTTGCAAAAGTGCTTATTTCAATGTTTCAACCACTTGTAAATAATTTAATAAATTAGAATTTAATTTCGAAAAGAATGTGATAAAAATTATTTATTTCTCCAACAATTCAATCATCGCTTCTTATCCGCCACCACACCAGGCGCGGCTCTGGGCGAATTAATTAGGTGACTCGGAAAATTGGCTAAACTAAATTCGCAAAATCACTATCGCAAAAACGGATTTTATAGTGGGTTTGATTTTTTTTTTTTTTTTTTTTTTTTTTGTAATTTACGTTCTCCAACGTCGATGAATGAAATGGGTGAAATGATGCTCAAATGAGACCAGGGTCCATGGAGCTTAGAGTTACCCAACATTCGTCTTTCAGGATAAGTGAAAACCCCGGATAAACCTTATCCAAGTAACTCACCCTAACCGAGCTTGGAACTCGGGACCTCTTGAACGTGAGGCAGACACGCTACCATCTACGCTACTGAGGCGGGCATCTTTTAATTTTGTTGGGGCTTCCATCTGTATATGAATCCAAAAGTTCCTTAAAATTACCTTCAATTAAAGAGTCTACGCTTTCATTATGTCCACGAAATGTCATTTGTCTACTTCTCTAACGGGTTATTGTATGAGAAGTCTGTTAAGCTTAACGTTCTCATTGTATTTTACAATATGGTCGCGGCGAAAAGCACAGAAAGTGCGGTGCCGAGAGATAAGCGCGGCTTGTGTATACAAAGGGCCTGGAGATAAAGATAACAATCGGATAGTGTATCACTGAGATAAGACTTACCGACACAGATAAGTGAGGTAATTGGAACAGTCTGGTGAGGTCTTGATTGTTTTATAGAACTTTCGATGTCTTGTTTATTTCAGAAATATCTAGTGATTGTTACAGAAATCTCTCGAATTTATCAATGAGGTATTTAAGAAGGCGACGACTCACCAAGAGTCAGTCGTGAACAGTAGTAAACACCGTAAAGGAGTAAATAATTTTAGAGTGTTTTTGTAACGAGAGCTGATGTAATCAGAGCGCTGTTTGTGTGGACATCGAACTTGGTAGATGGTGTTATGTATGTGATGTAATTCTGCTGCTACGAAGTGTATTTCTACGCAAATAAAGAACATTTGGAATTTCTGCAAATTGGACTTTTAATTCTACGAACCCACAAATTCCCAATATATAGATGTGAGTTTTCCCGATGAGTGTCTGCAATTTTGTTAGCGGTTTTTTTTTTTCAGCTCCTTCAATGCGACACAATTATATTCCTCATACTAACGAGTCTTAAATGTCCTGGTGTATTTTGAAAATGCTCCGCCGCAAAGTCTTTCCAAACATGGCACTGGTGTTAGCGTACCGACATTTAAACGTCGCGCTTGTCATCATTTTTCCATAAACTAAAGGGTGTTTGAGGATGGAACACACCAAGTCATGTGTTGGATTCATTGTAAATCCCTTATATATGAAAAATTAAACACTTTTTCTTCTTTCTTTTTTCACACAGGATGCAAACCGATAATAAACAGTAGCACTGGACCCACGGGGCTCGCTTCAAGCGAGTTACCACTTCTACCAACAAAACTCTTTACAATTAAACTAAAAAAGAGGGAAAAGGTCATGTATTGTGTTGACAACACGAGTTGGTGCGGAATACATGGCTTCCATGAATAGATTCCGTAACCATGATAACCAGCAATGCATTCTGCCCCTCCAATCTCTCCTCTCCCCTCGCATGTGTTGCGGTCACATTAGACTTTTAACAACGAATCACTAGAGGGAAAGTAAGCCAGCTGCATTATCGACACGCGGGCGCCAAGAGAGTGGCTCCATTACAAAATATAATTTGGAGAACTTTTATAATTGAAAATTAAATGCCATAACATAAAGCATAACCATGTAAGTTATTCAAAAACAAGTAGGTAACTCGGCGATTTAAACGCATCAAGGAAGAACCGCCCCTGGGCCACACTAAAGAGTTTATCATGATGAGAGGAGAGCAGTTGCAGAAATTTCTAGAATCCATCAGCACTGAGAACATTGGGTGCACAATCCAACAACGTGGTGCAGGATTCCTACATGATATGCAAATTTCCACTTCATATCGCTTCCCAACCTGGGGCTTCGAAATGATCAACGTGGAGCATCGCAGCACCTCAAACATAGGACGTAAAAATTTCCGCTTCAGTTCCAATAATTCTATGAAGTAATGTAACCAGAAATAACATACTCCTAACACTTAGAATTACATAAGTGTTACTCTCTCTAGACAACCCCTCCAGTGAGGAACTCTTAGAAACTTCAGCATTTTTATCTCTACTGTACGCCTAATGTCTGTAGCCTTCTGCAGGGATGGTATCCAGAGTAAATCAATGTATACCACAATATACAAGATTTTGCCTCCATTGTATAGAGCGATCCATATAAACTTACTCTGGAAGAATTGACAACACCAACAATTTTTCATAGTTGACAGTCCTAAATGTCTTAATCTTCTTTGATACCACTGTAGACACTGAAGTTTATATAGGAATCTTAAAGGCATTTGTGGAGCAGCTGTGTGATATCGAATTGAGAGGTTATTTTCAGCAAGATTAAGCAACGTGCCATATATCTAATGACACCATGGAACTTATAACCAATTTATTTGACAATCGAATAACCTCAAACGGTTTGTGGCCTCCCACATCCCTTGACCTAACCTCACCGGAGTTTTTCTTGTGGAGGGTATCGAAAAAACAAAGTGTACAAGGATATGCCACGGACAGTTGATGTTCTCAGGGAATCAATTCGAACCTAAATAAGTAACATTGGCGAAGATACTCTCCGTAAAACTTAAGAGAGAACATGGTGAGACGAGTGCAAATAGCCATAGAAGCTGGTGGAGGAAAGTTCCAACATTTTCTCTGAGACGTAAATAGTGTCATGTAATCTCCAAATTGTGTATTATATTTCCCCAATGTTGCACGTGTGTCCTATTATTCGTTCAAAAGTTGTGACCTATTGAAATGGTTCAGGTTTATATAGATCACACTATATAGCCTATAATTATAGGGCTCAATGGTACACTTTCTTGCTTCTGTAGCGTAGTGATAGCGTGTCTACCTTACATTCAACAATTCTAAACTCGATCAGGTTGAGTTATTTCGATAAAATTTCGTCCAAGGCTTTCCCTTATCCTGAACGATGAATGTGGGGTAACTCTAAGAACTGTGAGCTCATTTGAGCATCATTTCATTCAATTCAATGATCGTCCAATACAACTCACACTGGAGGGCGTTAGTTAGAAAATTATGTGTCTAACCTATATAGATAAATGAAAACTATTGATTAAATGCTCGGACTTTTAGAATTTTCAGGACTTGAAAATCCAAAATTTAGTAGTAATAATATAGTGACTTTGTGGGTTAGTAGAATTAAAGTCCAAGTTGCAGAAATTCCAAATGTTTATTACTGTAGAAATACACTCTATTCTATTCTTACGGTAGTCGCATTACATCACATACACAATCACACTCTACCAAGGTCGATGATCACAACAAAGACCTTGCTCAACTTTCACTGTTTACCACATCTGTTTACGACTGACTCTTGGTGAGCCGTTGCTTCCTTAAATACCGCATTGATAATTCGAGACTGTTCCGTAACAATCACTAGAATGTTCTGTCACTAGACGAAACCCGAACCTTCCAGAAACGTAACTTAATCTGTGCCGGCAAGTACTTTATCTCCGCTATCTTTATTTGCCAGCTCTTTGTGTAAACAAGCCGCGCTTATCTCTCTGCACCGAACCTTTTGTGCGCGTCACCGCGACATGTAATAGCGACACCTGAGAGCTCAAACTTAACGATGGAAGTGCGATTTGGGTGCAAACGGAATACTGTAAAATAAGAGAACAAGCAAATGAAAAGAGATTTCTAAGAGTTCATAGGAATAAAGCTTGAAGAAAATGAGTATGTACCCTTATATAAAATAGTTCATTTAAATGAAAGAATAACGGAATATAGATGTAGGTGGCTGCATACGCAGTTTAGTCATAATTTATAAAAATATATTTACTTGGATCTCACCTAGCGGGATGTGGCAGGCGATTTCATCTGTCATCCTCATTGGGGAGGCCCAGGTTCGATTCCCGTGGCCGACCTACCTGACCTATGGAGTTTTCGAGGTTTTCCCGGGTCGCTAGCTAATGTTGGATAGATTAATTATATTCCACGAATTTTCCTGTCCCCTCCATTTCATCTGCATCATCATTTCACGTCATCTCTTATATGGTGGCTTGTTTAAGGGTGGAAGTGTCGGCGGGTGTCTCGGCGGTGCATGGCGGGAGGATATGCTCTGAAGTAAACTACTTCCTACTCCGGCAGGTCGATTGTCGGTCTCCTCGCCTCTGCTGGGACCGCTTCGAGATCGCCTGCCAGGGACATTTGGAGCTCGGTTGCTGGGCTCGTTGCCTCCAATAGTAGGGGAGCGTGTTCGTTGTCTTGACCTGTCAGGGAAAATTTCTAACTAAAGTAAATTGTAGGCAGCCTGCCCTCTGCACTGTCGTGGCTCTTTGGGACGGCCGACCTCTGCCCTCGCCTCATCCTTCCTCTCGGGGGTGCGCCACTTGGGCGCATAGGCACAATGGGCTGAGCATGGTGGCCTGCATACCAAATCCCCTCTGTAGTAAAAACCTAATCCTAATTCTACTTGAATCTCAAACAATACGAAGAACAAATACACTACCTACACAAAACAAAAAAACAGAAGATATCTGTTGAAAAAGAACAGCAAACAGACAAAAATAAGAAAGCAGTTTGAAATAGAGAACAGCTTAAAAAGTAAAACTAAAGTACAGGATTGTAGAAAATACGAACTGCAAAAGAAAAATCAGAAAAAATAAAGCAGTAAAAAGAAACAGCGAATAAACGAAACAGAAATGAAATTTGGTAAAAGAAACAGGGGAAGAAACAAGTAGAAATACAGGGTGATAAAAGGGGCAGCGGAAAGAATGAAACAGAAATACAGGTTGCAAAAGAAGAAAGGGAAGAAAAACAAGAAAACAAGTCAGTAAAAGATATAGTGGAAAGAACAAAACAAAAACACAGGCTCCATAGCATACGGTGATAAGAATCAGAGAAACAGGCTCTTAAAGGAACTGTGAAACACAAGCTAGAAATGTGTCTGCCGCAGAAAACAAAACACAAACATAATACGTTTTCTTACTACGGGAAAGGAAAGTATAGTGAGAAAAACTCCATCCATATCTTTATTGAAGTCCCCCTATATTTGAATTTTGTTTATGTCTACTCAGATAAGTGGATACAGTAATAGATGCTGAGATAAGCCCGCCTCGGTAGCGTAGATGGTAGCATGTCTGCCTCACGTTCAAGAGGTCCCGAGTTCGAATCTCGGTCAGGTTGAGTTGCCTGGATAAGGTTTCTTCCGGGGTTTTCCCTTATCCTTCAAGACGAATGTCGGGTAACACTAAGCTCCAAGGACCCTGGACACATTGAGCATCATTTCATCCAATTCATTCACCGTCCGATATAACAATGTTGGGGCGGACGTAAATTAAAAAAAAAAAAAAAAAAAAAAAAAAAAAGATGCTGAGATAAGATACAGCTAAAGTTAAACAGCTGATCAATATAAATTTATAATTGAAGGTCTTATACCAAAACATTTGAGTATTTTCAGAACCTAGACAAAGACGTGGGCAGAACCTTTTGACACATGTGATACCCCACGCAGTGTTTAAACCTAACATGGTGTGCGGGGTGTGTATCGTCGAGAAGATTACAGTTCGTGATCGACTGTGGGTCGATAGGCCTATCTTAAATCCTGCTTTGTACAATAGCGCACAGCTGTCTGCAGAGGAATGGCGTTACAGTTTTTAATGAATGTAGAAGGTATTACCACCCTAATCCTTTGGATTTGTGTGCAGCTCAAGTTGTGGGTAGTTCCAGATCAGTTGCTTCTGCTATATACACACTAAATACAGGGTGTTCCTCTAACTACGTCGCTTTTACTTCTGGTGATAAATGCGTATGTGCAAAAAATATACAGGGACATTTGAGGACCTGAATACATGCAAAAACGTTCAACAAAAGCGCAAAATATGTTAAGTCTCCTTGAATAGAAAAAGAAGTATTTTTATAAATAAGTCTGTGAAGCATGTTACCTAAGTTCAGATCCTTCAAATATGCGGCACTAAAATTTTGAAGCTAATTATCTGGCGAGTAAAGGTCCACTTTCCGCTACAGTTTGATACAATAATGTTTAGCTCAGGGTAAAGCAATGAGGTTAATCTCAGGGTATGCGTGGATATATATGAGAAGGATAGTTTTAATGACACTGGAATGCCCGTTTCGAACTGATTTAATGACTGCTTCTTTTTATCAGAACATCGAACTTGAAGTTGCCGACCAAGGATTACCAATATATCACTGTTCAGAGAACCTGGAGGTGGAATGCTCATTACTCGATAAACTTAATTCGTTCTTCACGTACATATGAACCGACAAATATCTTCTCCCACCACTTCTGGTCTGCCCTCGACCAAGACAGAAAAAGAGGACTGCCCTAATCGGCTGCACGCCTCGGACTACTGTCCACAGTTGCACGTGGGTGTATCACTTTCACTTTCTGGAAGCCCCTTATTCAACCAAAGATTCCCTTTGTGACCATTTTGTCATGCCATTTAGAAGGGTCCGAAGAATAGCCCATTCAACAAAGTCAAGTGTTACCCTTTAGAAATCTGCTAAGGACACTGTTTCTTACATTTCTTTTGTTATAACAACTCAACCAACTGCACCTGTTCGTCTCGTAACAAACATACAAGACTCCTTTGAAATCCATTACGATTCTTTGTATATTGCACCCCTTAATTTCGGTATCAATTTTCAATTAACAATGCCCCCCACCCCGCATGAAATATTTTAATTTTCGCAAAAGTGGTTCTTCAGGATTTTGATTAAAATACCGTATGCTTAAGATATCTTCAATCTTCCGAATGTTCTCAGAAGCTTTCCTCACTCCAGATACTTTCGATTAATTGACAAACTGCAAGAGATAAACAAAATCGTACTGTACAAAAATGTGTATCCCAATAATGCCGGCCCCTGTGGTATCTGAGTAGCGTATCTCCCTCACATCAAGAGCTCCAAAGTTCTAATTTCGCAACAGTGAGTATTCTGCATACTATTTTATGGGGTTTTCACATGTCCTAAACGATGAAAGTTGTATAACTAATTTCTAAGAACCCTGGAGTCATTGGAGTATGATTTCCCACTTTTCATTCATCATCTCATGCAAATTATGTTGGAGGATGTAAATAAAATATATCCAGTTAAAATGCACAACTATTATGTGTTTCAAATGGGAAGAGTTCTCGCTGTAGCGAATCAGATGCGTTAGAGCCTTCAGTGTTGCACCTCGTTATCCCCACTCTTTTTATACTTCCTCCCTCTCTTTCTTTCTCTCTCTCTCATTCACACACACACAGACACACACACACACACACACACACACACACACACACACACACACTTGCGAGTCTCCTTGGCGCTAAATGTAAAGGAACGCTAACTGAATTTTCCAAAGTTTTATAATAATTTACTTGTTTAAATAACAATTACAACATGGACATTCGCATATTACTCACATGTTTTAAGTATATAGTTTAATAATACTTATATTTTATGATTTTCTTATTTTTCTAATCCAACGAAAATGCCAGCGGTGCATCCATATGACTGTAAATGTTACTTATGTTTAGAGAAAATTCGTCACTTCATTGTCGTCTGAGTATTGCAAATTTATGATGATAGGTTCCAAAAATCCCGTCACGTGCTATTGCTTTCCAAAAGTCGTCTTCTTGTAGTTTATCTGATGTCTCACGCAGTTTTCCCAGTCTTGTTGTGTTCCTTGTCAATTTCTTCGTGAATAAGTCATTCAACTTCAGTCAGTTTAAAAATATTATTTCTGTTTGCAACATAATTTGAGCCCACATTAACTCAATTGGATTGTTCTGGCAGTGGTAAGGGGGAAGGTGGTTTATAATACCTCGTGTCTCGTTTCAATTGCAAGCTGATCCAGCTGATACACATTCCCTGGTTTTTAAACGGAAGAACAACTGAATAATGCTGTTTTGAACTTTCTAGAGTAAATAGAGATTACGAAACCATTCATAAACAAAGATATAATGTGACCAGACACGTTCTGCTAGGCCAGTAGGAAGTGTATTGTTTCCTTTCGTTGGAATTTAACAAACATGTTGGCTTATTCAAAGTAATTGTTTTAATACGTCATGTAAAACATTTACGTTTCAGTTCTGAGTAATTACAAATATACGTACAGGCATACATGCCAACCAATAATGATATTCATTACATTGCTTACGACGCGATGCATTGTTATAATATAACAGTACTTTATTTGTATTAGGAAAACTATATGAGCTAAATGATGGAGTTTTACTTTTCTATTAAATACATTACTCTCTATCTTCCTCATGGACCAGTTTTTGAAAAATCTGAATTTTTGTGTTAGCGCGGATAGTATTAAGAGATTAATTAGTTTGGTGCTCGTCACACACCACTTAGGCGAAATGACATACGACAACACCGCAGGACTCTGACTGGTTGCTCACCTAATCTCTGTTTCATATAACCTTGCCTCGCTGACATGTATCACTCCGCGTACAACTACCCTCCCCCTCACTCTAATTGGCTAATGCTTTCGCGCCATAGGCCATAGGCGGTGCCTTCCCGTCACATTTAAAACTGCAGTAAACGTCATAATAATTGCCAGGGAGATAGATAAAATCATACAAATAAGAATATGAAGGCATGCAAAAATACAAGTTTATAATGAAACTGAGCAAGTTGAAACTGAATGAACGAGCAATGAAACTGAAACAAGTTTATAATGAAAGGCCTTCTGCCTTTTTCACAGGGATTGTTTAACACCAGCACACATACCTTGCAAAAATGTTTGTCTTTCAGTCTGAAACACATAATAACGTCATATATGTTTTAGTGAAGTGATACTTTTATAAGAGATTCCTTCTTATTTTCCAAATACATCTTAAACGGATAGTCGTAAGCTTTTTGTTTTTATTTTATTTCACTTTGTTGTTATATTGTTTTGAATTCTTCTATTAGCCTGCATTCTTCTGTCTGTTTTTCTGTTAGGTACATATTTTGTAAATCGAATTAAAGTTAACTTTCAGTTAAGCTAGAAATTTGAAATTGTAAACACACTAAGAACCGGATGACATAGCAATATTAACTTCCTCTCAAGAAAATCTCACTTTCAAAGCTACCCTTTACATGGAAACGTTTTAAAACTAACTTTAACGTCAAACTAGAGGCTTTACACTATCAACATAACTCCGAACAGGATAAAAAGGTAATATTTAGTCGCTTTCAAGGCAATTCCTCCATCCCAAACTGTCCTTTACATGGAACAAAATTTCAAACATTTGTATTGAAACACCATTTTTTAAAATATTTTGATCGCAAACCTAATGTAATGTATGTAACTTTTCCGGGATTAGCGTGAAACGTCTTTTGAGCTTTAAATGTAGCACAGACCTGGATGAAAAACAGAGTCCCAGAAAAACTATTCAGTTTTACATATTTAAATGAAAAACAAAGTTTTTGGTACATCACTTTTTAAAACAGGCTAAAAAGTATAAAATCATTTCTTCTAGGCTTACGCACATCTATAACAGATTCATTGCCGCCAACATAATTTTCTGAACATTTTTGAACTTGTAGTTTAATTAAGCTATGATAATATTTGTAAAATTAAAAAAAAACTGTCACCATGAAATGGTTAACATGGAGTGAACGATCCTTTAAACAACCAGTTTTGCGGCCTTTCACGGGCTGCCGAAGCTGGCTGATGTGTCAGTGGTACGGGTAACAGGAAGATTGCAGTAAATTAAGTATCATTTGTCTGGTATGTGATTTATAATACCATGACATAAAAACTTTTAAAGAAAATTAATTTACTGACATATATGAGACAAGGAGATGTTATAAATATCGCCATAAGTTGTCCAAATACTTCTGAAACCCACAGAAGAAAAATATATCATTGCACTCTGAGATCCTTCAGAAAAATGGCAGAAATTTCTTGACTAATATTATTACTTTTAATTTTATCCAAGTTGTGGATTTATTTTGTTCCCTTTCTCTTTTAACGTTTCCCAGAGATAAAAAGGAGGTGTAAGAGATTAAATTGGGGAAACGAGGGTACCATGCGTTGTTAGTAATATCTCCATTTCGAAACACATCATGAACTTCTTCTAATGTGAAGCTAGTTATCTACGTCGTGGTTGAGTCCTCTTGAAAGGTTACAGAAGCACAATACACAGGTTTTGCACAAACCTCTTACTGTTAATCGGTTAGTGCAAAGAAAGTTGAACCTATTATTCTCTCACCAATAATAGCGCATCATTATTCTATTTTTTGAACAAGCAGGGTTTCCAGATTCATGAACAAAGGCAAAACCTTTTCATAGGGTCACCCGGTTTAGGTGCTTGTACTACAGTAATTTTATGGAGCCTCAACTTTAGCAATTACATAGCCCTTTGAACAGAGTTAAGAAAACTCCTATTTGCAAAAAAGTACATTGAACTTATTTTCTAGGAGACCTCTTCAGAGCATATCCAAAGCTGCACAGACCTTCTTCTGTGAGTACTGCACGTGCTTCTCTAGTTTCTGGTCGAGAATACTTACCGTTTAGCAGATTTATTCTTAGTCGATGAATTGAACATCAATTCGGAAGTGAATATAGGAAACTTATGAATTTTATATGAAACTACTCCTAGGAAACTAGATTAGGGTAGCTGTAAGAAAATCAATTCCTCACCTTCTCCGCTGACATAGCGGCACGACCTGCGGTTGCGTCAAGCATTGCTCACTCAGCAGTAAGAAGTGTAGGGAGTTGACAACCAATCAAGTGTAATTAGTTGGAACATCACAGTGCGGTTCCTAGCGTAGGGATACATGGAGGCTCGAGACTATCCAAGAAGATACAGATTTGTTGGTCCATATAAAGTCACTATTCAGCATTTGTGATATATATATATGACAAGTTACGAAGACTAACAGTATACTTTGGGGAAGGGTGTTGCTGACTGCCATGTCCCTTAGTATGCGCATCTACACCATCTTCCCCCAAACAGACACAGCTTGTGATTCTGTGCTACTAAATTGCTAAAGTTATTCAAAATTGCCTTCAAGTATGCTCTTCAATCAAGAGGATGTGTGCGATGATACGAAGTGGAGTACCCCCCTGCGGACCTCTAGCACTCGTGGTACCTCTGACGTTACTAGAGGAACCTCGGGCCGAACATTCGAGCCCCTCCCTGATAGGGAGTTCTTCGGTTTGGGTTGGACTCGAGGGGGCAGTGGTTCCCGATACCCGTGGGTGATCGGGTACGTCTCCGGACGGGGTTGAGCATTAATATTCCTGCGTACTAGCCAGCATAGCTAGTAGAAGCTGTGCTAGATCACCAGGTGGCCCCATATGACTTCGGTAGCCTTCCCATTTTGTAGTTAGCGCGCGTAAGTGGCGTATCCACTTCCATCCCGTCTTGAGTTCACAGGACCAGATGGGGAGCTAGTTAGTCTCTAGGTCTTGCGCTATGGAAAGCCCCACGGAGGCGCCGGGCGCCCTTTTGGGACAGCTCGCTAACTCCCTGGTCGTTAGAGGAATTGGAGTATCCAACAGGGTGGACCCAGGGTTAATAATTTCTCAGACTGGACCTGATTTCACCTTCGTGCTTATGAAGTATCCAAAGTAATTAGCATGTCTGCCTCATGTTCAAGAGGTCCCGAGTTCGAATGTCGGTCAGGATGAGTTATCGGGATAAGGTTTTTACGGGGTTTTCCCTTATCCTGGAAGACGAATGTCGGTTAACTCTAAGCTCCATGGACCCCGGGCTGATATGAGCATCATTTCACCCATTCCATTCATCGTCCGATATGTCTTAACGTTGGAGGACGTAAATTACAACAACAACGAATGTTATTGCAGCTCTGAGTAGCTTGTATCAATCCTTGTGTAACAGTTTATATCCAAAATCTGTGTGCGGCGCGCAAAGAGAAGGCTTTACTGCTTATTCTAGTAATTAGGGCAGATATTGCAATCAGAATTCTATAGGGAGATATCGCCCGAGAAAAAAAATTAGGCAAAATGACCAAAAGCCTGCGCACTCGTACTTGTATGTAGGTGTGCGTGTGTGATCGTACAACCAAACGAATAACTAAATCCGAGCATTCTGCAAGAGTACGTTATGTATTTTGAAGAACATTCCACCACCACAACCACCGCCACCACCGCAATTCTTGTCAAGGTTTAGGGTTTAACTCCGTGCTAAAACAATTCGTTTATTGAAACTGATTCATCCATCTAGTCCACGGCCATGTTTCCTTTAGGGATATAAAGCTGTTTGCTTCGGTAGTTTGTCAGACACGCTCATACCAGTTCTACTGTTAAACTATCTCATCCACCATACTTCTTTCCAGGCCCAATTCATTTATTTTATTTTCACCTCTTTCTGCGTCTCTGAGGGATACACCGTTTAACCTCATAAGTCTCACTTCTGAACTTTCGATTTTCTTTTCTCATTGTCCAAGTTTCACTACTTTATAGTAGCGCTGGTTTCGAAACTATGTTGGTAATTTGAAATTGACTTACTGTTTCATTGGGTTTCCCAAATAACTATGCATTCATTTATTGCATTGTATTTTCTTACTTTCTTTTCTAAATCTTGATTCAAATGCTAAACAAATAGGTCAAATCTGAGGTGCTTAAAATTATTTGCTTGTTCTGTTATTTTATTATTTATCGCGATTTTTGTTCTTCTGCCATGCTCTCCTTGCATAGCTTTGTTCTTAGTGCGTGAGATTTTCCCATTAAAGGTTTTCACAACCCATTCAATTTTGTTGCGTTTTCCTGTATATCATTTTCGGAGTCAGCTGTCTTTACATAATAATCAGCAAAAAGCATTATATTTATTTATTTATATGATTGTAATTTCTTTTGCTCTTTTTAAATAATTACATCAACAGAACTACAAATATAATAATTTAATTGGTAAACCATATTTTATTGCACATGTTTTCATTAATGTAATTTGTTAAAGCTACAGCAGTTACAGTTTGGAATATTAATATCTTTTGCAGAAGAACTGGTACATCATTTTTATGTTGTTTGGATTGGAAACAGCTGCAGTTGTTGGAGGAATCTCTTGAGGCAGTTTTCCAGTCCTATTCTAAAGAATTAATTTCACTACATGCTTAAGCAACTAGAATGATTTCCATTCTTCATGGCATTTAATTTTACTATGATCATTAAATTAATCTGTGAAAGCCCACTGCTTTAGAATACCTATACCAGCTTCCGTAGTAAATAACAAACATGATAACTAGAGCCCACACTTCTAAGCAAAATGGTTATAAATACGTTTTAACTGAAATACGGTCTTTGCTTGCTTATTGTATGCTTTTAAATTAAAATAGCTTATTTTAACCAAATCATATTAATTTAAAAGTAAATTTTAACTCCTAGCCTAATTTTAGCTTTAGGGTGTTTACATCGTCTCGCTGTAAGAGTTGGAGCCGATATAAAAACGTGAATCTTCTTGCCTCAAGCGCAAAGAAAGTGTTTGTACTGTCGCCGATTAAAATAATAAATAAACCCTGGCGTGACAGCCCTAAGACGGCCAACGCCTACCAACCCGACAGCCGGTCTCGGCTCACTTACGCACGGTAGAGGTCGACGATCATCCAACCGATACGAGGAGGAGATGTGGTAGGCATCTTGTCATCCCCCAGCCAGAACGTTGGTTTTCGTGACCAGAGCCACATACTTGTAAGCTCCTCACTTTCCTCGCGATGCTGAGTGGGCACCGGTCCTACACCCGGGACTTAAAATCCGCAACCCAAGGGTGGGAACGAACCCGGACCACTTTAGTGTTACCGATTAGAGTTAAAAAATTTCATAAAATCCTTCCAAATTTGTCGTTACCTCCTCAGTCAGTTTTAACTCGATCGGGTTCTTGGTTAAAGGCTGTGTCATGCTACACAAAACATTTCAAAGAAGTAAAACCATTGCTATCCTCCTTAGATGCAGAAGATGCAAGCAACGTTGCCACAGTACAAGAATGTTTTGCTAATATTGGCATTCAAAATAAGATAGAGTACATCCATAACCGCTTCAACAAAAGAACCTGCTATTATAATACAGTTGGAAGACCGAAATAATACCTTGGAGCATTCATTTTCTTTCATAGATGAAAATTCAGAAACGTTTTCTTCAGAGACTCGCGGTATTATGAAAAATGCCTTTGAGAAACTCAGATATTAACGAAAAATCCTGGTTACGAAACACTGTGTAAAAGTTCTTCAAAACTTTCTGGTACAGAAAAGTATATCGAAGAGAAATTTATTCATAAACATCTGTGGTGCTTTTCGCATGTTGCAGTAACGTCATGTTTTTGAAAAATCCTTTCTACAGTATAAAAATTCTTCATTAAAAATGCAGGAACATCCCTCAAGAAAATATCAAGATAACTCTCTCGTGCACTGTAACAAGCGTGAGCAAGGTAAACATTCTACCAAACAATACGTTATTTGCTTATTTTTGGTGCTTATGTTTTCATTATTCGTGCTTTGCTTGGTTATTTCATCATTTGATTGTGCTTACAAATTTGGGCCCTAGCGATAACATTGGAGTACCATAAAATTATATCATACCGGGTTTCCCATTTCTATTAAGAAAAGCAGCTTTACTTTAAAAGCTTTACTTCTAACGTCAGCTGTATAAAAAGGGCGTAAAACGTTACTCAGTGACTATCATATCAATTAAGTAATTTAACCTTTTGCAATCAATTCAACTAATTGCTCTGCCGCGACGTGGCTGAGTGGTTAGACCACTCGACTCTCATCAAGGCGACCCGGGTTTAATTCCAGGCGACCGCAAAGTGAGATTTGTGGTGGACAACATGACGCTGGAGCGGGTTTACTCCAGGATCTCCGGTTTCCTCCGCCATCTCACTGCTCCGCAGCCATCACTGCTCAATCTTCATCTCATGTATCATCACTGTCACCGCCTGCGGTGCCGCATGTAGTAAAAGCGGGCGTTAAACACTGCACACAACTACTTGGTATTTACGTATGTGCACTACTTTATAAGATAACAATGCACTCAAGCAGCCTCAAATAATAATAATAATAATAATAATAATAATAATAATAATAATAATAATAATAATAATAATAATAATAATAATAATAATAATAATAATAATAATAATAATAATAATAATAATAATAATAATAATAATAATAATAATAATAATAATAATAATAATAATAATAATAATAATAATAATAATAATAATAATAATAATAATAATAATAATGATAATAATGATAATAATGATAATAATGATAATAATGATAATAATGATAATAATGATAATAATGATAATAATGATAATAATGATAATAATGATAATAATGATAATAATGATAATAATGATAATAATGATAATAATGATAATAATGATAATAATGATAATAATGATAATAATGATAATAATGATAATAATGATAATAATGATAATAATGATAATAATGATAATAATGATAATAATGATAATAATGATAATAATGATAATAATGATAATAATAATAATAATAATAATAATAATAATAATAATAATAATAATAATAATAATAATAATAATAATAATAATAATAATAATAATAATAATAATAATAATAATAATAATAATAATAATAATAATAATAATAATAATAATAATAATAATAATAATAATAATAATAATAATAATAATAATAATAATAATAATAATAATAATCATAATAATAATAATAATAATAATCATAATAATAATATCATAATAATAATATCATAATCATAATCATAATAATCATAATCATAATAATCATAATCATAATAATCATAATCATAATAATCATAATCATAATAATCATAATCATAATCATCATAATCATAATCATCATAATCATAATCATAATAATCATAATCATAATAATCATAATCATAATAATCATAATCATAATCATAATCATAATCATAATCATAATCATAATCATAATCATAATCATAATCATAATCATAATCATAATCATAATCATAATCATAATCATAATCATAATCATAATCATAATCATAATAATAATAATAATAATAATAATAATAATAATAATAATCATAATAATCATGATAATCATGATAATCATGATAATCATAATGATCATGATAATGATCATGATAATGATCATGATCATGATAATGATCATGATAATGATCATGATAATGATCATGATAATGATCATGATAATGATCATGATAATGATAATGATAATGATAATGATAATGATAATGATAATGATAATGATAATGATAATGATGATGATGATGATAATAATAATAATAATGATAGTAATAATAATGATAGTAATAATAATAATGATAATGATAATGATGGTGATAATGATGGTGATGGTGATAATACAGACAGAAATATCAGTACATGAATGAAACAAAACTTTAATCCAGTCATTCACTATTTACGTATGACACTACAGTTTTATAAAATGCACTCAAATGAGTGTCATTTAATTGTTAGAGAAATGAGGATATTAAGTTTTGAAAAGGAAAGGAAGAAGTTGAAACCGCTGATACAAATCAAATAAAACTAGCTGTCGAGAGGACTTAAAAGTGAATTCACAGTAGCATAGAATAATTTTGGAAACCAAAATATACCTCGAGTGGTCACCATCTGGAAGCAGGAAGTTCGAGAGTATCAGGAAGTCCATTGTAGTCCGAATGATGAATCGATCCACTGTCCCGGAAGGAAAAGAGCCTAATCATGAAGGATGGCGATTGGAAAACCAGATAACTATCGAGTAACGGCCTTTCTCATTGTGATACTTATCCCGTGATTGTTAACAATCATGTGTACTTCGACGATTGAGGAGAAGTGAAGCCATATGTGTGTTACCTTTTTGGATTGTATAAGAAATTTTAAACATCAAATTTAAATAAACCAAAACTTTAATTTTCTCTACTACAGGCCTGCAGTAAGTAGGGTAAGTATTGCACCAAAAAAATCTAAAACTGAGAGTTTAGCAGAAATATACGTTTTGAGCTAACTGAATGCAGTTCCCTTACATTCGCAGATGACCAGGTTATTATTTGTAAATCAGAAAACGATTTTCAGAAAGCAATACACGAGCTAATCAAAATTTTAAAGGAGTTTAATATTAATATATCTCCAAATAAAGGTAAAGTGATGGCTTTTAAAGGTAAAGAGAGTATTAGATCAAAAATTGTAATAGAAAATAATAATATAGAACAGGTCTTTGGGTACAACGACAGCACTGTATGATGGCGCAAGGGCGACATCAGTGAAGTGTCAACTCCGAGTGGCAGTATAATGCAAGTGGAGGGTGCTGTTGGGGATGAAGAAGAAATCAGCATGACGCGCAGCAGCGCTAAGTTGGACAGGTTCTGTTTTGAAAGGAAGGGCCCAGTATATGGTAAATCTTTGGTGGTGTTATTCTGGAATTGTGAGGGTTTGTGTGTTGAGCTGAGTAGTGGTGAAATTAAGCCGTTATTAAATGTGGCAGGCATACGTGCTGTTATATATTGTCACAGAAGGGTATGAGTATTACTGTCAAGTAGAAAAAGAAGCAGTTAGAAAAGGAGAGCAATAGGGGGCTGGGGGTTTTCAGGTTAAGGTAGTGGAGCAACCGTTTGATGTTAATCTGAATTTTATGAACCCAAATTATATCTGTAAATTAAATCAGCTCATAGAGATAATGTGTAATAAATATCCCGATGTAAAATCGTTTTATTTGGGGACCTTAATGGCAGGACAGGGTGTGAAGAACCTCAAATAAGAGCTGTGAAACATCATTCTGTAATACAAGAAATAGAGAAGTGACAAAGTAGTGATAAAGCGCTAACAAAGAAGGTAGAAAATTACAGTAATTTTGTGAAGATACAAATAACGTTTTTAGCGAGACAAATAATTGTTGGAGATCATTTTACAATTATGTAAAAAGACGCAGGGGAAATAAATAGAGCATACCAGATTTTAACGTTAATGGGATAGATGTATTAAGTGTTAGGGGCAAAGCTAATATATTAAATTCGCATTTTGTATCGGTTTTTCTTAATTCCGACGATAGTTCCAAACAGGAAATTGGGGAGAGTGGAGAAACGATTTTTCAAATAATGGCGCCCAAATTACGCAAAAGGATTAAGATGCTGCAAAACCGAAAATCAAGGGGACCAGATAATATACCTACTGAAATATTAAAGCTTGGGGGTGAAGCCATGATTCCCTATCTAATGCTCTTGTTCAACATGTCAATTAACAACTGTGCCTTACCGGAAGACTGGAAAACAGCTATTATAGTTCCGATTTATAAAGGGGGTAATAAAACAGAAATAAATAATTATCGGCCAGTTAGTCTAACTTCAGTAGTATGTAAATTAATGGAGCATTTAATTGCAGAATATATACGAGAGGATTTAGAAAATAAAAAGTGATTTAATGAAGCGCAACATGGATTTAGACCTGGGTATTCGTGCGAAAGTCAAATTACTTCATTATTTCAAGATTTGGCAGATGAGGTAGATGCAGGGGGAAGAACTGATGCAGTGGTAATTGACTTTTCTAAAGCTTTTGATGTAGTGCCACATAGTTTACTTATTTGTAAGCTAGCTAATACAGGAATTGACAAACGCGTAGTATTATGGGTTAAACATTTTTTGAGAGGGAGAACGCAAAAAGTTAAAGTAGGTAAAGAGCTGTCCGATAGTGGAACTGTAAGTTCGGGTGTGCCGCAAGGCTCAGTACTAGGGCCTTTACTGTTTCTCATTTTTGTTAATGACATTGCTGTTAATATTAACTGCCAGATAAGGTTGTTTGCAGACGATTGTATAATTTATAATAAAATTCGGAATACAGTGCATGAAACCGCTCTTCAGGATGATTTAAATTAAATCTGTAATTGGGCTGCGGCTAACAAAATGTAAATTAATGCTAAGAAAAGTAAGTCCATTGTTTTCAGTAGAACTAAGGGCAAAATTATTGTTAACTATCACATGGGAGGGGTGCAAATTCCACAGGTGGACAGCAGCAAATACTTGGGAGTGTACCTGACAAGTAATGCTGGATGGGACGAACAAGTAAATTCCACACCTAGGAATGCGTGGAAGGCATTACATTTCGTAATGAAAATATTGAAAAAGGGGAGCGCTAGGTCCAGGGAAATTGCCTACAAGGCCTTAGTGCGGCCGGTTATGGAATATGGAGTAGCATGCTGGGACCCGTATAGAGGTAACCAAATCGATCCGTTAGAAAAAAATACAGAAGAGGGCAATAAAATTCATAAAAAGAGGCAAGTATTTTGGGCCTATAAAAGGAGATGAGACTAAATGGGAGGAATTAAGAATTAGGCGTAAAAAACATAGGTTGGTAGCATTATTCAAAGCTAATGCTGGTGTAAAGGCATGGGTGGACGTTAGTGTAAGGTTAGATAATCCGGATTATTATGGACGAAACGATCATAGGTATAAAATTAAGGGTAGAAGATGCAGAACCGACGTAGGAAGATTTTCTTTTGTTAATAGAACCATTGAAGAATGGAATGAATTGCCTGTAGCAGTCTTTCAGGGCTGTCCCCTCTCGCTGAAGAAATTTAGAAAAAGTCTAGATGGTTTATAGTTTAACTTTTGAATTATAATGGTATATAATATGTAAATAGAGAAGTAATTAGACATGTTTTAAGTGACTAAAGTAAAATAATATCATGTTTGTATTGTTTACTGTGTTATTGTTGTAAATTTAGTATTTGTAATTTGATCTGTATTCTTAACTCTGCCACCGGGTAGTACCCAATTGCAGTGAATAAATACATACATACATACATACATACATACATACATACATACATACATACATACATACATACATACATACATACATACATACATACATACATACATACATACATACATACATACATACATACATACATACATACATACATACATACATACATACATACATACATACATACATACATACATACATACATACATACATACATACATACATACATACATACATACATACATACATACATACATACATACATACATACATACATACATACATACATACATACATACATACATACATACATACATACATACATACATACATACATACATACATACATACATACATACATACATACATACATACATACATACATACATACATACATACATACATACATACATACATACATACATACATACATACATACATACATACATACATACATACATACATACATACATACATACATACATACATACATACATACATACATACATACATACATACATACATACATACATACATACATACATACATACATACATACATACATACATACATACATACATACATACATACATACATACATACATACATACATACATACATACATACATACATACATACATACATACATACATACATACATACATACATACATACATACATACATACATACATACATACATACATACATACATACATACATACATACATACATACATACATACATACATACATACATACATACATACATACATACATACATACATACATACATACATACATACATACATACATACATACATACATACATACATACATACATACATACATACATACATACATACATACATACATACATACATACATACATACATACATACATACATACATACATACATACATACATACATACATACATACATATGCTAGGGGAATCTATCAAAAGAGCAAGGAGAAATGGTATCGCGAAATAAAAGTAATAGGAATTACGTTAAGGTCCAAAACACATAAATAACCACGGTGTTGAAATGTATTGCGGAGTAAGGGATAAAATAGCAACTCAAGCAATGTGTAAGTAAATCAAATTGTAAATACTTTTTGTATAAATTGTCTGGAAATAAATAAATAAATGAATGGGTGGGTGGATGGATGGATGGGTGGATGGATGGATGGATGGATGGGTGGATGGGTGGATGGGTGGATGGGTGGATGGATGGATGGATGGATGGATGGATGGATGGATGGATGGATGGACGGACGGACGGACGGACGGACGGACGGACGGACGGATAAATACATAAATAAAAAATACGTACTACATTCATACAGTCAAAAACATTTAAGTATATAATTGGAACAATAAAGAGAAGTCTAAAAAATAAAGCAAGTAAAGATACCATTCTAAAATTTTAAAAAGTAATGTCAGTACGTAAAATACTATATGGCAGCGAATTATGGGTTATAACTGAAGAAGATAAAAGAAAACTTTTGGCAAATGAAATGAAATTTCCAAGAAGCATTACGGGATATAGAAAAATCGACCACAAACGAAATGAAGAACTAGAGATATTCGACCTGAATGACAGAGTTCAAGAATATAGGAGTAAACGGGTAACCTATGTACAAAACATTGAAAAAGAAAGATTATCTCTCTATTTTATAAACTAGACCAGTAGGAAAGAGGAGAATGGGAAGACCAAGAAAACGGTGGAACTATAAAAATAAATTATGTAGACTGCAACAGGCAGTAATGCCTAAAGCATGAAGGAAGATGATTAATGATGATGATGATGATGATGATGATGATGATGATGATGATGATGATGATGAATGCAGAGGAAAAATTAGAAGAAAGCTTGCCTATGAATGGGAAATGCAAAAATAAAATATCCGTTAAATTACAAAGTTGATAAGTTGCTATTTAAGTTTATCATGTTCCAAGACGATGTGACGAAGGCTTTTCAGGAAATTCTCCCACCGAATCCTACCCTATGCATAAAGAAATTCAAACTCTTTTAAAAATGGCTCTAACTTTTTTATTAAAATGGCATATATTTCAGAACAGTTCATGACAAATGAAGTACATATCTTCAGCAATAGTGCTGAAACAAAGCACAGCCTCAGAGAAGCGCTACAGTATTATGAAGCATGGTGCAAATTATTTCCTAAGGGAAAAGGGGTGGAGGTCCATAATGGTAACCTCAAAAGGAATTCTTATAGATGAGTAACAGGAAGACTGTTATCTTGTTCAAAGTTGGCAAACGCAATTAAGATAACTTGCAACACTTCAGCAATTTGATCAGTAGACTCCAGAGAACAACTTGTGATCTCGGTCATGCCTTGGAACACTGCACAAAGGGAGAGTTATGTCAGCATAAGCCTCTGAGAGATTATGCAAATTTTGAGTGTTATGACGTTAGTTAGGGTACTTTTAAGAATTTTCATAATGCATCTTTGGCCTAGTATATTGATTTTGAACGCCATATTTGTTATAGGTACTTCTGGATTTTCTTAAACACTGAAGACAAATACAGTGATGTATTTTCATCAGCTGCACTTTGCGCCTGCAACTCCTCTCCGCTATATGTGGATCTGGAGCACGATTCGGAAGTATATCATTGAATATAAGGAGCGTCCAGAAAGTAAGTTCTGTTTCAATTTATCTCCACTGCAGCGTGGCGATCGCAGTTCCGCACATGCGCAGTAGACGCTCTGTATCAAGGAAAAGAAACGTGCGCCATTGTGAGATCGCTGTCAGCCACATACGCTTTGTCGTACCTTGTCGGTGTTGATTGAAAATACCGCCGCTTGTGAAATCAGATCTGTAATTCGTTTTCTGAATGCTAGTGAAACCAATTGAAATTTATCGGCAAATTTGCGATGTCAAAAGGTGTTGAGTTTCTTCATGACAACGCACGACCACACACTGCAAATGCGACGAAACACATCCTATAGGGATTTAGCTGGGACGAGTTTGACCACCACCCGTGCAGCCCTGACCTCGCTCCTGGCGACTTTCATCTGTTCTTGCATCTCAGATCTTTCCTTGGCGGTCAACACTTCAACAATGACGAAGAGCTGAAAGAAAATGTTTCCAACTGGTTGAAGACACAGACGGCAAATTTCTATGAAGAAGGTATACAAAAACTTCTACCTCGCTATGACAAATGCCTGCAAAATTTCGGCAATTATGTGGAAAAGTAGTTTAAGAGTTGTAGAATTTTGTGCAATAATTAATTTTTCTGTATTCCTACACAATTTAATTTTATTACCACACAGAACTTACTTTCTGGACGCACCTCGTATATTTATGCCAGTCTCACGAGGATATTGTTGATTATCATCATAACCATCATTAAAAAAAAGAATGCTTTTCTTTGCACTTAGTATCAGATAAACTATTATTTAACGCACAGGTATGAATGAACATATATCAATTTACGAGGGCCATCCAGAAAGTAGCAGACGTTTTGTCCTATCGTGGCGATGGGTGAGGCTAGAGCTGCCATCTTGCTGTCAGAAAGTTCTTACGCTCAGTACGCATCCAGCTGTTGTAGCGTGAGGACTGTGCGTTCCTTATTTGGCACTCTGTGTGTCGTCAAAATGTGCCCTTCAATAGAAAATCCCGAACCTGTGAATTGCGGTTGTGATTCGATTTTTGTTGGCTAAACAACAGGCCAATTGAAATTTATCGTTGGCTTTGTGATGTTTACGGGCAGGGGATATGCAGTGATAGCCGAGTGAGGTAAGTGTGCATTGATTTTAAAAATGGCCACACCAATGTTCCTGACGAGGACCGCAGTGGTAGGCCTAGCCTTGAGACTGATGACCTGGCAATGCAAATCAAGGACAAAGTTCGTGAAAGACGCCGTTTCACGATTACAGAACTGTCGGAACATTTCCCACAAATTTTACGGAGTTTAGTGCTTCAAATTGTGGTGGAGACGCTTGGTTACCACAGACTGGCTGCAACACTGACCTTTCTCCAAGAATACAGCACAAATGGTAATGCAGTTCTGGATCGTGTCGTAAACGGGGACGAGACTTGGGTGAAGTATTTCATCTGTGAAACAAAACAGCAGTCCATGTAATGCGAGCACACACATTCTCCCAAGAAGCCACGAAAGTGTTTGTAAACGCTGTCAGCAAGAAAGATCATGGTTACTGTGTTTTGGGACTCCAAGGGAATGTTTCTCGTTGATTTTCTGGAACGTGGAACAACAATAAAATGAGAAAGGTATTGTGAAATACTTAGAAAGTTACGGCGCCCCATACATAATAAGCGTCGGAGAAAACTTAGCACCAAGGTGTTGTTTTTTCACGACAACGCACGTCCACACATGGTCAATCGTATCTGGGTACTCTTGGATAATTTTGGATCGGAGGTGCTTGACCATCCACCATGCAGCCCGGATTTGGCGCCGAGCGATTACTACCTCTTCCCAGCGATGAAAAATTGCCGAGTTCGAATCTCGGTTAGGATGAGTTACCTGGATAATATTTTCTTGGTGTTTTCCCTTATCCTGAAAGATGAATGTCGGGTAACTCTAAACTGCATGGACCCCGGACTCATTTGAGCATAATTTCACAATTCATTCATCGTCCGATATGATTTAACATTGGAGGACGTAAATAAAAAGAATCTTAGGTGGCAGATTTCTACAGAGACGGTATTGAAAAACTTGTGCCACGGTATAATAAATGTCTCGCTTTGAATGACAATTATGTATAAAAGTAGCTTAAGAGTGTAGCTTTCAAATGTATATAACAAACTTGGAGTTTTTCAATTTGTGGATTGATTGTTTCAAATCGTATGTTACTTTCTGGACAGCTTCGTACAATGGGCCTAGTGTGCCCATGATATAGTTTGTAGCCAAATTTTGACGGATTCTTTAACAGTAGGTATTAAATAGTTATGTACAATCGACAGTAACTCTGAAACGCTTTTAGGTGTAACTGTTTAGTTAAACTTGGTTGCCCTTTTGGTTCATTTTAAATACATGTTCTTTAAATTATTCTGTTTTATGTGTTTTATATATTCAGAACTTTATGGTTAGAGTTGGTTGTGTGGTTTATGTTTCAATGGTTTTAAATAAAAAGAAAAATAGTGCAACTATATTTAATTCAAGAAGAAAAAATATAATCAGTACTTAGGTAAATATAGTACAATTTGGAAATTAATTATTCTTTTCACACTGTCCGTGTGTAGGCTAAATTGTGGAAAAGTAGAGTCAGACTGAAAAATTCAATGCCATAGCCGGGATTTGAACCACGGATCTTCTGGTTTCCGTCCAGCCGCACTACCATTGTGCTACTATGGCCAACGTGCCGATATGACATTAAATTCTCCAACTGACTCGTATTTTCCCGGTAAACCACTTAGGAGTTCTCATAAACACATGAGACAACTACCTTAATGGCGACTTACTACTTGTAAGTACTTTAAGGCCCAGGTTTTATATAGTAAACCACTATTAGGTTAATTAATGGAAATTAATTATTCTTTTCACACTGGCCGTGTGTAGGCTAAATTGTGGAAACGTGGAGTCAGACTGAAAAATTCAATGCCATAGCTGGGATTTGACTCTACGTTTCCACAATTTAGCCTACACACGGCCAGTGTGAACAGAATAATTAATTTCCATTAATTAACCTAATAGTGGTTAACTATAAAAAACCCGGGCCTTAAAGTACTCACATGTAGTAAGTCGCCATTAAGGTAGTTGTCTCATGTGTTTATGAGAACTCCTAAGTGGTTTACCGGGAAAATACGAGTCAGTTGGAGAACTTAATGTCATATCGGCACGTTGGCCATAGTAGCACAATGGTAGTGCGGCTGGTCGGAAACCAGAAGATCCGTGGTTCAAAACCCGGCTATGGCATTGAATTTTTCAGTCTGACTCTACGTTTCCATTGTACAATTTGGTGCGAGAAGAAGAAACGAAAGCACGCCTTCACGAGCTATCATTCCAACCTGACCCAATAAAATTTAACTTCAAATTACTTAAGTAAACTTAGACTAACGAAAGTCGCTTTTCAAAATAAAGGTAATCAATTAAATAGCGATAACAAATACTTAGTACAACATGTATATATTCCGTGAATGCCAGAATAATTAACTCCGAGTTCACTCACATTCTAATTTAATGTATATTAATCCTAAAATATCAAAAGCTTTTGTCATTTCACAACAAAGGAAAAGTACGCTAAGTTTAAGCTCATGGGCTCATAGCTGACATATCTGCAATACAATATATATGTCAGTGATCGTTTATTAGTTGATACACTACAGTCAACTTTAAGCTAATTGCTAGGAACATAATTTACCAGGATTTCGTTTGTATGGAGTTCTTTTACATGCGAGTGAATCTACCGACATGGATTGTTTGTTGCCTTTAGGTCAGAAAATGTAGTTAGGAACCGGTGTATATAACTTTTAACACTGATTACAGTCAATTTGTTCAGGTTGGGCCGGTTAGAAGCATACGTGAAACCAAATGTAATCCAGAAGTATTTTGTCTTCATTTTGGGGGGGGGGGGAGAACTGCGCCCAGTACCGCACACTTAAGTGTTTTTCAAAATTTAAAGAAAATGCAATGCAGAACAAGTAGCGTGTTACTATTATCATGAAGCTAATAACATACAGAAAGAGCATTAGTAATGAACATTTATGAACACGAGTCACGTTGAGTTTTAATAGCTAAAGTAAATATTGGTGATAACTGCGCATCTCACAAAGTGTTTCCCAGTACCGGACAGACGTAAATAAACACATACTGTTAAATAAAGGAAGAGGAAGTGCATAATAAATCACAAGATAATTATCCTTATTCTAATTATTGTATTTTTGAGACAACAGCAGAGGACGTTAACATGATAATATATTTTTCAAAACGTTCTTTAGAGATTATCACAACGAAATAAAAATGTCTTAGAACTGATGAAATATTTTTTTAAACACAGTGATCGCATCTATCAAAATCAATGTTCTCTTGCCCTGTACATTCAGTATGTGTCCAACCCTTGCAGGCTCCACTAATTACACTGAACTCAAGCCTCGTCTGTAAGAACACTTCAATCAACACTGGTTTTGGTACCAAATTTAATTTTCTTTTACTCTTCTACAGCTCTCTGCTATTTCCAGTTTCTTTTGGCACAGAGTTAGAGCTAGGTTCGCTATTTATAGTTTTATTAATGTTAGTCTTACGTCCCTTTGCTATTGGTTTGTTCTTCTGCTTTTGTACCTTTTCCTGTAACATCAACTTATACAGAGTCAATGATAATGCTTCAGCAATATGTATTGCTACTACCATTCTCACTGATCTTTCTATCACATTCTTTATTGTTTGTTTCATATTTTCTTCTAACCATTTTCCATCCTTTTGGCCTCCATGTTGACAGAATGCACACAAATAAAACTTAATCGAAAGTCAGTGCAAGTTCAGGGGATAAAAATATACCCTTTTTTTGGCCTTCGGTAAAATCCCATATGGCCATCGTGGGGAAAAATTAGAAACATGATGTAAGGAAAATTAAGAGGATGGGAGGAGACTAGATCTGTAGATCACTTTCTTTAAGAAATTGTAGAAGAGCTTGGTATACAAGTTTGTGGCATAACTGTAATATGGTGTTGACGCTAGCGGGAAAAGGAACAGACTGCTGAAGTAGGCGGCGGAGCAAGGAAGAACGGTGGGCTCGGTAGCGAGAGCAACTGAGCAGGAGATGATTGAGGTCAGCGGCTTCGCCTGGATCATCAGGACATACAGGGGAATCGATGAGACGTAGTCGGTGTAGATGCGCAGGGTAACATCCATGTCCAAGTCGCATTCTAATAATGGAGGTGAGATGTCGATGTACAATCCTGAAGCTGGAGAACCTAGGGGTCGTGGATAGATGCGTCTGAACGGCGGCGTAGTGTTTGCCTTTGATGGACTGCGAACGAATCCAGGCGTCATTCCAGCGACAATAGGCGTCACGATGAAGGACCGGGAAGAAATCCGTGTAGGGCAGTTGGATGCCTTGGAAGGTGCCTTGGGTGAGTCCCTCTTTTGCCAGGCGATCGGCGACTTCATTGTATCGAATTCCGACATGCCCTCTGATCCAAAGGAAGTGAATTTGATGTCCAGCTATGGGAGCGTTGTTCACCAACGTCAGCATCTCGTAAAGATAACAGTGCATATCTCTCGTCCAGCGGGGAGATGAGAGTCTCTGCAGCATACTCTGCGCATCGGTTAAGATCAGCAGTTTGGGGAAGCCCTGAGAAATCCCATATTGCAAAGCGTCACGATTGGCCAGAACCTCCGCAGTGTAGCTGGAAGCCTCCATAGGTAGGTGGTATCGAGCCAGGGCATTAGAAGAAGGACAAACGTATGCATAACCTACTCCATCAGCAGATTTAGAACCGTCGGTGTAAATCGTGGTGAAATCTGGCCATGTAACCCGCAAGAACTGAGAGAGGGCGACGTTCACGTCAGGGCTCCGAATGATGTGATCAGGAAGATAATGCACCGAAACATTCAAGAAGTGTAAGTCATATGGATATTGAAACGCCGGAAGAGAGGGACTTTTCAAAATTAAGGGAAAAGCGTGGTATAGATACCGAAAACCCAGTAAGAGTAAGGGCAATCGTCGTACAGCAGGAAAATCCACGTTGGGATAATTACCAGCAAGATACTGCAACGTCCGCAATACTGGGTGGGCGTCGACGGAGAAAACTCGTAATAGAAAGCGCTGGGTTAAGAGCTGTCGACGGATCTCCAATGGTTGTTCTGAGGCCTCAACCAAAAGTACATTCGTCGGTGTAGAAAGCATAGCACCCAGGCAAAATCTAAGAGCACGGTACTGAGCAATATCCAACTTGCTCAAGACCGATGTGGAAGCAGAGCCAAAGAAGATACAGCCATAGACCAGCACCGACCGAATTAGGGAACGATATAGCAGAAGTAATATGGAAGCGTCCCCGCCCCACCATGAATGAGCGATACTACGTAGAACATTAAGAGTTGCACCGATTTTGGAAATGAGATGCTGGATGTGACGACTCCATGAAAGGCGACTATACAAATAGATACCCAAAAATTTTGCGGAAGATGCAAGGGTAAAAGTAAAAGGTCCCAAGGGGATAACGCCATCAGGAAATGTCCGTCGTTTCCTAGTAAACACTACGACTGTAGACTGTAGACACACGGATATAATCCGTGTTCAGAGGCACAGGTTTGTAAATCGGTGGCTGCATCACTAAGCCACAGGCGAGTAATCCAAAAACTAGAGGACCGAGCGTACAAACAGATATCATCGGCGTACTGGAGAACTCGAATGTGAGGACTCAAAATCGCTCTCTGGGGCAATCCTCGAACTACTATTGTAGGGCCGAAGAAGGAGTTATCAGGAGAACGGATATAGATGAGGCGATGTCGGAGAAGATTTAAAATGCCAGAGCAGTACCGAGGAGGAAGACCCAGTGCTTGCAGCTTCCCAAGCAAAACTGGCAGTAAAACACTGTCGTAGGCGCCGGAAATGTCCAAAAAGATGGCTGTCAGATATCCTTGTTCCAAATAGGTACGCTCGATGTCAGTAGTCAGGATGCTGAGACTATCCAAAGTACTCCGGGTTTTGCGGAAACCATATTGGGACATGGGTAATAATCTCCGGGATTCCAGCCACCATTCAAGTCGTTGTTTAAGCAAGCGTTCAAAGGTCTTGGCGATACAGGAAGACAAAGCGATCGGGCGATAAGAGGTACCAAAGCTAGGGTCCTTCCCCGGCTTCAAGATAGGTACAATGATCTGTTTAGTCCAACTCTCGGGGAAGACGCCGGAGGCCCAAAGGTCGTTGAATAGTTCCAAAAAATCATCTTCGCACGAGGAGGAAGGTGGGTGAGCATGCTATAAGATATCTGATCATAACCCGTAGCTGAATTCGACGACGACTTCAGCACACTTTGGAGTTCAGACATGGAAAATGCTGACATCAAAGCGTAGTGCGAGTCCCCGGAAGAAGAGAGACCGGTAGGTGCTGGTGGTGATGTCACGGATGGCGGAGCAATGTGATCTGCAAATTCAGCGATCCAATCCCTCAGAGGGCGGGTAGGAACTGGCTTCTTCCTCAATTTGTTAATAAACCTCCAAATCTGAGAAAGTGGGGTGGTGTTAGAGAGTTTGGCACAAAAGGTCTTCCAGCACTCCTTTTTTCACTGTCGTAAAAAACGTTTCGCCTCCGCTGCGGCCCGTTTATAGGCCAGAAAATTGTCCCATTTAGAGTTGTGCCGGTAGGTACTGAGCGGCAATTTCCTCTTCGCAACATAACGACTGCATTCTGCATTCCACCAAGGAGAGGGTACACCACGGTATGTAAGAACCGGTCGTTTCTCTGGGATGGAAAGCAAAGCCGCACTATTGATACACTGTAGAAAGATGTCGTAACGTTCCAATGGAGGACGATCATTGGGAATTTTAGAAACAGTGGCTTCGAGAATACGTTCGTACTTGACCCAATTGGCATGCCGTAAGTTCCATCTGGTCGAAGGCCGGTGGACCACAGAAACGTGCGGAAGAATAGTCGAAATCTCCAGCGGGAAATGATCGGAGACCATTGTAAATGGTAGAACCCTCCAGTGGAGTTCAGCAGATAGGGAAGGGGAGCAGAGCGTCAAGTCAATCGCTGACGGTCGGTGTCCGGGCCGAGTGAGCAGGGTGGAAGACCCATCGTTGAGAAGAACCAAACCAGAGTCCTCGATGAAGTCCAAAAGTGTTCTGCCAGCAGCGTCGGTCAGGTTACAACCCCATGTGGTATTATGAGCATTAAAATCACTTCCGAGTAAAATGGGGGCTGGGTAATTGGCGCAGGAAATGATACCATTCTCCACTTGTGATGATCATTCTAGGGGAACAGTACAAAGAAACAACTGTGACCTCTCGTTAACAAAGCAAGTCCTCACCGCCACGGCTTCAAAAGAATGTATTTGGCCGTAGTCTATCTGAATGGTGTAATGTGGAATAGTAGAGTGCACCAGAATTGCAACTCCTCCCCATCCATCCGTCCTATCCTTGGAGTAGAGGCAGAAAGAAGGTATGCGAACAGACGTATTTGGGGTCAACCAAGTTTCAGACAGCAGGGCGATGAAGACGTGGCGTACAAAGAGTTCTTGCACAAGAGAGTCATAATTAGCTCGTAGAGAACGACAATTCCATTGCTACAAAGTTGAAGCCATGCTGTAATGTTGGGTTGACATCGTTGGCTTATGAGCTTTGTAATAAGCTGGTAAGGAAGTCGCGGAGAAGTTCAAGTTGAACAGGGGCCGTAGAGGAAGGAGAAAAAGCAGATAATACAGGAACTATGAGCTGCAGTAGTTGCTCCACAACTTGCAAACTAGTGGGAGCAGACGGCGATGAAGGACCCGCCCAAGATGGCGGATAAGGATTATGAGTTATTGGAGATACAGGTACTCGTTGTGGAATATACAGAGTGGAATGAACTGGGGGAAAATGCGGAACTCGGTCCGGGGGAGGTCGTGTTGACAAACGAGGCACCGAAACAGCAGGTGAGGTCGGAGTGGCGAGCGTAACGGCCGGTTGGACTCCTGGTGAAGGTGCTGGTCGGGGAGTGTAGGAAGGTGGCGGAAGAGTACTGGCTGACTTTGTAGGAGATATTCCTCCAGGGAGGGGAGGGAAAGACCGTGTATCTGTCATCGAGAGGGCTCCATTAATGGCCTGTGAGTAAGTTGGACGAGATGGCTGAGGCGATCAAGGGGCATCTACTCGAGAAGCTGCCACCCGTGCCTCCCGGTATTGACGGTATGCTGGGCATTTTCTGTCTGTTGCCAGGTGAGCTCCCTGACAGTGAATGCAGCAAGGACCTGAAGTAGAGGTGCAGTCTTCTAAGAAATGGGGTCCAGCACATTTACCGCATCTAGCCGCACTCCAACACTGATGCGAGCGATGGGCCAAGCGTAAACACTTAGTGCAGATGTAGACTGGAGGATCACGAGGTTCCACCGAGCATCGCGTTCCAAAGATGACTACATGAGTCGGCAACAATTGAGAGCGGAAGGTAATCTTACACACAGGAATGGGGACCCGTAATGCAGGATCGCTAGTGGGTCGAGAAAAACACTGGACAGAAATAACAGGGTAGGCATTCTCTAGAAACTCAGCAATTTCTTCTTCTGAGAGACTGGTGTCCACGTTGCGAATAACACCCTGTTTGTGTATCAGAAAATTGGGAATGTAAACTTACAAAGATGTTCCCGTAAATGCCGGTGACTCTACTATAGTGTTAGCGGCCTCTGCCGATGCTGCCTCAATTTTCAGTCGGTTTTTTCCTGCCGAGGTAATATGCACAATTGCACGTCGGATTGTCGGGTTGTGACGAAATAGCAGTTTACCCACACTCATGGGGTGTAGCTTACCCACATTCTTATCCAAACTTTCAATAACACATAAAAAGGTCCGGGATCTGCGCTGCTATAACGATTGGAATGGCTACGTGGTGTAGAGACGCCAGGTGTAGAAGGTGTTGTAGGACGCGACGTGGAAGGAGGAGATAGTGTAGAAGGTCTCGTCGTCGAAGACTGAAGAGGGCCGACGTCCGAGGTGTCTACTGGCAAGTTCCCATTTGGTACACAATCACTCGAGTCAAAATCCATGTTGGAATCTAATGGCGCAACGGATTCTCCTGAAGTCCGCTGCCGCTTAGAAGCACGTTCGTCATTTTCACTAGTAGCAGAAGTCGTAGGACGGAGTGAAGTTTGGACTGGTTCACAGTGAAGAGTCGGTAGAGATTGCTGCAGAGAAGTGGAAGCAGAAAGTTGTTCTTCTTGCTGGTAACATGTCTGCATTGCGGAGTAGATTAGCTGCCCCGTATCAGGGGGGTCAGCCATAGTACACTAAATTTTAACACTTCAATAATAGAAAGTACGCACGTGAAAACACAAAGAAATTTGATGTAGAATTAGGCCGGCAATTTGCCCCGTTCTACTAACGCCGCCTCGCGCGCCGGAAAGGTAAACAAGTCGTCACGGTGTTGCGATGTTACCTGCTCCGCTGTCAGACAGCAACTGAAAAATATACCTTCGCGTACGGTACTGGGAAAATTGCTATCGTACGGTACGGAGCAACTCACACGTATGTATATATAACGTCATAGCACGGCCCGATTCTTTTAAACCGACACTGTATTTTGTATTCGTGTAGTCTACTTATAACCAAATAATATGAATAGAAATAATTAATTCTTCACCGGACAAGGCAGCAGCAATGTCAGCAAGTTATTAACAGCACAGCTCCAGTTCACTACACGACTTCTCTGAACAATAACTTCTGATTCAACGTTCAAAGAGGAGGGAAAACTTTCCGTTTGTAACAAAAATAGTTGTTTGTTTAAATACACGCCTTGAGCTTCTAAAACTATCTATCGATAACTACGAGTTACTGACACCGTCGGTACTGGGCAGTGTGCGGTACGGGGCGCATCTCCCCTAATGCTTTATATATATATATATATATACCTTTGGAACAACTGGATAGTCCAATTGAAAAATTCAATGTGATGGCCGGAATTTGAACCACGGATCTCCCGGTCCCCGTCCGATTGCTCTTAACCACTGAACTGTCATGGTCAACGTGCTAGCATGGCCTTAAATTCTCCAACTGACTTATTTTCCCGGTAAACCACTAGAGACTTTTATATATAATGAGATATGCATGTTTGTAGTGACTTGCTGTTGTAAGCACTTAGGTCTCAGGCTTCCTAGTTAAACCACTGACCAATTGATGGAGTTAAACGTTCTTTCACAGTAGCTGTGAAGGGGAAAGTTTGGATAGGTACAGTAGGACTTAAGAATTCAATACCATAGCCAGAACTTGAACCATGGATCTCCTGGTCTCCGGAGAGACCAGCATTTCTCGGTAAGCCACTTGTGGTTCTCATACAATGAGATACGCAACGTTTCTGACGACGTACTATGCTGTATATACATTTTCTTGCTTACAGTGTAGTTATTGTTTGATTTGTATTATTTTTTGTTATTGCATTAAATTTACACTGTCATTCATTCTTTCATATTCTACGAGAGGATGCGGAATCATTCGTTCCGAATCTCCAAACGGAAATTGAAGCCGCAACCAGGGGATTTAAAGGTTAGCATGCTAACCCGGAAGGTCTACATTGTCTTGTCTCTCCTCTCTCTATTACGTAAATGGCATGATGAATGTATGAGGAACAGTATAAAAGAACGTAGGCTCCAGATGCAAATAATTTGCACCTGCAATTGCGGATAGCAGCGGCATATAGCGTTGCCCTACCCTACTAATGGTAAATTTGCTTGTGACGCAATATCTCAAACTAGTAATGATATTAGACTACAATATCTATGGTGTTGATGCATACCTTCTAACAGCAATGGTGTACTCTTATGTAATACATCTGTTTACCAAGGAGATCAGGCTTTTGATTCTTGATTATACCATCTATTGGTCAATATTTATCTATTTAAAAGGTAATCTAGCATCTTGTTAGCACCAAAATAGGCGCAAAACTACACTTATGGTTTATTTTTTCATAAGAAAACCAATAGAAGTTGGTGCTATTCTGAAGCGGGAAAAACTAGATTGATTTGACTATTTTAGCGAATAATATAACTCAGATGGCAAAGTCAAAGCTAACAGCTTACATGCCGAATATGTTAAACAGTTCTAGTTGTACTTTTACTTAAAGGGTTCCCTAGAGCTTAAATGAATATTATAAATAGCAATCATAACTATTTACTATCAATGAAGTCACATTTTAACAGTTTACTGGAAATAAATAATGCTATTAATACGATCCGTAATAGTTTGGATTCACACAATTCATTGCTTCTACACAGTCCCTCTTGCTTAGTGTGTCTGGCTTCGGTTTTTTAATATTTCTTCCATTTCTTCATGTAAGGGTTCAACAACTATTTCATAGCTACCAACAAACTTATGTGTAACAAACTTTGTGTTGGTAGCCCTGATCCAAAGCCTTACACTTAAGATTTAGCAAAAAGCCGTCAATTGCTGTGTTCGTGAACAACACAGTCACCGTAAAATTTTATTTAGTTATTTTATATAGTTTTGAGTACACTGATCAGTTACTAGCGCTGTTCAATAAAGAATGATCACAATTTTTTTTTGACGTACCTTTACTCATCCTCATAATTTTGATAGTCCTTCTCAAAATAGTTTCCCCTGAATGCGATGCACTTATCGCAGCGTTTCTGCCAGTCATGCTGGAAACTATTTTTGAGAGATCCTTCAAAATCGCCTCCGCAGCCTTCACCACTGCTTCTAATGATGGATAATGCTTCCCACGAAGGCGTTTCTTCAAGTTTTGGAATAGAAAAGCTTCACATGGGCTAAATCCGGACTATAGGGAGGGTGAGGGTTGCACTTTACATTGATTCTTGTAATATATTCAGCAACAACATTGGCAATATGAGGCCGTGCATTATCGTGGTGCAGCATCCAGCCCTATTCATGGAAATGTGGTCTTTTGCGCCCGATATGGACTTGCAAAGTTTTCAGGACATCCCTGTAGTATTATACAGTTACTGATGTGTGTGCAGGTACAACATGCAGATAAACCATTCCATGAATATCAAAGAATGACATGACTATAACTTTCCCAGCAGAAGCAACCACTTTTACTTTTTTGGGAGTTGGTGATGAAGGAGATATCCACACTGAGCTTTGATGTTTGCTCTCAGGATCAAAATGATACAGCTAAGTTTCATAAGTAGTGATTACGTTTGAACGAAACACCGGATCTTCCTCTAACATCAACTTTAACTGAATGCAGACCTGCATGTGAATGTCCTTTCTTTCGGGAATCAATAGTCTTGGAACCCATCGCGCACAAACAAGTCTCATGTGTAATGTTTCTGTCACCAACGTGTGGGTGGCACCCAATGACATTTTCAGTATTTCAGAAAATGACCTTAAGATAATTCGTTGATCCTCTCACAATGGCAACAGTAGTCTTCATGTTTCCTTCCATAAGAGCAGTAACTGGAGCACCGGATCCACCCTCCTTTGAAATTGATTGTCTCCCCTCTTTAAACATTTTAAACCACCTTCGAGCTGTGCTGTAGGGAAGAACAGAATCTTCATAGGCCTTATGTAACAATGTATAGGCCTGAACTCAAGATATGTTGAGACGAAAGCAGAATTTCTAACCCGAATATTGTTCCTCGCGCGTTACCTCTATCGCAGCAGTAGGTGATACTGAACATGTTTGAACTTGCCTGGTTCTCACAGACGGGAACCAGGAGTACCAACAATGAAAGTACTATGGCTTGTTTGTTGCACATTAAGCTAACAGAATATAATTAGATTGAATTTTAGTGTGAAAAACAATGATCGTAAAAATTATGATCATTTTTTATTGAATAGCCTTCCAATACCACAGAAAGTCATTCTCAAAAAAAAAAAAAAAAAAAAAAAAAAAACTGTTCAAAGCCAAAATGCGAAAAATAATACTCGCATATACCTGCCACAAATCTGCCATATTTAACATTCAGAGGGTCTTTTTTTAATAAGTTTTCCGAACTGCTTTATGCTGTGACCGAATCATATACAGACTCTTTTCTGAATTTTCAGGGAGTTCCAAAACGTGAATTTCGTATAATCTCGTTAGCTAATTTTTGGGTGTAATACAATACCTGTTTTAATTATTTCAAGTACGTAGTGATAAATACAAAACGCATTCCATGTATAAAATGGTGTGATACAAGAAAGAGAAGGATTTAGCGATCTTATAAGAAATATAATTACTTTATATGAAAACCGAATATCTTGAATTTTCTATAAACCGTGTTGTGTATAGTTTTGATCTTTTTTAAATCTCAGAAAACTAAATTTTAAAGATAAACAAAATATTGATTTTGCAAAAGTAGTTTTATTTTAAGTTCCTATAATTGCATCTCAATGTAACGTCTTAATTAGAACCTGTTGTGATTTTCTCTTGTTAGGCATAGCAACGTACTGTTTTATAATTTAATATTCAAGTGAAACTAAAATTCCTGGCACTCAATATAGGTAACCCAATCTACCAGCTTGTTTTTGTTGTTGCAATGTTGTTGTTGTTATTATTATGATTATTATTATAATTATTATTATTATTATTATTATTATTATTATTATTATTATTATTATTATTATTATTATTATTATTATTATTATTATTATTATTATTATTATTATTATTATTATTATTATTATTATTATTATTATTATTATTATTATTATTATTATTATTATTATTATTATTATTATTATTATTATTATTATTATTATTATTATTATTATTATTATTATTATTATTATTATTATTATTATTATTATTATTATTATTATTATTATTATTATTATTATTATTATTATTATTATTATTATTATTATTATTATTATTATTATTATTATTATTATTATTATTATTATTATTATTATTATTATTATTATTATTATTATTATTATTATTATTATTATTATTATTATTATTATTATTATTATTATTATTATTATTATTATTATTATTATTATTATTATTATTATTATTATTATTATTATTATTATTATTATTATTATTATTATTATTATTATTATTATTATTATTATTATTATTATTATTATTATTATTATTATTATTATTATTATTATTATTATTATTATTATTATTATTATTATTATTATTATTATTATTATTATTATTATTATTATTATTATTATTATTATTATTATTATTATTATTATTATTATTATTATTATTATTATTATTATTATTATTATTATTATTATTATTATTATTATTATTATTATTATTATTATTATTATTATTATTATTATTATTATATTATTATGATTATTATTATGATTATTATGGTTACTATGATTACTATTATCATTATTATTATTATTATTATTATTATTATTATTATTATTATTATTATTATTATTATTATTATTATTATTATATTATTATTATTATTATTATTATTATCATTATTATTATTATCATTATTATTATTATTATTATTATTATTATTATTATTATTATTATTATTATTATTATTATTATTATTATTATTATTATTATTATTATTATTATTATTATTATTATTATTATTATTATTATTATTATTATTATTATTATTATTATTATTATTATTATTATTATTATTATTATTATTATTATTATTATTATTATTATTATTATTATTAGTATTATTATTATTATTATTATTATTATTATTATTATTATTATTATTATTATTATTATTATTATTATTATTATTATTATTATTATTATTATTATTATTATTATTATTATTATTATTATTATTATTATTATTATTATTATTATTATATTATTATTATTATTATTATTATTATTATTATTAATATTACTATTAATATTACTATTAATATTATTATTATCATTATTATCATTATCATTATTATTATTATTATCATTATCAGCATCACCATCACATCATCACGATCATCATCACGATCACCATGATCATCATCACGATCACCATCATCATGATCATCATTATTATTCTTGTTATCATCATTAATATTGTTGTTATCATTATTAATATTGTTGTTGTTATCCTTAATAGTATTATTGTTGTTATCCTTATTACTATTATTGTTGTTATCCTTATTAGTATTATTGTTGTTATCCTTATTAATATTATTGTTATCATTGTTATCATTATTATCATTAACATCATCATCATTAGTATCATCATCACGTAAATAACAACCATAAGATGTTTTCATATTTTCGAATGTTAGTTCACTATTTGGTAGAATACTTTCTTTTTCATTTACTAAAATCTTCGAGTATATAAGATAAACCGAAATGGTTCCACCTGGGAAAATGAGTTGGAGTGCGCTTCCTTCAAACTTCACAAGGAAATATCTCTTTTCGTAATTGCATCGTGAGCACTGCTCGTTAGTAATCAAAGAGAGACGTTGGTGCATACATCTGTAGGAGTTCAGTTATAATTGTGTCACATACACTACACAAGTTTCCACATTTTGACTCTCTCTGCCGTCTTAGGTAGGTTTGCTAACATATTTGTCACTAATATCGACATCAGTATTCCATCAGACGTTTTGAGAACTGAATTTAGAAATAAAGGTCAGAAAGTGTACTAGCGCGTGAGTGAGACAGTATTCATCGAAAGGGATGGCTTAGGTAATAATGTCGGTGCCACGCATTCGGTAGGTCCTAGGTTCAATCACCATGTGGGTGTTGAACCCACAAATGGTATTTTTAGGGTTACCTGGATCTTTAAGCAAATGTTGGGAAAGTTCATCATATTCCCCGTATTTGCTCTCCCTCTATTCCACTACCGCCCCTTATTTCACTTTCAACCTGGGTAGCTCTGTTAGTGTTTGTTTTTATATTAAGTCATGTCGGCCATTGAATGAAATTGGTGAAATGATACTGAGTTCACGCTCCATAGAGTTTATAGTTATTTGACGTTCATCTTTCAGGTTAAGGGAAAGCCCCGGCATAAACCTATCCAGATAACTCGCCCTGATAAAAATTCCAAGTCAGCAGCTCTTGAATGTGAGGCAGACAAAACAGGACCTACAGAGGTGGACAAAACTGTTAGGTGCAGCTACTGATCCCAAGACCATGGGTTCAAAGCTCTGTACGAACTGATTGGTGTTTAGTGGATTTAAAAGAGACATCCCCTTATTGGTACATTTATTGGCATGTTACAGAACTGGGAATTGGCAGCGCTGATATGATCCTCGCTATTGACAACGTCGTTAGCAATGTCGACAGAGACTTTCATGCATTCCCTACATGGCAATGAAAAAGGATGTTCTCTGTCACCCTCCGTCTCCTAGCGGGGGATATCCAGTTACCGAGCCCTCCAGAAGGATGTGTAAGTATCAAGAAGTAAAAAGTATGATTGTAGTTAATGCCGCCGGGGTGATCCAATTTGCAAATGTTAAGAACTCTGACCAGTGCTTTGTCTTGTTCCTTCATCATTAGTGTATATTATTTTGTTACAGTTTTATTTATCTGTTTTTATTGAGGTTTTCTCCATAAATTTTACCAAGCGTTTTGCTCCCACATGATTTGTTGAATCCTCACATGGAGTGATGCTGAATGTGTATGGTTGTTGGTTTCATTTTGGACATGTTCATCTTTGAAAAACACAATTGGATATTCCGCTTTTTGACTTGTTTCTCTTTCATAATATAGGAAACACTTAACTCTTTCACACATTAATAATAATTGGAGAATTGAGACAGTTGAGCTGGCACAGTAAGTGCAATTGAACCAGTGCGGTTGACAGTCCAGAACATAAAAGTCGTCAGCAGTGCATCGTCTACAAGCAGTGCACTACGTACCACCTCCGTAGTGACGAGTCTAATAATACAGTTGAGCAGTTCACAAACTAATACTGAACTGTAAGTAACGTAACCTATAGCGCAATAGCCGACCTTTAGCCTGCCAATCCGACTGCTGGCCTTACTAACAGCATAATTCTTTTTAAGAGTTCATATCGAAAAAGGAGATTATGACCTCGATGTTGGATTAAGATTAGTTTTGGGTGCAGATATTCAAGTCCACATACATAGGCAGAATTGGACGATTGTCGAACCGTTATGAGAAGGAGATGTGGTCAGCTTCTCGGCACCCCTAGACGGAAAGTTGGCTTTCTAGACCAGGGTTCACTACCGTGTAACCCTCAAATTCCTAAAGATGCTGAGTGGGCACCGGTACTATACTCGGTCTTGGGGTGGGATCGATTCCGGGTGCAGGGAACCAAGGCACACGCTCTACCCCACAACGCAACGGCGCAGGACGCAGTCGGCAAGTAGGACAATGCAAAAGAGAAACGTACTGTATACGTCAGAGAAATTACTATCAGCACATATTGGTACGTTCAACAGGGACAAAAAGGAACATTAAAAGATGCATGTTTGTACTGTGTATTTCTGTAAAAAGGAAGGTGAATGTGGGTCAGCTCCTTAGAACCTCTTTAGGTTATTTTGGTGGCAGGATACGAGAAAACGTTCAAGAATCCGACATAAAGACGGCTTATGAAGAAGTTGGAGACCTAACAGGAGCATTCAAGGCCCAAATTAGCGATGTAGAGGTAGAAAGGGTAACATCGTGGACAACACAACAGGTTTAGAACTAGTTGGGAAAAATATTTCCAAGAACCTCTTAGTTCAACAGCAGGAAATAACTGGAACAGCGTATAAAGCAACGATAAGACCGATAGGAAACGGAAGTATGAAAGAAGTGGAAGCACTGTCGTAATAGTTACCGAAATATCACTACGGGCAATATGGAATAATAGATTTCTGGATGTAGACCAAGTATAAGCTAGTCTATGCAGATATGGAGGAAACCAATAAAGCAAAAAATATACAATCTAATAAAAAGATATGGAATGGAAATGCAATACCAAGTTAATAACAGACAACATAATCCTACCAATATACCAATACAAAAATAAATGAGGTAAACAAGAAAGCCGGATCCAACGAGACACGCCACTGCTCTGTGTCCTATATTAGATAAAACTTAATAAAGAAATCCTAGGAAAACATGAAAATATTACATTAGAGATGGCATCAAATATTTGCAGACTTCTAGACTTGTAAATAACTGACAGCATAAGAAGGGAGGATCTGTATCAGCTTTAGAAAGAATTTCTATTTCCCAGAGAGAATAAAATAGCTAGGAAGTTGATATTGAAGTTTTGCTAATGGATGTTCTTTGCCTGCAATGGCTCTCAGAATACCATTCTATCTGGAAGTAAAATGCAACTTAATTTTGCTAACAAACCGCTTTCTCAGGTTTCAAGTTCTTTTACGTGCCGTAAATCTACGACATGGAACCAACGGCTTTATTTCCCTACCATACTAAGGACTTTTACGCCTGAAGGGTCTTAGAATACGGAACAAAAAGAAGAGCAAGGGTTAACCCTTAAATGCACCAATTATTTGGTTCTTATGCCTTTCTTGCTGAAATTCATAACCGGTTTTCATACCGCTTTCTGCGGTGCCTCAATGCAATCGATTCAAATAGCCATGGCCGTTAAACCGATAAATAATGAACTGGCCGTACATTCAAAGCTAAACTCGTGAGTTCGAATCTCGGCGACTACAATCAAATGTGCCTGTGGTAAATTATGGAGAGGGCTCAAGTGACATAATTGGTATGATGGCACGTTGGATGTTGATGGGATATCAGTTGACTGCAGTTGCTTGGATTTTGCCCTTTTTATAATAAAAACAATACAATAAGTTGTAAAAATAATATAATATTTACAATTAAAAATACTAAAAATTGTGTGTATATAATTGACAAAGGCCAGTACAATATTACGATAACAAAAAACAAGACTAAAATATTTCTCAAAATGAGTACAGGCTAATTTTCCATATCTGCTACACCCTGCATTTAAGGGTTAACATGGGTGACTTCACAGCTCGGATTGCAAGGAAAATAAAAGGCAAATTTATACATCCAATGATGCAATTATACAGGTTGTTTCGGAATGACACCGAGCGAATATAGCGGTGTCGTCGTTTATAACTTAACTAGTCCAAATTTCGGTGTCGCAGCTTTGAAATTCTCTTAGTTATAATTTTATGCAGCATTAAATATTACATTATTGTATGATCAGACAGCGCAGCATCTACTGGTGTGCGAACCTCAGAGGTTATTGGGACGCACTAGTCACGAAAACAAAAGCATTGCTCTTTATCAGTGACCCTAGCCTAGCTTACAGGTAATGGGGCAAAGGGCAGTTACTTGTGGAAAAAGTCGATAATGACTCGGAGAGTTACAAGGTTGCTCATTTTGTTATGATCTTAATTCTGCAGTACTTTCAACCAGTTACTGAAAAATCAATAACTTCCTTTTAAGTTACAAATACTTTATTTAATATTAGTAAACACAGTGAAACAAAATGCTCGTCTCATTACATAAAGCATATAGTTTTGTTTAACTTTGATTTTGTTCTCTTTTCTTTTCATCATTTAATGCTTTCATCCACAATCTCACTAACATAAACTTCTCTCTAAAAGGTTTAAGCTGCATGTGTCCACCAGCTTATTTGCCATTATCCACTGTTATAACGGAATGTTGGAACACCTTAAACACCGGTAAACAAATAATTAAGAAATAGTTTCTTTATTGCGGTCTGACAAGCCAAATAAAATTTTAACAGTAGTAATCTACCGTGGAGTATGTCGGTATGTTTACAAGGCGGAATGGTGTCACCTACCTGCGAATCCTTCGATAGAGTGAAGCACATGGCGTTGCTCCCGTCACTGCCCAATCCACACTAATTCTGGAGTGCTTTTAATGTGCCTATATTAGCAATAAAAACTAGATATATATGTCACATAGAAGCTGAGCAACTAATTCTGTATATTCGGTGTCGTTTTGAAACACCCTGTATAACTGTATTCGTACTCATGCGAATGTGTGAGGAACTTAACGTATATCCTTTTTCCCCTTGTGTCTGAAGATGAGTCCCAATATGTTAATTATGGGTCAATAAGGGCCAGAAAAAACAGAATTTTACTTCCTTTTATTTTCCGTTTTAGCCACTTTTTATTTAACGTTCTCTTTTATAATTTTTATTTGTCCTTTGCGCCTTTTTAGCTATTTTTATGTAAAGATCCTTTTCCTACCATTTTTGTTTGATTTAAACTTTTTCCAAACTTTAACTTCTTTTGACTACCTGTTTTCCTGTCCAACAGAGTTCAGGGCAAATTCTAATTTATTTTAACCAATACGCACTGCTAAATCTGTCTACAGCAGTTAATAGATAAGAGAACCCTTTCCATTGTATTCAAGTCAGATAACCCAGTAAACCCTCTCCAAATATCCCGTAATTTTTCTTCATAAGATTTCACTCGTTTCAAGTACTCAACAATGACATCCATTGACGATGAAAGAAGTTTTTCAATGTCATAAAGCCGACAAACCTTAACACCTAAGAATTTGAGGAGACTTGTGATACACTGCAACACTAACTGACATAAAGTTTCTGAAGTTGAATTTTTGTAAGCCGAGGGTGGTTAAGCAAAGTATAATTTAATTATATCTACTTCAATTTCTTTTCCCAGAATGTCCATTGCTGGTTGCGGAATCAGAAGAAGCACTTCGTACATGTAGTTTTCCTCGCTCTATTTGTTGCATATCACCTGAATTTAATTTTAAACTAATTCATTTAATATCTCATTGAAAATTAATTTATTAATTTGCAGGTATCACTTCTTTGAGCTCTTTTTTCGAATCCTTAGGTTTGCGATACTTAAGATTATTTTTAAAGGCCATTTTCAAACAATTTATAGGTCCATAACTTCCTAGCCCTACTTATCATATTCCATACTGAAAAATTGTGCATTCCATTTTCTTGCTTAACTGCATTTGCAGTGTTAAGGATGTTGGATCAGAAGGTCGTGATATGAAGACTGGAGGTTCTATGAACGAAATACGAGGGTGGTCTGAAAAGCTTCCAACCTAGTAAAGATACAAGAATTTTTTCATAATTTTTTTATAATATTTATTTTTTTCAACATAGTCTCCATGTAACTCTACACACTTCTCCCAGCGATGCTCCCATCTCTGTATCCCGTCCAAATTGTAGTCGGCGTTTTCCACTGCAGAATAATTGTTCATTTGACGAAAATCTGTCCTCCGAGCGCAATTTTCAGATGAGGGAACAAAAAGAAGTCGCTTGGGGCTAGATCTGGTGAGTAAGTTGGATGGTCAAGCAGTTCAAAGCGTAATTTGTGGATTTTCGCCATTGCAACTACTGAGGTGTGAGACGGTGCGTTGTCTTGGTGAAATAGGATTTTATTTTTCTGCAAATTTGGCCGTTTCTCCACAAGTTCTGCCTTCACTTTGTCAATTAATGAAATGTAGTATGCTCCTGTAATGGTTTTTCCTGTTTAAAGATAATCCATTAAAATAACTCCATGACTATCCAAAAAAAAAAAAAAAACAGTCACCATCACTTTGCAAGTCGAAAAAAACAGTTTTTGCTTTCTTTGGAGCCGGTTCCCTCTTTGCAATCCACTGTTTGGACTGTATTTTTGTTTCGGGCGTATTATGGCGTATCCAAGTTTCATCTATTTTAATTAATCGGCGCCAAAGCTCGGATTTGTTGCGCCTAAACTGCGCCGACAGAGCGTTGGAAATGTTCATTTGAACACGTTTTTGGTCTAACGTGAACAAACGCGGCACCCAATGTGCGGACAGCTTCTCATGTCTAAATGTTGATTTAATATGTGACAGACACGTTCTTTTGACATGTCCATAGCCTCTGCTATCTCTTTCACTTTAATTCGGCGGTCATCTAGCACCATTTGCTGAACTTCGGCGATGTTTTCGTCGGTAGTTACAGTTTTTGGACGTCCCGAACGTTTATCGTCTCCCAAGCTCTTACGGCCACATTTAAATTCAGCTGCCCAAAATTTCACTGTCGTAAATGATGGTGCAGAGTCCCCATACACAGAATCAAAGTCACCTTTGTTTTGCGTAGGCGTATTGCCTTTCAAAAACAAATATTTAAAGACAGCTCGATACTCGATTTTGTCCATTTTCATAAAAACACTCATATCAACTCACTCAAAGACTGTTACATAACGAGCGTCCAAAATGGCTAAAACTTTGATGAGTAACTGTCAACAGATGAACAACGAACTCCACTAGCATTTATTTAGGAGTGCTGCCATGTTCATGTTGAGGTGGGAAAGTTTACAGACCACCCTCGTAGATCTCCTGCGGCTGCTCTTTCCTCTTTCGGCTAATTCATTTTCCGGTATTCTGATATGAAAAAAAAACCCAAATGGGAATTACTGTAGCTGCAATCTTTTGGAATATGATTCTGGCTTTATAAACCAACATAATATGAGGTGAGAGTTGTTGAAGATCTAACAGGGCGCACACAGAATCGGAGACTATTGTGTTGCAATGGTGAAACATTTTACCAAAAATATATTCTAAAAGCGAACTTAAGGCGAAGAGTTAGCAACAGGAAAGGTGCTTTGGAAGCTTGTAAGGCATGCGTGCATAGGAAGCTCTATTGCACATCCAAGCGGCTTCACTCTTGAAGCCATTCATGTAGATACGAATGATTTCTGGCGTGTACATGCTGCAGTAGGAATTCTTCTCCGTGTCAGATTTGGGGAATGTAATAGAAACGGATATAGATGGTGGAACTTGGGAGTTCTTAAGATGAGTTATCAGAGGTGAAATATCAAGGAAGGAAGACTTAGGTACTATTCTCCAAATCAAGCGAAAATAATTTATAAAAAGGACAGTAACTTACTTCTTGAAGGATTATTCTGGGTTTTGGGAAAGATAGTAGAGCAAACCTTGGAATCAAGCCCTGTTTGGGTACTTGTAGTACAAAAAGCAGCTTTAAGTATTTATTTTTTTCTTGACAGTATTAGGCTTTTCGTTTATGGGAACAACACTTGAAGCATGTAAGCATTAAACATTCCTCAATTGATTTGAGCGTATCCTATAGAATTTCTTGTGCAGTGCTCTCTTCTCTTACATAGGCAATTACTTGTTTGGTGGTGATGGTGGAGTGATGGTGCTAATGATAGATGGAGATAACAGTGGTGATAATAGTATGTTTGAAGTAATGGTGGTAGTCGTGACTTATTGATGAACGTTTATATAATAGCGGTGTTGCTGATGTTATTGGTGATGGTGATGGATATGTCCGTAATGGTGTGGAGTTATGTTGATAGTGATAATCTAAGAGATGGTAGCGGTTAAACTAATATTTTGTTTGTTAACGACGCCAGAACCATATCAGTACTATAGGTGTGACGCAATTTCGTTCAACAGGAGACTTTCACAGCCAGTAAATCTATGACATGGACTGTGGCTTTTAACCACACTTAAAATCATCTGTCTAGGTGACATGTGGTGGTAAGGATAATGACCGTAGTGATGACAGTGAAGGTGATGGTGATAATGGTAGTGTTAGTATTGATGGAGATTGTGGAGTTAATTATGTGACGAAGATAGTGGTGATTGTGATGCTGGTTGTCTTAGTATGTGATAGTGGTACTAATGGTGACTTGGTGGCAGTAGTGTTGATCATGCTGGTAATGGTGTATCATCTGGTTTCTCTGATTAACAATTTTGTTGTACGAATTACCTTGTGCCATTCTTGCACCAAAGAATCGGCATCTCATTATCGCTTGTTTCCTTTGATTAATGTGAGAATGTCTGTCTGTCAACGTAACAAAGTGACCAGTCAGGCAGTGCGCCGTCTTTTGTTTTCTCTGCTATTTTCTTCAGTCTATCGTGAATGTTGCTCAACAAAAGAGAAGTTGCCTTGTACCTTAACACAAGGTCCTTCTTCCACCCGTAAAATTTTCAGCTGTTTGACTTTATACCTTTTAATGTGTATGTGTCGTTGAAGAAGAGTTTTCTTCCATTTATACTTTTTGATATATATTTCTTTCTTTAACTTAAAATGGCCAACATTAAAATGAAACGCTTCTTTATAATGATTCTTTTCATTTTCCAGTTTGCTGCTCCAACAAAGGACCCTTTGTTTAACAATGAAGTATAAGGTTTTACTCACAATCTGAGAAAGCAGACCGATACAAATATATCCTTAAGAGGAATTTATAGTATTGCAGAACACATTTACAAACAAATTTCTGGACTATGACATTGATTTAATCATATCAGAAGCGTCTGCCCACCATTCTTTCCAGGTGATAATGAAAAATAAGGAAGTTCTTCTTAGCACTACTTCTTAATACTTTAAAAAACGCCTTACAGCATTACAATTTTCCTAAAAAAGCAATATTTTGCAAGTATTCGGCACTCTATGAAAACCCCCAGATATGGATTTTATGAAAATGATCCTATTCCACTTGTAATTAAAATGGGACTTAGAATGCAATGATTACATGATACTGGGTTAACATTTAAGTATATTTTTCATTATCTTATATTTTCCTAAATACTTTCATATACCATAAGAGGAATTATTGTATTCCACCCAAAAATTAATATGCAGATTTCTGTGTCAAAGAATAAATTTTGAGGTCTTTGAATTTAAAATATTATAAAAGCTTCACGAATCTATTTGTGCATACTATTGCGATACAGATTACTCAAAGCGAAAAGTTGGTTAAGTACCAACCTTGATATTTAAGTTCAATGTTTCCAAATATGCACCTTGAAGATAATATAGGAAACCTCCTCTACCACCCAAAATATTCTTTATACGAAGAATGCTTGTTTAGAGTTTTATATTCAAGGGTAATGCTTTGTAGGATATTTGTACCACAAAATATTTCTTGAATTCTCTGCGAGTTTCTTGGATTTTCTCTAAATTTCTTTGTGTAATTGGAAAACTAAGATTTAGACATTGTACTGCATAAAGGTCTAACGTGGAATATCTCACTACGTTAGAATAGATGAGCTTTCCCTATGTGATGGGAGACCTTTGCCCTTCACGGGATATTTTAGGCTATGTTCATTCATTTTCCTACAGGAAAATGTAGAGCTCACTACAGCATCCAATTTATGCCAAAAAGAAATTGGTGTGTTCTTTACTCCGAGATGCATTGAAGTTATAACTACTATTTTTTCTCACAAAGTAATCACAAGAAAAATGTGAAACTAGTGTCAGTTCTCAAAGGAATCTCCCTCTAGCCACACACATTTTTCGCAACGTCGACGACATGATTCCATGGCCGCTGCGAACTCTTCTTTAGGACTGTGTTTTGTCCACTGGAAAATCGCTGAGGCAATAGCGGCACGAGTAATGAATCTGCGACCAAGGATAGTGTATTTAATCGTGGGAAACAGCCAAAAGTCGCTACGAACCAGGTCAGGTGAGTAGGGAGCATGAGAAATCACTTCGAAGTTGTCACGAAGAAACTCCTGCGTCGCGTTCGCCCGATGCGCTGGTGCGTTGTGTTGATGAAGGAGCACGCGTCCAACCCTTTCCACCCGTTTTTCACGCAATGCTGGGAGAAGTTTATTCTTCAAGACATTTTGGTAGGATGCAGCTATCACCACACTGCTCTTTGGAATGCAATGAGTAAGAATTACACTACTGCTGTCTCTGAAGATGGCCACCATAATTTTGTCAGCACTGGCACTCACCCGAAAATTTTTGGTGGTGGTGAATCTGTGTGCTTCCATTGAGCTGACTGGCGTTTCGTTTCAGGGTTGTAAAAGGGCATCCACTTCTCATCCAATGCCGTCATCACGCGTCAACATTACCTGAAAATTTACCACGCGCGCAGCCTTGCTCTTTCGTGGCACCCACCAGGAAGACACTTTTCGCATTTTCAGATCTTCATTCAGGATTGTGTGCACAGGTCCCACAGAAATACCAATTTTGGAGGCGATATCTGCAACGCTCAATCGGCGATCCTCCAAAACAACGTTTTCCACTTGCTAGATCATGTCGTCAGAGGCCGTGACATGTCTTGGTTTGTTGTCTCATGGTGTTCTGCCTTCATCAAACAGTCGCAACCAGGAACGTACATTAGACACATCCATGGTACCATCACCACATGCCTCACTCAACTGGCGATGAATTTCAGTAGGTGTCACACCACGAAAATAGAGAAAACGAATAATTACACGCTGTTCTTGCAATGAAAACGTCGCCACTTTAACTATAAAAGCAGTCCTAGCTCTTGTTGCTGCCACTAAAGTTCTATGTACTCTATAGTGCTTCCATCTGCGTCACGCATTCACAAAGGCTCTACGTGTATTTAAAAGGAAAACAAAAGTTCCTATCTGGCCCGTCCTGAAAAGAAATTAGTAGGTGTTATAACTTGAACGCACTTCGTATTTCTAAAAATTCTTAGTGATTGCGTTGAATTTTCAAATGCCTACTTTTGTTTTGTCTACCACGTAAATAGTAGGCTTCCACACTACATTCGATACTGACTCTGTTTCTTTGTAAACAAAATGTTGGATAAATACTACTCTTGGCATACAGGCTCCGTATCCTCTTGGTTTTCAAGGAATTCCCCCCAATCCAAATTACACTTTACACTGAGTATACTTAGAAATGTTTGATTATGTGAAAATGGCTCTATCGACTTTTACTAAAGCACTTTATGTTTAAGATATTTTCATGAATTATTATGATGAATATTTATAACTCTTTTCAAATAGGGTGTTTCTATTCTCTTTTTTATCTCTTGTCCATTCAAATTGAATAGCAACCAGCTCTTAAACTATTTGACTATCGCTGGACGCCTACTGTATTCCCATCTTTCGTTTGCGTATAAGGTGACATGAGGTCGGCTGAAAATTCCCGGGCCTCACACAACGATGGCGATATTCGGTCAGTTTGAGGGACAACATCATATAGTTTAACTCTAGACTAGCTTGTATCCATAGTTATAGGTCAATAGCTTGTTAGTTTTTGAATGGTAACATTCTAAACAAGACAAGTGTAAATGTTTCACTAAAATTGTGCTTTTGGAAAAACGATCAGTGATTAAATACTTCCATTTGCAAGACTTACTGCCTGAAGAAATCAAAGAGAAAATGGACAGTACATTGAAAGACTCTGTCCCTTCATATACAATTATTGAAAGCTGGGTTGTAGTGTTCAAAGTGGGACGTACGAGTACTAATGATGGAGCCTCGCTCTGGAGGCCTTATGAAAGTCACAACTCTAGAGATCATTGAAAAAATTCATCGTTCAGTGCTGTAAGAACACAGATAAAATTTGTTTGAGATATCAGAAGCTGTAAACATTTCAAATGAACGTGCAGGTTATATTTTAAGTAATGTTTTGGGCTTTCACAAGATCTGTGCAAGATGGGTGCAACGTTTGTTGACACCTGATCAAAAGTTGCAAAGAAAAAAAAAAACGGTTTCTGTTAAGTATTTCGAGCTTTACAGCAAAAGCCACAGTGAATATTTGAGACGGCTTATTACCATGGATGAAACTTGGATACATCAGTACGCTCCAGAAAGTAAATCAGAGTCAAAGCAGTGTGTTGCGCAAGGTGAACCTACTCCAAAAGAGGCAAAGTCAATTTTGTCAGCCAACAAGTTTATGGCGAGTGTCTTCTGGGATGCACAGGGAATTATTGTTATTGATTACTTGTAAAAGGGTAAAGGTATCATTGGTGACTACTACGCAAGCTTACTGCAACGTTTCACTGATTAATTGAAAAGAAAAAGAAAACCTCATTTTTCAAAGAAAAAGTGCTCCGTCCCATCGTTCAGTCATTGCAATAGGTAAAATGTTCGAATTGCTGGAACATCACCAATTTGTCAGATCTGGCACACAGTGACTACTGTCTGTTCCCTAACTTCAAAAAATTTCTTGGAGGATGGAGATTTCACAGCAACGAGGAGGTCACGCTAATTTCAGGATTTTAGGACCATGATAAATCGCATTACAGAGATGGTTTAATTAAATTGGAACACCGATATGACAAATGTATTAGCCTTTCTGGGGATTATATTGAGAAATAAAGAAAAACATTAAATATTTTTTATTATGCGGTCCGGGACTTACCTGCTGACCCTCTTATAGTAAGATGTTTATTGCGATTGAGATGAAGCATATAGAAGAATAAGTATTTTCAAGAACAGTTTGTACAAGTCTGAATAGAGAAGGTCATTTGAGTTTACACATCGGATTGTTTTTTTTTTATTTACGTCCTTAAACTTTTTTGTCATATCGGACGATGAATGGAATGGGTGAAATGCTGCTCAAATGGGTCCAGGGTCCATGAAGCTTAGAGCTACCCGACATTCGTCTATCAGCATAAGGGAAAACTGCGGAAAATACTTTATCCAGGTGACTCACCCTGACCGAGTTTCGAGATCGAGACCTCTCGAACGTGCGGCAGGCAGACATTCCATCATCTACGCTACCGAGGTGGGCTTGGATTCTTTATACGTATATCAACAGTTTCAAAAATTAAAGTGTTTAAAAATGAAGTAACGACTGAGAGTGTATTACAAAATTTCACATCTTAAAACCTCCAATCACCAAGAACATACAACTGTTCGTAGTGTTTCTGCATGTGATTAGTGAAAAACTGGTAAAGTAGAATTTCTATCGCTCATTTCTAACTCGAGTAGTGAATTTTTTATTAGTGCTTATAGCAAACAAAACTATTTATGAATTTAATTTGTTTTGTTGTGACACAAACTTGGTAACTCAAATGTTCTCCATGCTGTCACTCTCCATTCCGAGTTGTTACAAGCATCTTAGAAGAACATTTCATGTTCAGCTAAGGTAGTACTACAAATCGCTCTATAGACAGAGATATTTCTTATGCAAACTATAATTCCTTCTGTAATTTACCTGTGTCGCAAAAGAAGGAAACTGCGATAGTAAAACAAAAGACGGTGGACAAGTTCATGGATACGTGACGAAGGTGGTCGAGAACTGTACAGTTTACTGATAATTCACTCGTGTAAACATCTGTTGTGTTCCCTTCTTTTGGGCTGAACGTGGGCCTTAAAAGCAGCAGTTGTTACCTTCTCTATCACCTACGTAAGTACCTTAAGTATTGCACTCCGCCAAAAAATTCGACATCGAGATTTCACTGGAAGTACTCTTTTAAATATCTCTGCATCTTAGAGGCATTTTAGGAGGAGGTGCTTGGTTGTATGTATGCTGTGGGTATACCTATATATGTATGTGTGTTTGTGAATAGAATAACTCAAAAATGTAAAGTCAGTTAAGTACCGAACTTGGTTTTTAAGCTGAGCATCTCCTCAGGATGTGACACCAAGATTTTCAAGAAAATACTCCCGTTCCAGACTACTCTTGGCATGAAAAATCTTTCGAAATTGTTATATTCTAAAAATAGACTCTAAGGATTTGCATTAAAACACACGTTTAAGACATTTCCATGAAAATATAAATACATAGCTTGAATTTTCTGGGAATTTCCTTAGAAGTCTGGGTCACCTTTGAATAACTGGTAAACTGTAAGAGAAAGACAAATCTCATTAAAACATATAATTTATGACAATACCATTTTGGGAGGTGAAGCATTTCGGTGATATTCCTTGTTATTTTTTATGCTTTTCTAAAATGGGAAGCCATTGTTCTCTTATTAACTCTTGGGCCTGGTAAGAGAAATAAATTTCAAAATCATTACATAGTCTTTGGCTATCACTTAAAGCCATGTCGCTTAAGTATTTCCATATTCCCCTTGTATCTATAAGAAAATTAGCACTAAGATAGACAATTAAAAGGATACAGATAAATGAATACCTTACATAGGAACAGAAATAGTCATATCAGTATCAAATACGAGGTACGCCCTGAAAGTAAGTTCTGTTTGGTAATAAAATTAAATTGTGTAAGTACAGATACAGAAAAATTATTTATTTCACAAAATTCTGCAACTCTTAAACTACTTTTCCACATAACTGTCGAAATTTTGCAGCACTTGTCATAGCGAGGCACAAGTTTTTGTATATTTTCATCATAGAAGTTTGCCGCCTGTATCTTCAACCAGTTGGAAGCATTTTCTTTCAGCTCTTCGTCATTATTGAAGTGTTGACCGACAAGGAAAGATTTTGACAGCATTCCTCGGCGCTTATTCTGTATTGCGCGGCGCAATTTCCTAAGAGTCTCGCAATAAACATCTGCTTTCATTGCTGGACCACGCGGTAAGAAATCAATTAGTAAGATACCTTTCCTGTCCGAGAACAGTGTGCACATCATTTTTCGAGGTGTCAAGATTTGTTTCGGCTAGGGATGAGGTGTGCCTCCATTCCATTTATTGGCGCTTACTTTCAGGGGTGTCGTAAGAAACCCAAGTTTCATCTCCTGTGACAATCTGTCAGAAATTCTTCTGCGCCTTCATCATAACGGGTCAAAAACTGAAGTGCACTACCCATCCGTTTTGTTTTGAGTTGCTCAGTAAGAATCTTTGGCACCCAACGTGAGCAAAGTTTACGCAATTTCCGTTTTTGGTAACAATTTCACGAACTCGTGATCGTGAGATTTGGGGAAATTCCATGGCGAGAGCACTAATTGTAAACTTGCTGTTTTCCTGGATCTTGTCATCAATCGCGTGAACCAGTTCTTCTGTAACCAAAGATGGATGCCCACTTCGTTCTTCATCGTGTACTTCACTACGTCCTTCATTGAACTGTTGGACCCATCTTCTCACCATTGTATCATTCATTGCATTTTTTCCGTAAACATCGCAAATTTGCCCATAAATTTCAATTGGTTTCACTTTCCTAACATTCAGAAAACGAATCACAGATCTGAGTTCACAAGCGGCGGTATTCTCAATCAACACCGACATTGTAAACAAGGACAACAAAGCGTACGTGGCTGACAGCGATCTCACAATGGTGCACGTTTCTTCTCCTTGATACAGAGCGTCTACCGCGCATGTGCGGAACTGCGATCGCAGCGCTGCAGCGGAGATAAATTGAAACAGAAATTACTTCCTGGACGCCCCTTGTATGTCGAAGTAACACAAAAGGTTTGTAAATTTGCTGTACCTATTTGAATCTGCTTACTTTATAAGTCTCTCTAACTCTCTAAGTGCACAAAATTTCCTTTTTATTCATGTTTAAAATTTTTGAAGGTCTAATTTCCTTTAATATATCTGATATATTTTCCGAATCGCTTTGTCTAACATGGACAAATTGTAAACTTCAGTATTGCATATTTAAAGCAGTTTTGGATTGTATCATGTTTATAAATCTATCACTGTAATAGTATAATAATAGTTATTTATAGGACTTGCGAGAGATGTGATGTTTATGAGCGAGAGAAAAAGATTAACGGAGGAGGCGTTAAGGTCGAGGGGTTAAATTTCAAGAGCATGATAAACATCAAACTTCCTTAGGACCATACGTAATTTTATCCATTACCTAAAAAAATCCACTTGAATTATGAGTTATAAAAGTATTAAAATTTGTTTTTTGCAAAAGATTTAGAATCGATGTTTTGCTAGGTATAAAATAGGCCAGAGGCTTTGAATGGCGAAGAATCGTAACTATGGTAATGCAAAAATAACAAATGGTCAACTCTGTGTCAAAATAAGTGTTACAGGTGACGAAATTTGTATATACTTCTGTACATTGTATATGTATGGTTTTTCATGCTTTTGAGATAAATAAAGTAAAATCTAACATCGGACTAAGCCATGTACAGGTAATCGATATTCAACGAGATTATAATATAGTGTCATTGTCAATCTTTGACAATATTAGAGTAGGCGTAATGTGTTTTTGTCTCGCAAATTTTAACTTTATTCTTCTGCTTGACCTATTCTACTGACTCCGGTGGAGACTATTTCACATTATTTCACAGCGTATGGCACGAAGGCTTACTCTCCCGTCTCATCACCTACCAAACCCCTTCCTACTTAATACATCTCATTCACTCCTACCTCACGGACAGAACCTTTGCTGTCTCCCACGACGGAATCTTATGTCATCCCATCCCATTAGAGCTGGCGCTCCCCCAAGATAGGGTCCTGGCACCCACTCTCTTCCTTCTATACATCAACACCCTACCATCCCTGCCACGCTACTCGCTGTATCTCTTTGCTGACGATACAGCTGTCACCTCCACGTCATCAAAGCTCAACCTGTGTGCTCACAGAATTCAACAATATGCCGACCTCCTCACCATCTGGTTCAAACCTGGCGCCTACGAGTCCACCTGCAGAAGAGCCAGGCCATCACCTTCTCTCGAAAACGAATAGCGGACCTTCCACCAATTCGCCTAGCTAGTGAGGACGTCCATTGGAAAACTTATGTTAAGTATATTGGTGTTCTACTCGACATCAAATTGACGTGGAGAGACCACATTACATATGTGGCTAATAAAGTTAGCAAAAGAATGGGTATGCTATACCCTCTCTATAACCGACGATCCGTTATGTCTCTGCCTACAAAACTGCTCCTGTATAAGCAAGTGCTCCGACCAGTCATCACATACGGCAGTGAAATATGGGGAGTAGCTGCCAAGTCTCACCTACACCGCCTTGAAATTCTACAATCCCGATTCCTCCGCATTGCCACAGACTCCCCTTGGTACATCCCCAATTTAGTTATCCGACGAGACCTACGTATTCCCACAGTAACAGACTAGATCCATACCCTTTCACGTTCCTTCTATCAAAACCTCTCCCACAACTTCAACTCCGTCATTCGCGGCCTAGGTGAGTACGACATCGATCCTGGAGAGCGCTACAAACGCCCGAGACTGCTTCTAGGCACATAAAATAACACATCAGATGGCTTATATATAACTCCAACCTCATCTTCTGCCGCATATTATCCTTCCTTACAAAACACTCCACTGCCAGTAGAGCGCCTAGCTCTGATTTGGCTTGGGACCGAAGGTCTGACATTCAGATCTTCAATATCCAGTCGTGTGTGTGTTTTATCCTTGTATAGACCAATCAAGTACTAGGATTCATAAAATACCGACCAATCGTGGATCTCTATATCGATAATTGTACACCATGCACAATTATCGCTCTGCAATTATCACATTTCCTTTACAGTTAGATATAACCTTCAACTGCAATAGTTGCCAATTTTATAATTGTGAACTTAAATAATTTAATCAAGTTTGTCGTTCTTGTACAAAAAGAATAGTCGACTTAAATAATTACATCTTTATTGTAGTTTATAATAAATGAAGTTTGTCGTTTGAAAATAGAGGTTATGTTACTTTATTATTTTCTTATACTCAATCAGAGCTACCCGATGGCTCTAGAGCCAAACTTGCTTTCACCGGTGTTAACTTGTGCATTAATCTTGTACACCATGACTTGTGAGGTTAAGTTTCACTCATGTACTAATGTGATTTAGGGAATCAAATAACTTGTTTTATTGCTTTTAACAGTTTGTGAAGTAGTCCCTAAAACTGCAGCTCATGGTTTTCAGCTTCTCTAGATAAATTTAAAAGCACTTGTGACATTACCTATGATAATTTGACTCTTTGCAGAGATTATTCATGTCTTACAGTAAAAGGCCTACTTTTCATTAATAACAGATTTCAAAATGATGTGTTTTTTCTTATGGTGGCGGTTAGACAAACTAAAGCATCAGTACAACGTATAAAGTCCATACTGTAGTCAAACAGCGCTCGTCACAATGGCTAGCCGATGGTAAGGAATATAGATTCGTTCACTGGCATGCCTTGGGAAGCTATTTCATGGCATGCCAGTAAATGGCATGGAAAATTAGATACAACAGAGATATTTTCAGCATGACGCGATCTCTTGTGTAAGAAATTCATTCGCCTCTACAGGGCTTAAGAAATTCCAGTTTATTTATAGAAATAGATCACTTGGCAAGTTCTAGTTTCTGATTTTAGAGGTACGAGTTTGACTGGGACAGGAAATATTTCTTAAACTCGAATAATTTTTTATTCTTCCACAGAATTTGGAAGTTACTTTTATTTTTTTAATTCAAGTAAACTTTTGTGTATTTTAACTATATTGCAGTTCCGCAAATACAAAGAATAACAATAATTTGAAACATGTGCTCAGGAGGCCATCCAGCGATGGTCCTGAAATTCCAATGGAGATAATGACATCCAAAGTCTTAGGTCAATGTGTCTTTTTCATTTAAGCCTTCTCATTGCTGGTTTTGCAGGGTAATTAGCTGGAGTTTGTTAAATTGGATGGTTCGGATGTTGGTTGCAGGTGCACTGTAGTCTACTCTAACTGTTGCTGTGGACTTTATTGCTCTTCGGAATTCTTGTGTCCTCATGCAGCACGCTATTACGCACATACAGTGTGCACCAGCCATCAGCCTGAAATATGTGTTTTGCATAACCTGTATTAGAAAATATGCAGCAGAGCCCCCATATAGAACATCCATACTACCATATAGGTTTGATAAACTATCTGTAGATCATTTTCCTATACTCCAAAGCTAATAGTGACTTTTATAAAATTATATGTTTTAATTGTCTAATGCGATGTCTGCAAATCTTGGTAACTTCAGATGTGTGTTGGTTCCACGAAAATTTCGTTTCTTAAGCCAAGATATCTAACTGCTGAGACTAATTGCAGCTCCATCCATTATTATCGGATGACACCTTGAGGGTATATAAAACCAGTTTTAATTTTAAGGGGTTCATTAGGACTTTTCATTTTCTACACCACTGACGTATTTTATCACAGAAGTCGACTAGTGGGTCACTTTCTTCTTCGTTGTTGCCTTTGCTGAATACTGATATATCAACGGCAAACTGAACTATTGTACCTTGTTCTTGCACTGGGAAGTCGGCGGTGTATGTTATGTACAGAAGTGATCCTAATGTACTACCTTGTGGTACCACATCACCTATACCGTAAGTTTTCGGCACAGTTTCTTCATATTTTACAGAAAAAGTATGATGTTAGGTATGATTTAATGGCTCTGTAATATTTTTCTGAAATGACTATCTGTAATCTTATACACGGGACCATCGTGCCGCACTTTATCAAAAGCTTTCTCTGTGTCGAGAAATAAATTGAGACAGACTCTTCTTTCTGCACAAATATTCAGTATTACACCGACTGTGTGATAAGTCTCTCGGGTAGTTGAATGTAATGATCTAGAAACAAACTATCAAAGGGGAGAATTTCTTCAAGATGTTTTAATAGATGGGGCAGAACAAGCGTTCAAATATTCTGGAAAACAGAGATAACAGACCATAACAGACCTTTTGGTCTATAGCTCTTTGGAAGACTTAAATTTACTTGGTCGTTGAACCGTTATAATTAATGCATGCTTCCATTTAGTTGTAAAATTTCGTACTTGAAAATTTAATACAGTCGAATAATTGCATTATATATTTGTGTTAACTGTACAGTAAGTAGCCTTTTTTGTCAAATTCTGTAATGAAGATTGTATTATTATATCATATCCCGGAACTCTTTTCTTAGGAGAACGTAGTATGGCAATTATAATTAGTGAAGATGTGAAGTCCTTATTAAAAGTTGATAATTGCAACGGTTGATCCTTTTTATCTTCTACCTGTTTGATAAGTTCCTTTAAAGTACTAGGATTGGGCTGAAATTGTTGAAAAGTTGTTCAGAGAATAGCATTAACTTATCTATAGTTGTTGGGTAACATTTGTTGTTTATCTTTAATGAAGGGGTTGGTTCTTTATATTTGGGTATACATCTTGTCTTTTCCCATAATCAACCGTTATGTGCATTGGAACACTAAATTGTTTTCAAGAGTAGGGAAACTTTGAGATTTTTACCCTTCTTTGAGGTCTCTGGCTGCTATATTATAACTTGACATTTTTCTTAGTTGCTATATTCTTCTGTATTGCCCCTTAATTTCAAAAATCTTACTTAAATGTGGTGGCCAGCAAGATTTAAAGCTATTTCTTGGAGGTGTATTAGGAGGCCCGTTAGCTAGAGATACAAGGGTCTGAATGTTTCTAGTTATTATAGAAACTGCCATGTCTTTATCATTAGGTGTTTTAATTGGTATACAAATTCTAGTTAAAAGGGTGTCTTATTAACGTTGCATTTGTCCTATATGTAAATTGCAGTAGGATATTTAGTAACAATTTATGATTTAGAAAATTAATTCATGAATTACTCTTGGTGTTGAAAAGAAAGACGGTGGAGATACTATTCTTGAGCATCTGGGTGCCAAGTCCTCATTCGGTAGGTTTCGCCTATTTCCGTAAACACAGATGACAACTTTGAAAGAGGAAATGCGCTACACACTGTGACATCTAGTGGCTAATATGCTAAGCTTTCACTCGTACACCATTTCATTTTGAGCAATTTTGAGGTTAACTATTAGCTAACCAGTTTACAACAAATCTAAAAGCAAGGCAATGTTGCCGATGTTATGGCTCTCGAAAGGGGATACACTATTTTTCGTCTACCTCCGTATAACTGTGATCTAAATGCAACTGAGCTGTCGTGGGCAAAAATAAAGAATGTTTATAAAGTACGCAGTGTTAACGAGAGCCACAAATCTGCGGAAACTTGCTATAGAAGCGACGGATCGGGCCTATACGCTAAGAAAATCCAAGAGCTGGAAATGCAATATTGGAGAAACGATGGTGTAATAGCAAATGCAATTAATAAAATTATTAACACATTAGAGGATACAAGCGATGAAAGTGACGCAGTAGACTTGGAAATCGAAGAATCAAAAAACGAGTGAGTGTTTATAGCTGTCATAATATCTTTTTAATACTTTTATGTGCTTTATAACAGTAAATATATAAGCATACAGCATATCGGATAGAGTTCAATTGTTTGTTGCCACATCTCAGACATTCGGCGCATATCTTCCCTTATCTTACTGCAATTTGGCTGAATTGTGTTTTTCTAATCCTTGTTTCACATAAGCTTGCCCCGTATCTCTTAACGGTTACGTGACCTTATCACCTCTCATTGGCTGCTATTGTAGTATAGACTGTTGTGGGGTAAAAATTAGTTCGTTATTTAACATGGTGATATGTCTTTATATGTTGGAAGAGAATTGTCAAATTTATATTTTCGTAACTGTTTGAATTAAATAAATTACGCAACAGGGTTGATATATCTGAAATGCATGTTAATTCTTAAACGAAGTAAAGAGGAGGTTCCTTTGCTCTCAAGCACATGACACGATAGTACGTGATTTAGCAATAGTGATGACGTATTTGTTTATGCGACTTTTATCACTGACCTTGTTTTGAACTGGATTAGTCATATATCGCCATTCGAAGGTGTGTTATGCCGAGTGCGAGAGCTAAATTACTTTATTGATCGTCTATTGCGCGTGTACTTATTATATGTATAATGGCAGAGTATACCGCCAGTTTTTCGCTGAAGCATCGCAAGGGAAAACCTTTACAAAGCGGCGAAAAAAAATGTGGTGCATGTGTTTACTGCCTTCATAGAGAAGAATCCATCTTTGTCAGTGCGAGAAGTCGAACAGCTGTGCTCTGAACTTACAGGTGTATTAGATGCGTAGGAACATCGCGACATGAAATTGAGACAACAGGAAAACTTACCACTCCAGGGGCGATATTGCTGTGTGGCGAAGAAGTTATTTAAGGACAATCAGATTTTACCGGAATACAAATACCGGCATACTGGACGAGACTTGGGTGGATTAAGGACACACAAGTATGGCGTGACACGACTTTTAAGACTGAAAGTTAAGCATTTTTGCAAGGTATGTGTGCTGGTTCTAAAAACTCCTAGTGTAAAAGGCCGAAGGCCTTTCATTATAAACTTGTTTCAGTTCCATTGCTGATTCATTCAGTTTCAACTTGCTCAGTTTCATAATTGACTTCATTATTTTTGCATGCCTTCATATTCTTTTTTGAATGATTTTATCTATCTTCCTGACAATTATTATGACGTTTACTGCAGTTTTAAATGTGACGGGAAGACATCGCCTATGGCCTATGGCGTGAAAGCATTAGCCAATTGGGATGAGGGGGAAGTTAGTTGCACGCGGAGTGATACGTCATCGGAGCAAGCTTATGTGAAACAGAGATTAGGTTGACCACACTGTAGAAACAAAAGCGTTTTAGCTCTTTCCTTCCCCTCTGCCCGCACTACACCGTAAATCCAGCGCTCAAGAAATCTTGCGCGTATAGTATATCCACCAATACAGAAGTCGATGACGTCAGAAGTATTGTCATGGTCTGGATCATGCTATTCGAAAACGATAGATAACGCATACGAAGGTTTTTCTCCAGGATTACATATACTTGACTCCTGCGAGAATGTCTGCTATTGAAATCTACTCCAAGAAGTTACGTAGAGTTCATGTATTATGCTCCAGAATTCTGTAGCCACGAGCTTGTTACTTGGTGCAGAATGAAAAATGGAATAAAATAATAATAGAACCATTCAAATTGATAGTTATACGAGAGATCTGATACTCCGGTTCTATTATCGGAGGAAGCTCACTGTGAGCTAATGGTTGGTGCATGATTCACTCACTTTCCCGTCATCACTTGGTAGCTCAGCCCGTATGTACGGTATCCTAGTATTGTGTAGAGTAGACCATATGAGGTGCTAATTTGGTTTCGGTAGCTAGCAATATGTCCACTGACTAATTTTTAATAGAGATTATTAATTCATGATATAAATTATTAAAACCTCGGCATTTCTCTTTGCAATTACATAGTTCCTTATTTAGTTATTATTTTCTTAATAGTTCAGGTAGTAATTGAGTGAATTTTTGAATTGGTGGCTGAAGAATTTTGTTCAACAGTATGTGAGTTGTTTCATTTTGTTCTGGTGCAGCAAATGGTGCATGGGAATATAATTTATTTGTATGCTGGGGTTTTTGTGATGATAGTCATGGAAACTGCTCCTGACTAATGATATTTGGGGGAGGAACTAGATTGTTAGTATTTCACACTTGAGGTTTGTCAGTATTTGTAGGCTGGTTCGTTGTAGTTTTAAAGTATGGGCAGCCCTTATAATTCGCAGTATGCTGTCTTTTGAAGTAGGTACAGTTAGGAGGTGTGTTAGATTTATGACATTGTGCAGTAGATGTCTACCGTCACGTTTAACTCAGTGAGTGTACTTGTGACAAGAATTTCTTGTACGCCCTTATTCTTGGCAACTAAGGCACTGAATTACAATGCGCCTGGGCTTAGGTGGTTCTTGTTTAATTATGGCACGATACAGTCCTGTTAGCTGATATATTCCGTCATAGTTAGCATTAGGCTTTAGATCTAGGAAGAACTGCGGCACTGGAATTTTAGTAATAGAATAGAAAACTGGAACCATTTTTACTGGTTCATGTACCAGTATCATTAATTCACTCATTTCTTCGGTGATATCGCAAGTGAGATATAAACCTCTAATCAGCCCACCTCGGAGCGTGGTGGTAGCATGTCTGCCTCACGTTCACGAGTTCCCGAGTTCGAATCTCGGTCAGGGGGAGTTACATGGATAAGGCTTTTCCGAGGTTTTCCCTTTTCAAGACGAATATCAGGTAACTCTAAGCTCCATGGACCCTAGACTCTTTTGAGCATCATTTCATCCAATTCATTCACCGTCCGATATGAGTTAACGTTGGAGGAAATTATAAAAAATCCTCTAACTACTACTCCGAAATTACATACATATTTAATTTTATAACTATGGTACTCTGCTTTTCTGTAGCCATCGACAGAGTTTAAATTAAGATTTACTTTAGTACTGTCCGATGGTGAGTGCTTAAATGTGCCAATGTTTTCTTTGGTAAAGTCTTGCAACGTCGTGTTGATATTAGAGAATATTGCTCACACATATTGGGGAAGGTTTAGATGTTTTATTTTTGTTATCATCAGGTTTACTTAGGTAGTCATCATTGCTATCTGCCCGCCTCGGTGGCGTAGATGGTAGCGTGTCTGCATCGCGTTCAAGAGGTCCCGAGTTCCAATCTCGGTCAGGGTGAGTTACCTGGTTAAAGTTTTCCCAGGGGTTTCCCTTATCCTTACAGACGAATGTTGGGTAACTCTATGCTCTATGGGCCCTGGGCTCATTTGAGCATCATTTCATTCATTTCATTCATCGTCCGATATGACTTGACGATGGACGACGTAAATTGCAAAAAAAAAAAAAAAAAAAAATCATTATTTTCTGATAATCTTGCCATAGGCTGAAAGCGTTTACTTATAGCAAAACGATGAACGTTCACTCTTTCCCGTTTTAGTGTAACTGTCCTCTTCGTTGCCATCCATTTTGCAAAAGTTGGAAGTTGATAGTTTAATTGTTAATTCTTAGTTGATAACTTAAGTTAAAAACTCCGCTTATAATGCAGTAACAATTCAAATGCTTTAACAACGCTTACAGGTAAACACAAATAAGTAATAAATACACAAAACACAAGAAATACGTGTAATATTTGCACAAAATGTGAATAATTATATATTAATAACAGCAGAATGCAAATGACCTAGTCACATAATTCATTAGAGTCTGCAAGTGAACCTAAACGTAATACTTAAAAGGATGATACAATCGGGGTTAAGAAATCCTACCGTTCATTGAGTGATAACACACCAGTTATTTTTCAAGTCAAAGCTGCAGATTTGACAAGCTCAATGGGCTATACGTATAAACGAAAGAGGGGTATAGAACTTTTAGTTAAAGAAATATAAGTCACTATAGCGAAAATGTGTTTAAAGTTTGGGATAAAATTACGGAGGACATGAGGAAATTAATTGAATACTGCAAAACATACGGACGTATGGATGAATTTAGATTAGGAATTACCTTTATCACTTTATAGACTGAAAATCACTTAAAGATATTTTATGTCAAATAAATTAGAAGTGATAGGAAGTGAAGATGAAAAAAGTGCCTGTTGCATACTAACAAGGTGAGCTGCAGCTGAAAGTTAAAAATAATAAGCTATATAGGCATATGATAAAGAAAGAGACCAGAGTACAAAAATGAAAGTAGAAAAAGGTGAGAAAGCAGTGCTTATTTAAAGAAAGGCAAAGAATACCTTTGAATCCAAGAAGAGCTATTATGTTTTTCAAATGGGAAGAGCTCTGGAGTCCACCTAATCAGATGCCGTATCACACTCAGCGTTGCCAGCTTGTTACCCCACTCCTTTTATATTTCCCTCTCTCTCGCACACTCATACAACATACAGGTCTCCTTAGTGCAGACGTAAGGGTAGGCAAATTATATTTTAAATCTTTTACAATGATGCAGTTGCCAAAATAAAAATTGGAAAAAGGTTTCCTGCATGCCTTACGCAGTTTTTGCAGTGCTGTTGTTACTTTGTCAATTTCTTCGTGAACAACTCATTCAACGTCCGCCAGTTTAAAAGCATTATTTCTGTTTGCAACCCCCCTCCCTTTTTATTTGAGCCCACACCAGCTCAATTGGCTTATATTGGCAGTGGTAAGGTGGGAGGCGTATTACCTCGTAACCCATTTCAATTGCAAGTTGATCCAGCTGATACACCTTTTCCGTGTTTTTAAACGGAAGTACTTTTTGCAATAACTCATTTTTAGTTTCTGTTTCCAAAACTGTTTTGAAGAACGTGTACACCTTAAAAATAATACTTCGAGCCTGAATTCGCAATACCAGCCTTTTTGACTCGCCACTAAATTCACCGGAAGAAGCCATTGTACTATGCAACTCTTACTCCACTGTTGCTCTGAAATCTCCAGAGTAAATAAATACTTCTTATCAGCATTCATTCATAAACATAAGCATACAGCATTCCACAGGCTAACAGGAAATGAAGTGTTTGCTCTTTCTCGAATTTAACACCTTGAGTTATTCACAGTAATTCTTTTATCCCGTCATGACAGTAGTTTAAATTTCAGTTCTGAGTAATTAAAAGTATATGTACATACATACATACCAACCACTTTGAACTCTCTAGAGTAAATAGAGATTACGAATCATTCTTAAACAAAGATATAATGTGAGCAGACACGTTCTGCCAGGGCAGCAGGAAATTTGTTTCCTCTCGCTCGAATTGGCTTATTCAAAGTAATTCTTTTATCACGTCATGTCAAACATTTACGTTTCAGTTCTTAGTAATTACAAATATACGTACACGCATACATGCAACCTATAATGATATTCATACAGTGCTTACGTCGCGATTTATTGTTATAATACAGGTAATAGTGGTTTATTTGTTTTTATTAGAAAAACTATTTGAGCTAAAAATATGGGGGTTTCATGGTTACGGTAGATACATTACTCTCTACCTTCCACATGGATCAGTTTCGGCAAAATATGAAGTTTTTCGTAGCGCGAATAGTACTTCATACAGATTGATTAGGTTGGCGCTCCTCACACACCACTTAGAGGGAATGCAATACGACAACACCGCAGGACTCCGATTGGTTGCTCACCTAGTAGCGCTCAAGGACAAACACCTTCCCATTTGAAACACATAATAATAGAAATAAGGGGTATGTCGAGCTATTTTAATTATTACAAAAACAGAAGAGCTGTGCAAACAAAGTTTGACATTGGAAAGAAAAATGCAGACATGCAGATTAGGAATGAACACCCACTACTAGTAAAATATATATTTTAGGAAATACGTATGTATTGTTCACATGACATTCCCTACATATTCTTCCACAAGGTATACTTAGAAAAGCGCACTCTTATATTTCTTATTAATTCAATTAAACCTTTATTACATAGTCACACAATATGGTAAGCTATAGCGACTATGAATTTTTTTCAGACTTTTTCTATGTGAGATTTAGAACTTTTTTATGCATCCGAAAAAGGTACATATAAGAAATGTTTTCTTTGTTAACAGTACTTTATCAGCTCAGCCAGTATGCCGGAATTTCGTCCTGCAGGATTTCTTTTACACGTCACTATACACTTAAACTGCCACGGGGTTGACATTTTCAAGCATCGGTATGATCATTGCTCATTTCGCGAGCAGTCAGGACTATGCAGAAAACAACAGGTAGGTAGTACATTAAGTGATGTGTTTATGGGGAAAACCGTTAGAGGAAGAGAAAATACAACTGACATACAAGAGTGGATGAGTTTTAATATATCGATTATCAGCTTATCTGCACTTATACCACTAACTCCCATTAAACTACCTATGTCCACACACAATGAGGCAACAACTTGAGTATTGTTGCACCGAAGAAACCTTTAGCTTAAGACATTATGCTCTTTTCCAAATTTCGCCGATACCTTCCTGTTTATATGTATGTATTTATGTATTTATGTATGTATGTATGTATGTATGTATGTATGTATGTATGTATGTATGTATGTATGTATGTATGTATGTATGTATGTATGTATGTATGTATGTATGTATGTATGAATGTATGTATGTATGTATGTATGAATGTATGTATGTATGTATGTATGTATGTATGTATGTATGTATGTATGTATGTATGTATGTATGTATGTATGTATGTATGTATGTATGTATGTATGTATGTATGTATGTATGTATGTATGTATGTGTGTATGTGTGTGTATGTATGTATGTATGCATTTTTGTATGCATGTATGCATGCATGTATGTATGCATGTATGTATGTATTTGTATGTATGTATTTGTATGTATGTATGTTTGTATGTATGTATGTATGTATGTATGTATGTATGTATGTATGTATTTATGTATGTATGTATGTATGTATGTATGTATGTATGTATGTATGTATGTATGTATGTATGTATGTATGTATGTATGTATGTATGTATGTATGTATGTATGTATGTATTTATGTATGTATGTATGTATGTATGTATGTATGTATGTATGTATGTATGTATGTATGTATGTATGTATGTATGTATGTATGTATGTATGTATGTATGTATGTATGTATGTATGTATGTATGTATGTATGTATGTATGTATGTATGTATGTATGTATGTATGTATGTATGTATGTATGTATGTATGTATGTATGTATGTATGTATGTATGTATGTATGTATGTATGTATGTATGTATGTATGTATGTATGTATGTATGTATGTATGTATGTATGTATGTATGTATGTATGTATGTATGTATGTTACGTGGAAGGAAAATATGGATTTACCCACACCAACCCATTGGGCTGGTGACAGGAGTCGCCGCTCCGGTGAGGTCATCGGTGCGGAATACCTACTAAAAAACCCTACCACTGACTAGGGCAGTAGCCCTGGTGAAGTTAGCTGGTTCCGTTTGTGGCACCCAGATTCAAGAGTAGTGTTGGTGACTGCGGTGAACCGCATGGAGTGTTGATGGGAGATAGTCGTCATGACCACTAGGCCCTGACGCCCTCCGTTCCTTTCAAAAGGTGACGTTCTTCCTATATTGCTCCGTGGTGATCGATATAGGTCTCATGAGGACCTGTATCTAACGGAGGGTATCGGCGTGACAGATCAGGTGGTGGCGTCCCTCGGGTGCCGTTGTCTCTGCGGGGCAGAGAGGCCCCTTGCATGGGCGCCAGTGCCCTTGCGAGGTCTCTGATGTCAGTGATGAAGTTCTGATGCATTCTGAGAGCTCCCTCGGCTTTAGCTGGCGTGAAGAGGCGTTTGTCGTTGATGTAGCCTACTATTTTCTGCAACTTGGCCTTGCAGTAGTCCAGGGCGTCTGAACTGCCGGTAGTCTCCCGCGTACCGCGCTGTGAAGCCTGTGTGGCTTCCCTCACCTCGTCCAAAGTACGAAGCAGGGCTGCCTCCCGCGCAGTCAGCTCCGTGATTGCTGTCTGTCTGTTCACTAGTTATTTGTTAAAATATAAAATTTAAGCAACAGAATTAAGGCAGGTGAAAATGGTTGTAGCAGCAGGTGTACTGTATCGTTAAAATAAGCCGGACGTGTGCCGAATAATTGAGGGAAAATATAGTTACCAATAAACTGCAAAAATTGCTCGATCATATTGCACAGTTAAAAACTAAATAATAGTCAAATTTTAATTAACTGTTCAGCTGGGGTGATAGTAGAATGGAGCAGTTGAAAACAAGCGTTAAGTCCGAAGTTTTGCTTTTGCTAAGTTGAATATAAAGGGAAAAAAGGGGTATAAAAGGAAAAAAGAATCAGTTGACCACCGTCTAGTCAACCAAGCCACCTAGACTGAAGGAGTAAAGAAAAAAATAGCCATATTCAATCGAGAAAAGTGTGAAAAATTAAAAACTTCAAACTAATGATAAAAATACCCCGAAAATTATAACGTCTCAAATATTGTATTGGATATAAGCTGCCTAATTTTAACTAAATGTATATTTTCTGCGTAGCAAGTTCTGATTTATCTCTTCCGATTTACTACTTATGCTACAACATAAGTGATCTCGAATGAAGAGTACTTAACACGCTTTCCCATAAAACTGAACATGCGGATTTTAGTTATCTTAAATACACGTTTTTTGTTAAAAATCGTTAAAAATACCTTTAAAATAAATATAATGAATAGTTTTTATGTAAAAGTTAGTTTTAGGTGAGGCGATTGTATTGAATATTTCATGTCTCAGTCCTTGGAGATGATGAACTTAAATGCCAAATATGGTAACTAACCAATTTGTTTCTCTGACATCTACACACACACACACACACACACACACACACACACACACACACACACACACACACACACACACACACACATACCCAGAGAGAGAGGGGAGGGGGAGAGAGAACGTTTCTGTTATTACTTTTTATTCATAGATTCTCGAAACGTGTATTTTCATATCTTGATATCGAATTTGTTTTATTAAATTCAATATGTCTGCTTGCTGAAAGTGTGTAGCACAAAAAGCAAAAATATGTGGATGAAGAACAGCACCAGACAGGAAGAGGAAAGGGGATTGTCTATGACAATGGCTGACTAAAAGAAGAAGTAAGAACTGCAATGAAAGGAGTGCTATAAAGAAATAGGTTTCAGCGCAGAAGAACATGCTATATAATAGACAATATGGTGAGAGACGAAGAAAAAGAGACAAGAATGGAGGAGCTAAGGTTTTCAGTAAAAAGCGTGCCTCTGAGCTGAAATGCAACAGAGTTCTTTTAACAAAATGGTGGACAAGGATGTTTGAAGGTCCCCATAAAATTCGTTTATACAAAGAAAGATTGAAACCATAAGGGAGAGAGAACCGATATGACTTAATGTTGGAGGACGTTAGTTAAAACAATCGAACAAAGGAGTGTTACGGATCATGATAATCGAGTGTAAGGGAAGCTGGAATACAGACACGTTACTCTCTAATAAACATACAATTTACAGATTTTGGAGCAATAGAACTGGTTTCCCCAAAGACTACAGTTTAAAGTATTCTAAAGTCTGGTACGTACATTACGACCAATGTTTTGTTTCTTAAGGCGAGTTCCTTGACACTAACTCTTCTGTGGTGCCAAACATCATCAACCAAATTCGGTTAACTGTCCGCCCACTCCAAGTAAGTACAGTGGAGTGTTTGTCTCTTTCGCTGCCCTTCCGGTGACCACATCTTTCGTCATCTCTATTTGAACATTAGTTGGACTTGGCCACAAATGGTTCCACTCTCAGTCCTCCTACACAAGTTTCTTCATTTACATGAACTTTATAGTCAGGTATTTCTTAATTATTCCTACGCCGTATGACCGAGTGGGGCCACGGTTACGTGTACGATCACGGGTTCGATCACCCTCGAACTCACGCTATGACTTGTGGTTTCCCTTGGCTTCCTGGTTTCCCTTGTCACTTGAGCAAATGCTTGGGTATTTACCTTCATACCACAGTTTCATTTCCATTATTTCTCTTTGTTCCATTTTCTTATCATCTTTCAGGCTGATAGTGTTTGGCGGTGCCAGCAGATGCCGCTGATGTTTGCACGTTGTACTACTACATGGCTGAGCGAGGAAGCGTGCCGGAAAATATTCCAAACACTGAGATGTTTACGTGAGCTTATTGCACATACACGGTGAGTTCACTGTAGGTATTACTCGACAGAGCGTTGAGAAGTATCGACCTTCAGATGACCAGCGCTGCCATCGTCCCTTAGCGGATCTTATCTGGTCGATTAGAAGAGTGAAATATGAGTAAGTTGATGTACAGTAAGTTACGAAACGCAAACAGAGCGATTGGAAGCTGCGTGTGACTATATGATATGTTTTCTGGCGCCTGCCAGAGTATACATGCACTGCACTCGCCCTGTATGTGCGATACGCTGAAGTAATCATCTCTGTGTTGTGAATTTTTCCCGATACGCTTTCTCGCTTTTCCATGTTCCGATGCAGTCACAGCAACGTTATTACATATCCGCAGGCGCGAGAAATCATATATAATGCGATTGAATACCATGACAAGGAAAAAGAAGAGGGAATCAAAATCTTCTGTGATTCCTCAAAAGATACTGCTGATGAATTGTCTAGGCTTGCACCTAAAGCACTTTAATCCATCAGGTACGTTGAATCAATCAGTAGAACTGTTCTTTATCTTTCATGCTTTGCACAACGTGTATCATTCGTAGCTATATGGGGGATTTATTATATATAGTGTGATGTAAACCAAAAGTATGAATATGTCGTTATTTTTATTTATATTTTATTCAGATTCATTTTTATTAAACTTTTATGAAATTGTGCTTCACTAGTAATTGCAATAATGGTATCTAAAATTACATATACATAATTTTATATAGCTTAACATTGTGATGCATTTAAATTATGTGTTTATATTACGTCAGTCATCTATTTGTACAGACTAATCACGCTTCAGAAAATTAGTTGTATTGCCATATACAACACATAATTACAGAAATCATTTAATAAGAGACGTGTTCCATTAATAACATAGATTTCTTATTTAACCAGAAGACTAAAAGAATGGATAATTATTGGGAGAAGAGATGGAATATTGAAACCAGAAACTCTAGGTTGATAACAGCGACAATGACAGTGAGATGTGCTTCAGTGACAGAACATTGCTGATGATATATTTGTGAATGTGAATGGGTATGCTGAATGGGTATACACTTGTATGCAATTTAGTAAATAAGTTAGTAAGTAAGTAGGTAAATAAATAAATAGGTAGTTAGGTGGGTAGGTAGGTAGATAGGTAGGTGGGTGGGTGGGTACAACTTTAGAAAGAAATCAGTAGACAATATACTTCAGTTGGGTTGGTATTACTGGCAATGTGCTAGCAGATATATTAGCAAAAACAGCTGCTGAAGACATCAAACTAAAGACTATTTACAACAAGGTCCCAAAATCTACTTTTAAAAGGATATCTACAGTGGCAGCAGAGATGGAGCAGTACAAATAAAGCAGCCCTTACCAAATCATTCTTCCCTTCGATAAAGGATCACCTAAAGACACAACTACCATTAACAGTGACATTCACTGCAATGGTATCAGTACATGGAAAAACTAAAGCTTACTTATATAGATTTCACATCATAGATGATCCTCAATGCACGTGCAATAACCCACAACAGACCGCAAACTACCTTATTTATGAATGTAGGGACACAAGGCATCAGAGGGACAAGTTGATTGAAGAAGTAGATAAGAATGGAAGAAATTGGCCAGTGTCAAACCAAAACTTTGTAAACAAACATTGTAAAGCTTTTGCACATATGTTAATTCAATTAACTTGTAAAACATTATTTAAAATAATACTTGAATTGAACACTTAAATCCTAATATTTCAAAAATGATTGTAAAATAAGATCAGAATGTGGTTACAATTTATAATGTATCAATGTAATTCAATGCATGTAATGTTACTCTGTAATGGGGCATGCTGTTAAAGTTCAATAAATTAAAAAAGGTAGTAGGTAGAAAGGTAGGTAGCTAGGTAGGTGGGTGGGTAGGTGGGTAGGTGGATTAAAAAATTAATAAATGAATAAACAATAAATTTATTAATTATTAATTAATTTAATGAATAATTTCTTGCTCCTGCCGATGTATAACACATTGTTGTCCGGAATGATTGCATCTGAGTAGAATGTATACACTGATATGTACGATACGCACATTTGATGAAAATATCTTACCAACCAGTCAAAGTATCAAATTTGGGAACAGGAAGAAGTCATTTGGGGCTAAGTCTGGTGAATAAGCCGTATGAGGAACCAATTTAAAGCCCAACTCATGCACTTTTGCCATTGCAATTGCTGATGTGTATGATAGTGCATTATCCTGGTGAAAGAGCACGATATGCGTTTTAATCTCAGGCTCTTTACAGTCAACTCATGTTGCAAACGATCTAACAATGAAGCATAATAGGCTCCAGTTATGGTTCTGCCTTTTTCCAAGTAATCAATAATGATTATTCCTTCAGTCCCAAAAAACCAGTGATCATCACCTTAGCAGCCGACAAAATTGTCGTTGCTTCCTTTGGTGCACTTTCACCAGCCTTTGTCCATTGTTTTCTCTACTGTTTTGACTCTTCTGTAAAATGATGGAATCCAAGGGTCATCCACTGTCATAAATTGGCGCAAAAAGGCTTCAAGCTTGCTATAAAACATAGCCAGACACTCGGTAGAACTATTCTTCCGAATGCACTTTTGGCCCACTGTGAGCAACTCCAGCACCCATCTTGCACACAACGTTTTCATTGGCAATTTTTCCTGCAGATGTGCACTGGCTCAGTTGAGGTGCCTAAAGCCTCAGTAATATCACGAATTTTGATTAAGCGGTGTTGCATAACCAGATCGTGGACTTTTTCAATGGTGTTTTGTATGGTGAGCTCAAATTTGCGAACAGAGCGCGATTTATCTTCGGTGCTTCTACGACCACGTTTAAATTCATTGAATACCAAAGTAAATGGTCTTCACTATTGGTGCAGAATCCGCGTGAACATCCAATTCAGTTTTGATTTGTGCGGCAGTCCAGACCTACAATTCTGTTTTATCCATTTTCAATCGCAGCTATCACACTGATCAGTTCAGATGGCTGTATATTGTTTTGAAATTTTAGAATTACTCAAGCTTATCACCCAAAAAGTTGCAAGACACTTTTCCATCCCTTCATGGAAATTTATCAGACTTGTCAAACGATCTTTGTATCGATGTGCCAAGTGGCAAAACAATGGAGACACGCAGTTAGTGGCTAAGAAAGTTGAATTTGATCATTCAACCCTAAGCAAAGAACGAAAGGAGGGAAGAATCAAAGGAGAAAAGGAGAGAAGGAAGGAGGTAAGGAAGGAGTGAAGGAAGGAAAGAAGAAAGGAAGGAAGTAAAGAAAGGTAATTTGTTAACGTCCGAAGGTAACCAACCCATGGTGTACATATGTTGCCCTTCACATACAGGTGTGGAACATAACGTATTCAAAAGCTGGTGTGAATTAGTATTCCTGGTGGAGCTGATCGCACCACGAATATTGAACAGGGCGTGTTGTGTTTCGTTTGGAACGTGGCGTTGCAAACATTATTTGTCCCAGTTACAACGCAACAGGCCTTCCCTTAATCCGCTCACAAAAATTAAAAATTCAGGAGACTAGCTCACGTTGTTGATATAACCGCACGGAAGCCTTAAATTGACGTTATCCACGTTAAATTGCACGAACCTGTGGCGAGTACATTGTTTGTATCTCATTTGTATCTCCAGTGATAATTTCCAAAACCTCTCGATCATTATGATCTCAGACCAGTAAACAGAAGATGTGTGATCACTCATGTTAGGGTACAGCTCTTTTCTCTGTTTAACTATATCCATTTTAGGTATAATAATCTGTGGCGGCAGAGTCTTTGCAGGTCATAATTGACCAACATAACATCCAACCTCCAGCCAATACTGGGAGGTGGTGTTGTTTGCGCCATTATCGTCGTTTGTTCCGGCAGGCGCATGAATATTTCACTTGGCGCCGGTTATGCGGCCAGCCAATCATGTGACTCGCCAGCGCGCAAAAAAATAGGCTTCTTCTTCCTTTAGAGTTACAGACATGTTGAGACATGTGATGTGCTTCGTTGTGTGGCTGCGTGTAGCTTGTTGTTGCAATGACAAAACCGTTTTAGTTTATCTCAAATATTAAATGTAGGTATTTTTGCTTTCTTCATAATTATTCACATAAGAAATGTAGCGTGTGCAATAAATTAATCTAGTGATATGAATACAGCTCTATCGAGTACAGTCCACAAGATCAGTTTCCTTAGTTACTGCTAAAATCAAGGTGGTCCTCCTCATTAAATTAAGCACGACACGAACACAGGTGTGGTTACCACCATTTTTGATTGGCTCAATGAGATCGTTAGCTGCAATCCGGGACACTTTGTTTGATCCAAACCATTTTGTCCAACACGCACAGTTCATCTAGACTTATTGCGCCTACCAAACCTATGGAGAGAAGAAATAAAGTAATAGAATGCGCAGGGGCCAGTACAACATGCGTTAAACGTTTCTAAATCAATCACCGGCCACCCCTTCAGTGTAGGCATGGACAGGTGGAGACATTCGAGTTGAATGGAAGGGAAAAAATAGTTTTCTCCTCAAAGCACGTCCCATCAAGATAATACAAAATAAAATTAGAAGAAGAAATAAGGGATGTTCGTTATCCCAGCATACCGTATCCTCGATTATAATTGAAACTTCCCTGGTGACCCTCAAATGCGAGCCTCAGACGCTAGTGCGTGAACTATATGAAACTAATAAACAACGTGGAAAGCCAATAATTCATACTTATTAATTTCATCATTTAATGTGAAATTCCATTTTGTTAACCGTGTTAATCTACGTTCAAATTAATTCATCTCCTAACTGAAGCCACAATGTAGTTCAGAAATCGTTGACAGATGGCAGGACAGTTATTTTGGCACCTCTAGTTGTAGTATGCCAAATGTTCCAACAACGTTTGATGAAAAGTACTCAACATAACAATAAAATACGAGTATACTATCAAGTATGACAACCCTCTTTGGGCTGTTCAATTTGACCTTAGATTATTTCACATTGTTCCCTGGTTGGTAGAGAAATCTGGTGTGATGACCATTACACACCATTTCATTCCCCTATCACCCTTAAGTGTGGATGGACGACGGGCACCACGAGTGACGATGAAGCTTGTTGTGTACAATTGTCTCTATGGGGACGGATCATCATAGAAAATTCTCCCTGGAGAGATAGGCCTGTGGCGGAGAAGGGGGATCTACCACCCTCAGAAATTCGAATGTGGTTGCACTTTGTGTGTTTTACTACGCTTCCTCCTAAAGGTTTTCAGAAGCACAATAGTTCTTGCTGTTCTCTTAAGAGTGAATTTTTCTGTACTTCCATAACGTAATTATAACCATGAGTAAGTGAACAACTAATATTATATGAAATGGTAGAGCCAGACTGTATAATTCAATGCCATACTCGGAATATGAACCAAGGAACTTCTGGTCTCCGTCCAGTCGCTCTAAACCATTGAGCTACTATGGCCAACGTGCCAACATGACATTAAATTCTCCAACTGACTTGTATTTTTTCCGGTAAACCACTAGGAGTTCTCATAAATACATGAGAGAAATGCCTTAATGGCGACTTACTATGCTGTAAGTACTTCATGTCCGGGCTTTATAGTTAGGACCACTATTAGGTATAATTAATGGAAATTAATTGTTCTTTCACACTGGCCGTGTGTAGGACGCACTATGAAAGGGTAGAGACATACTGAAAAATTCAATGCCATAGCCGGGATTTGAACCACGGAACTTCTGGTCTCCGTCCAGCCGCTCTAAACCATTGAACTACTATGGCCAACGTGCCGACATGACATTAAATTATCCAGCGGACTCGTATATTATATGCACATTCATACTATTATTATCACCAGGTATCGGATCCCGTATACCTTTAAAGGTTGATTGTTGTCGAGTTGATTGACAGTTGACGAGTCTGGCAGTATATGACTGCTGACGTCAGTCCTGGGGACAACACGCAGGGCTAGTCCGGTTTGCAACGCGTAGCTTTAGTTTCATTACAATTACTGCTGGCCACCAGATAGATCTACCTTCCAGGGAGTGCATGTTGTTGGACATATTGTGTTAATAGCATTACTTTCACAACAATTATTGGATAATCTCCATTATATAAATAAAATGTTTTGGGTATTATCAACAACCCTTAAACAGCCTGAAGAACGTAACTCGAGCTGTCTAAAAGCAGTCGAGGAGGTGTCTTCAAAAATGAAAAATATACAGAATTCACCATCTACCAAATGAGAAAAAATATATAAATATATATAAATAAATACATAAATACATAAAAATAAGTAAATGAATTGTCCAGTATTCAACACAAAAGTACTGGATTTTCAGTGCTGCGTACTAAAGGAAATAAACTAAGTCTCGGACAAACATATGAAAATCATTTGTATTACTCATATGCACCATTAACGGCATGTGATGTTGAACGAACTTTCTCCCATTATTTTTATGTTGTTTCAGTGAGAGGCGCAGAAAATTCACATTCGACAGTTTATGAATGTACATGGTTGTTCACTGTAATTCCCACATCGAAAGCAATGAGGAGGATGACATCTTGTGACGTAGGTTACATTTTGTATCCGTACCAGTGAGTACACATTGACATGGACATTTGTTGATGTCTCGCTTGGGCTTGTATAGTACCTGTGTGCGTACATTAATTGCTAAGGTGTATGCGATCCGATGTCTGATTATCTCTATATCTATATTTTGTCATGCTCTGCGGATTACCTAAAACAATTTAGGTACGCCTCCGTTAAACACTGTATGTAGTTTAACTACTTAAGCACTTTAACACAATAATTTCTAAACCAGTGGTTTGGTATGGGTGATTCATAAGTGTTGCCGATTGCTTCAGAGTTAATCTGGAGATTGGCAGTCGCGAATTCCAAGGCCTTTCTGGTTAATATTATGTTCGAATAAATGCTTGGACCAATTAACTGCTGTGTGGTCACTACTGACATCACAAAACCCGGCCCTATGGTGTGACGTAAGTAGTTGATAGTAGAGATTTAGGTATTTGATATATCAATGGCTTTTTCTATGATAAAAAATTTGATATGTTTTCTATGATATACATTTTGTCTAACTCACTTCATTTCATTAATCAAAACACGAGAAATGCACTCAATAATGTCATTTGATGCTCCTGAAAAACCTGTCGCAGTCCGAAGATGTTCTTCTCAGTTATCATCTGTTTGAGCAATTAGGTGTATGGCTCCTTGTAGTTATCTCTGTTACCCGAATTTTCAGACTCGTCACAACGCCTGAATGTATGTTCTTGCTGAGCTAAAGAGCAAACAGCATTTATCAGTCGTCCCAATGAATACCTATTTCTTTTCACACCTTCATTGTGTTTTTGGCTGTTCTTAAACATGTCATTCAAAGAAGTGTTCATTTTTGCTTTTCGAAACTTTACTAACATTACAATAGAAGTAATATGAGTTTTACAATTTTCATGTCGAAGCCTCAAGGTACAGAAACTATCCATGTTGCTGTTGTCATCTGTCGTCCACGCATTTTTTTCATTAGAAAAAGCCAGACATAACCAACAAAATTGTCTGATACTAAAAAGCCTTTGCAAACGCCTGCCTAATTTAGTTTTTAAAGAGTTAAGATCAAGTTGGCCTTCCTGTTGAAATTATGTGATATTTTTCACCAAAAGAATGCGAGCTCAAGGACAGATTTAAAAGGTTTTCGATCACACAATCACAGTTACGTTTACCCGCAAATTGAAAATCGCAAAATGCCTTTCATGTTCCTGTACTTTTAGCATTAAGTCATTCACCGCCTTACTGCTATACGTGAAAGAATTAACAGTAAAACTCAAGGTTTGCCCATTCATAGCACTGGCAACAACAAAATAAAATAAAAAATAAAATAAAATCTGAATAGACCACCCCGGCACTTTATAAACTATACTGGGTCATATATTCAAATTTTATATTTAGTTCTAAAATGCACATAATACACATGAATAAATAATATACATAATTTTTCAGCTTAATTACAAAAACAAAACTGAAAGAAAAACATTGTAATAAAACAAAAATATATAATATCTAAGAAATTCTATCTATTCAGAAAAACTAAAATAATATTAAATTCTTTACTTGTATCCAGAAAAAAGCTTAGAACTGGAAAAAAACAGCTGATTTTCTTAACTAAAGTAAACAAAAGTAACTATTTCTAAACATTTCTACTTTAAAACCAAAAATCAAGAGAAAAATATTTAACTATAACCTAACAAAATCTAAAAAACTGCTATAAACAAGTAACAGAAACTTCGGAATGGTCATTGACATCCCACGCGAATCTATATGCTCTTAGTTTGCCGGTGAGCGCCACTGGCAAAATAACGAAGTATTTAGGACTGGAGGATGCTAGAATGACCGGCCTCGGGAGATCTATCACCAACAGGTCCCTATGGATTGGTCACAGATTAACGCAATTGAAATATGAAAGTGAAATCGCTTGGACATTCCATTATTCTTTGAGCAAATTTAATGTAACATTCGGATACACTTTCAAAAATGTATTAGCTTTTTCAACGTTAACGCCACGCCAGTTTTACACTCATTTAGTGAACGCCTTTTACTTAATGGTAAGTACACTGGCATCCATAAAAATGACCCGTTCTCCTTGATTGCTGTAGCATTTTCTTCCTCTAAGTTTTCCGCCTTCAGGTTACCAACCTTTGACTCGCTCAGCCGGTGTCAGTACTCTGTGTAACTGGCCGCATAAACATTACAGAGACGCGAAAACGAATTATGAACGATGTTGTAATTCATAAGTCTGTGTTTCGAGGATGCAACCGTTTCGTTATGATTGATATACATAAGGAAATGGTAAATAAATACAAAATAATTCTGACTTTAATGCCTTTAGCCTGTTAACATAAACGTATCTTAATTTTTTATCTCAGTTCTACATTGTTAGTGCGATCATTGTTATTGTTGTGACAGTTTTCCTGTCACTCACTTAATAATATAGCTCAGTTTTCAAGAGGCTTCCCTGGACTCACTATCACCTTACTAATGTGAACTACTTCCATTGCTCTCTGTGTTTCACATTCACTTCATTTTCTTCTGCGACTGAGTCACGTAAAGAGAAACTCCTAAAGAAGCGTTTTAATCCTGACAATTTACTCGCTGAGGAATCAAACACAAAATGTTTCCAATCTCTTGCAGTTACACCACTCACAGCTCGTTACCAGTCGTCACACTCTCGTTCGGAGAACATCGTATATAGCGCCGATTGGCTAGCGCAATGACTCGCCTTCGCGAGAATACTCAGTCCTGTTGCAGTTGGAAGTTTCCACGCAGTCCTCACCCCACCCTAATGGTAAATACTTTGGGTCAGTATGGCTATCGCCTTCCCAAGAGACGGATAAGCTATCGCCTCTCCAAGAATGCCCTAGGGAGGTAGTGACTGCTTCTCTATCGCATGTACCACTCACCTCAGGTTAAGCCGCATTGGGCTTGGCCATAGTTGGACGCGTAGCAGCATTGTCGTGCCCGAAAATATGCATTAGAAACCTGGGCACTCCACATATGCTGTACGCTAATCCAATTGATTTCCTTTGCATCTGGCGGCGCATTCTCGACGGACTCGCAAGTGGCCGCTCTAAGTGAAGTGCGTCCGGCACGGATGTACACCCCATGGTCAGAAACACATGAAGAGCCCAACAGCACTGTCATCACTACTAACACGAACACCAAAGATTGTGCTAGACGACCATATCTTTTGTTTAGCAGTGGGTAAATCCGTAAAGTGTATATGTACATTAGCGACTTGCCCACCCCACGAGAATATCCGGACAACCTGTAATCTCTCTTAGCTCTTGACACCGTTCCGGAACGTTTGAGAAAGTGAAACCTCTGGACGAATCTCTATCTGAAGATAATACTTACATAGTATTTAAGTTGGGAGAGAGCGAAGTTTCGGCGCTACAACTTCGGACCATAGCTACTATATTTTCCAGATCTTCTCGGGGGGAAAAAACCAGGTGAAAAGACGATCTGAAATCGACGTTTCGGGAGAGTACATTTCTCCCATCATCAGGATATTTAAAGAAAAGTCATATCCCCAAGTTGTATCACTGGATATAACACAAATATCAACAACTTTCTTTGAACAAGTAGACGGCGTAGCAATGGGCTCCCCTTTGTCACCAGCTATTGCTAATTTCTATATGGAATACCTAGAACATGAAATATTTGCCACAGCTCCACTTAAACCATCTCATTTCTATAGATACGTGGACGACAATTTCGTAATATGGCCACATGAATCAGTCACTTTGCCTAGCTTTCTTGCGCATCTCAAAAGCCTTCGACCTCAAATACAAATTACCATGGAAGTGGAGAAGAATGGAACTCTTTCATTTTTGGACATTGTTGTTTCAAAAAACAACATACATGTTGTATGCTGTATGGTGCAAGCCTACCCACATCGATTTGTATCTGAATGCTTATAATTCTCATCATAGGTCTCAGCGACTGGGAGTTCTCAATACACTGGTCCACAGAGCTTTGTCTATCTCTGATCCCAGCCACTTAAAACAAGAATTACAGCACCTGAGACTCACTTTCCGTCAAAATGGCTACTCCGAATATGACGTTGAAGCCTGGATCATCAAAGCTAGGAAAGGGAAACCAGTAACACAGCAAGCGTCAGATAAGCCTACCGCTACAGCCTGCATCCCGTTTATCGGCAATCCATCCGGCTGAATCAGCAAAATTCTCGCCAAATACGTAATCAGCACCATCCACAAGTCATCTCTGAAGATTAAATATCTGTTGAGAGCGGTGAAAGACAAACTGGACTTCCAAGTTCCGGGAGTGCACCGCATTCCATGTGAATGTGAAACACCGTATATAGGACAAACCGGAAGGACCATCGCTACCAGAATAAAGAAAATGAACGGAGCATTCGTTTAATACAACCTGAGAAGTCTGGACTGGCAGAACATTTTTTTGATAACAACCACAGAGCCAACTTTCGGAAGACGACCATCTTGGCAAAATGCTACAGTGACTAGGAGCGGAGAGTTAAGGAGTCTTCGGCCATTTCCTCCGAGAGGAGCACGGTTATTCGTGATGCTGTATTTCAGTTCAGCACCTCTTGGAAACCGGCCTTAAAATGGAAATCCATCGGCTTCAGAAGCATATATCTACACAGCTTGATAATCAAGTTAGATAGTTACATTTCTTTGACCTAATTAATTTTCTACATTCACGCCATCTCCTGCCTGGCATTTAATTTACTGAAATCAATCTTTTGTTCAGTAATGCGTCTTTGTTGATATTTGTGTTATATCCAGTTATACATTTTGTGATTACTGTATTTCTTTAAATATCCTGGTGATGGGAGAGATGTGCTATCCCGAAACATCGACTTCAAATCGTGTTTTCAACTGGCTTGTTTCCCGAGAAGATCTGCAATATATTCGTGGCCAGGAAAGCTTCAAGTCTTAGAAATATATTTTGTTTTTGCTCCAGAATTCAGCAACTTATTATCTTAATGTACTTTGCTAATGATAATATGGACAACCAGTTAGTAATACTACCCTTAGCTATTTTGGCTCTCCTTAGGTGTAGGTGGGGAATTCGTTATCAATTCGTTGACTAGAACTGCCGTGGAGAATCAGAAATCGCGATGGCAGGGGTTGGGTTGGATTAGTCAGCCCAACAAACATAGCTGCGTTTGGAAAATTGTAGAACAGGTTCTGGATGTGCTATGTATCTCTGTGCTCAAATCCTGAATTACCAGCAATAAATCTGTTTAGAATGCTGCAACTGCTGGTTCTCTGATCCAAATCGTAGAAGTGCGGTAATATCCTAGGCAAAGAGCTCAGACTGGCTACAGTGCGCATGCTCCACCAAAGAGAATCAACGACTAATTCGGTAACGAGATTGCAATGGTTGACTTTAATTGTTCCGTGCATATCCCCAATACTGTTATTCTGCAAGAGCAAAGGTGAGCCAGCCATTGCGGTAGACTATTTGCTTCCAGGTCTGAAAGCGCTCGCTGTGTAACACTGATTGGGAAACTTCATCTATAAAAACCAATTGCAAAACCTAAAATTAAAATAAGACGCAATTGTTTTATCTCAAAAACAAGTCTTAAGCAACGCTCCTCCTGAAATACAATTATCAGAAGCCCTATATATTTAACATAATTATGATTAATAACTGCCTCATTTTATAGCAGTTTTTCTAGCTAAAAGATTCATAATATTCCCCAGTAAATTCTGGTAAGTAGCAAGTTCCCTTCTTTGCATTCGCTCATGCAGAGATTTGACAGATTTTTAAGAGTTAGCCTAAGTAGAATTGGCAGTCCTGCTTAATACCAAGCTCAGTATTTGTTGTACAACACAAGAATGCAACACAAAAGTTCTCAAGACAATTCTCCCCCTACATTGATTAAAGAGGACAGCCCTATCTCAGATGTATTAGCATGTAAAATAACTTCTGCAGGACAAAATTCCGATTCACCGGTGCCACCGAGGAAATGCTTTTGCTTAGATATTTGTTTGATTTTTTTTATTAAAAATGGCTGTTATGTCATACCTATATATAATTCTGTATACGAGTAAAATACATATACGCCTAATGTATATTCTGAAGTTAACTTCCCTCATATTTTTTTCGTGCAAAGGGAACTGTTTTTCAAAGCTATCACAATGCAACTTCCTTTTTAAAGAAAATCACTTATCAACTACGCCTTTTGTAGGCCATATTTCTATTTTACCTGCAAGAAAATATCTAACAAATAAATTAATACAAATATATCTCTATTAAGTAAAAGAACAATTTGGTTTTGTAAGAATATTTAAGGAATGGCCGGCGTAGAAATAGTGAGTGTAACGCATAAGATTTTTCTTTCTACAGAATTACCTTTAGTTCGGATCATAAGAAGTAAGGTGCCTTCAAAAAGAAACGAGCCGGGGACAATTACGGAAACTTATAATGTTAGAAGTATTTGCCCTGGCTGTAGAGACACTTATCTGACTGTGACACAAGGCGGGAATTGGCTGTCTCACAAAAGTCCTGGCACTGCGATGTGAGCCAGTTCAGGACGTACAGCTGGACGTCATCGTCCAAGGTGAATCTTTTTAACCTCAGAGCCTTTTTAAGGGTACCAAAAGTGGCGCAATCACAGGGAGAGAGATCTGGACTGAAACTCCCATTTGAATTTCTACAGGAGTGCCGTGACTGTGTTAGCCGTATGAGGCTTTGCATTGTCGTGGAGCAGAATGACCCCACGGGTGAGATTTCCTGGTCGTTTTGATTTGATCGCTTGGCGAAGGTTGGTCAAGGATTGCGAGTTACTCTGGGCATTCAATGTTGTCAGAAGGGAGCCATCTTGGTCAAAGAAGAACGTCAGCATAACCTTTCCTGCACCTTTGTGGATAGCCTTGGATTTCTGTTGGAGGTGGTGACCCAGGATGCTTCCACTGGAGACGTTGTCATTTTGATTCTGGTTTGAAGTGATGATACCATGACCAGCCACCACTCGTGCCAGGAACTCGTTCCTTTCCCTAGCATATCGCTGCAGATAACCAAGACAGTGGGCCATTCGACATCCTTCCTGGTGTAGTTGAAGACCGTGGGACAGCCACTGGGCACACACTTTGCATAAGAACAGACGTTCCTTCATGATGTTGTGAACACCTCTGACGCTCAATCCGATCTCGGTGGCTATGGCTTTCACTTTTACTCGGTGGTCCTTGGTAATGAGTGCAGTAACCAGCTGAACAATGTCATCGGTAATGCAGTGTGGTGCCCAAGATCGTGCATCATCGGCTAGCGATTCCAGTCCTCCCATGAAGCGCTTGTGCCATGACTTGACCCTTGCAAGGGACATGCAGTGCTCGCCGTACACTTGTGACATTCGTCGATGAATGTCCGTTCCCCCAACTCCTTCCGCTGTTAGAAAACGAACAACACCTCCTTGGCCTTCTTTTGACGCTTCCATTTTACTGTTTGTAATGTGACTGGCAGCGTTGGACGATTGATGCATGCTGCTGCTAGCTTTGCATAGTCACGTAACGTGCACGCGTGCCCTCTAGCGACGGGCTGTGAACTTCCACCCTCTGGTCGGAACAACACTTCGTTACACATGCCACAATATTACCATGCCGTCACCGTTTCCGCATACCAGACTCCGGCTGGTTTCATTTTGAATGCCCCTTAAAAGCTAATATGACTTTTTTAAATGTTACCATACATTGGGAGATAAGTTCAATATTAAAAGCTTGATTTAAATGAACAGGATCTCAACAAAATTGGGTTTAATAATGACTATTTACAGAACTAAGGTTACTTATCGATTGCATTATTCGCATCTAAAGTACATAACGAGTCACATAAGACTTGCACCGGAAATATTTCAGAAAAATGGAAAGTGATATTGCCGTTAGAGTTCTTCAGCACTGCTTAATAGTCACTTTTAACCTGATAATAGATATGAATAACTCTGAGAATGTGTATCTCTTGAGAAAATATACAATATTTTTTTAATGGAACATCACCTAGTTACATCACAAAATAAACTTAGGTTAAATAAGAATGGTATTGGCTTATTTTGTAGGACTGTGATGCAAATACTTTACGAGAAATGTTATTTTGAATCTTTTGATATTTGTTTGTTCAATTAAGACAATATTTGATTTATTCTATTGCTACTTCGCTTACATACTTCTTCCCAACTCAAGTCTCAAATGGGTTAGAGTACATGTGGGGATTGCCGGAAATGAACGTGCAGATGAGCTTGCAAAGAGAGCTGCGACCTCAGATCTTCCAGAGACATACACTCTATGCCCTATTTCTTATGTGAGGCAAACATTAAAGGAGATTATCATCAACGACTGGAATGAATACTGGTTAAAAAGTGATTGTGGTGCTTTGACTAAGGATTTATATTTCCCGACAGTTTCTGACAGTAAGACTTGAAGCTTTCACGGCGATGATTATTGATTAAAACTTCTCGGGTTACCAGCCGTGTGATGTTGATGAAATTGCTCGAGCTTTCGGCCATCTTGACTCTGTGGCCTTCTTCACATCCTGAAGAAGGCCACAGAGTCAAGATGGCCGAAAGCTCGAGCAATTTCATCAACATCACACGGCTGGTAACCCGAGAAGTTTTAATCAAGTTTCTGACAGACATAAATGTAAATTCGTTAATCCTAACTATGTTCTCACTCAATTCTTAACTGGACATGGCAAATTTTCAGCTTACTTATTTCGATTCAAAATCAAATCCACATCTGATTGTATTTATGGAAATCATCTTCAAGATGTCCCTCACATTTTATTTGATTGCCCGTTTTTCTGTTTTGAAAGATACGAACTTGAATTATTGCTTGAATCCTTAGGTTACACTTTCTCAAAACCACTTACACATATTCTGATGAATTACAAAACTTATCAATATTTCATGGCCTTCTTAAACAAAATATTTCATAAGCTAAATGATTCATCTTGATGTTTACTGTTTGTCAGCTTGATATTGAATTTGTTATGTTTTTGTAAATTGCATTGTATTCATAAATTCGTAAACTATATTCCTAATATACCTTTGGGTAAAATAGGAATCAAAATATTTGATAATAAATAAACTCAAATCTCAAATGTAAAGGAATATTCAGCAACATGCCGTATTTCCCAAGAGATGTGTATGTTTTTCAGTTCAACAGATGCAGCCGAGCTCTCTCATCACTGTATTACAAAGTGTTACAAACACCCCAAAGTCTGTGATCTAGCTCGAAGTAATGACATTTGTAGTTGTGCTAGATATTCCTGTGTAAGTTGTAATTTAGGAGTAGTAGAGGTGATGAAGTTACAAAATCTCAAGGGAGGAGTCATTTTGGTAGCTATGGCCGAATAAGATGTGACGAGCAATGGTGATGATGAGCTTTCAAACATCAAGGGACAAGACATTGCTATGGCTAAGATACAGTGCAATAACAATGGTAGTGATGAGCTTCCAGATATTAAGGGAAACGTTATGGCGGTAGATGTAGATGAATAAGATGTAGTGCAGGAGCAGTGGTGCTGACAACGTTCCAAATATCAAGGGACAGGTCATGGCAATAGCTATGTCTCAGTAACAGTGGTAAAGATGCGCTTTTCAGTATGAAGAGAAACGTCATGGTGGTAGATGTAGCTGAATAAGATATAGTGCAGGAGCAGTGGTGCTGACAAGGTTCCAAATAGCAAGGGACAGACAGGTCATAGACACTGCTATGTCTCAGTAACAGTGGTGGAGATGCGCTTCCAAATATCAAGCGAAACGTCACGGTGGTAGATGTAGCTGAATAAGATGCAGTGCAAGAGCAGTGGTGCTGACAAGGTTCCAAATATCAAGGGACAGGTCATGGCAATAGCTATGGCACACCGGTAATGATGTTAAGATTCGAAATTCCAAGAAATGCAGCAATGATGAAAACAAGAATTATTATGAAGTATTTGATAGCCACAAAAATGGAGACAGTGTACAGCGATTGCATTGATCGATGTGCAGTTTATAATGGCGATGATAATACTGGTAGCAGCGATGGTCAAAGTAGTACAATTGGTGTCGGTGGTTTTGCAGCAGTAGCACATAAAATAATTATAGTTCTTCATGAAGTACCATAGTATTGCCTACTGGTACAAGCATATTGATGCAAATCAGTTTTAAGAAGACATCAAGGATTGTTTTTTGGGTTTTGCCATTAAATAGTTAAAATAGCTCGTCGTCCAGGGTGACATTCTTTCCAGATTTTCATGCTCAATGAATGTCGGTTTGAAAAGAAATAAATGATTTCTCGCCAGTAGGAGTGTAGTGCATACCATATTTGATCTAGGAGTTCGAATGTTAGGTAGTCAAATACAACGGAGAGCAGAAGAAGTGAACTCCACGCGATTATTCTAGAATATTTTGATGAAAAGTAAGTAATGTGCTTCTCTGTATATATCAACAGTAACGTTAATGTTAACGTTAACACATGGGTCACACACGGGTCACAGATACCTGTAAGTTATAACCCATGTGATATTTATTCATCACTGTATGCTTTGGAGCTGTGTTGGAAGGCGGAATTCAAGAAATAGTTGTGAAAAGAATAGAATCGAAATCTTATAAAATAAATAATGCCTTTTTAAGCGATTTCGCCCAAAAGGTGCAGCCGGGAGGGTAGAGAAATTCTCTGAAGCTTAAGTGGTAACAAACTCGATGTTTGAAGATCCATAACAATTGTCGTCAAACCTCGGCTTAGAAACCCACCCAGCGAGAGTGATTCCTGCAACAACGCACGGGCGGGTGTGGAATTCGGACTCCTGGCTTAGATCCAGAGCTGGCGGCCTTCACGACGAAGTCGTAGTGTGCTTTATAATTAGCGGAAGTTTTCCTCCCCTCGTCCTCACGGCGTCCTTGGGGTACCACTGACCCTCCCGTAGTCACTTGTTTGTTTATGCAAGCACACGTAGCAAACTGGACATTGGTATCGCCATTTGGGCAGGGAGTTGCGTCTCGGCATTCTGACATGATCTACTGGGCTGGTGCAACACTCTCATCGCATTCCATCCGACATGGTACAGTATTTAAAACACACATCATGACACCGACATAAGGAGCCAAAAATGCGATGTATATAGCAACTTTAGCGTGTACAGGACAATGGTACAGAGATAGGATACGGTTTAGTCCGCCACTACCTGGTTTTCTATTCTTTATTTACTGCTCCAGTTACTTTTGTACATACACAGGCATGAGCTCAAGACAAAAATCTAATACTCCATATGGAACTCAAACTCACCCTACAGCAAATGCTCTAGTGGACACAAGAAGTACCTACCTACAGTAGCGAATGCTGAGGATTATGACGTTCCTTTCCTTATGTTATAAATAAACTTAGCTTCTTCCTATTTCAGAGTACCTCTAACTTTTATTCTCTCTACCAGGTGCAGTGGACATCAAATGTTTTCCGCTGGCCGGGAGGGTTTTAGAGGAAAGGAGAGAGCCTTCTTTTGAACTAATATCCCCTGGAATATTGTTGCATCGAGTTATTTACGTTTGGTGTATTCGATAGGGTTTACTATGTTCTCTGCGAGTGCTAATGACATAAATACAATAAAAAGGGTCCTCCCACTTGCTAACTGCTGCAGCCAGTCTTAGGACTGCATATTATTTAAAATAAATTAGAATTTACGCTAGACTATGTTGGACAGGAAAAAGATAGTAAAAGGAATCTAAAGTTTGAAAATTTTTTTAAAAAGAACCAAAAATGCTAGAAAAAGCACGCCTAAATTAAAAAATAGCTGAAAGGACAGCTAAATGTTCCACTTTCTGACCTAAAGTGACACGTAATTAACGTATATTATGTTGAGCGTCATCTTCATACACTAGAGGCAAAAGTAATTTTTGCTCAACTTGCTAGCCCTAGCAATAACAATCTATATATCTTATTTTATAGTTAATTCTATCTAAACGAAATACATCAGCATACTATTTGGAAGTATTTGATAGTAATTGATAGTAACTTATTTCTCATCTTTCCTTTTACATCAACAAATGGAAATACGAAATTAAGATTACAATTATAAAATCCATACTGAAATATGACATATATTTCTAAATCCTGAAAAGCCTATCATGTTGCCCACCAGTGAATAGTAATTCGGTCCCCATACACCTAAAGCTAGGTTTTTGTGTATTGGAGGCCCTCTACTCCTTTTTACACTTTTTGCCATTTCACCTATCCCTCTCTACATTTTTCTCTTAATTGTTCTTAGCCATCTCTCTTTTAACTTTCCCTAAATAATTCCCTATATTTCTCCTGTTCTTTTCCCCTTTTACTGACAAAATTTTTCTAATTACTACTTCACCCCCCAAATTGTCCCATTTGCGTAGCCTTAGCAATTAGTATTGCCTTGTGTGATATCCTTGATGCTGTCTAAGAAATATATTAAACAATTTCTCGAGAAAAATAATGTGGATAATGCACTTTTTGTTAATAATAATGAAGGTGATGGTGATGGTGATGATGGTAAT